>CM039676.1:445224232-445619232 GCA_022496015.1 Hordeum marinum
GGTCCAGTTTAGTTGTAAGTAAACTTATACAAAACATAGGCATTTTTTAATAACAAACATAAATTTATGCACACACACGCATCTTAGCAACCATTTTTTCATGTGGTAACGATAAACCGGTGTAACCCTCTTTCCCTCTCGCACAATTGCTAGGATGCAATTCCTGAAACTTATGATGAACAATTTTAAGTCTGAGAATAAACTAGAATATTTATTAGTGAAAAAAGTATTACATCACCTGCATAGGACTCAATGGAGCATGTTCTTCAACTTTGTTATGTGATTCATTTGGGAGGTCACTACCAACAACTCTTTCGTTGAGATCAACCCGAAACAAGAACATGGATAATTGTATATTAATAATCGTACTTTTATCTTTGCAGAAAGATATGTGGTTTAGATACCAACTTCATCACTTCCCACGGTTACAAATTCATTTCTCAAATCCTCTCCAGGAAATTTTTGCTTCAGGAATGAACGCAACATAGCCAACTCATCTGTCACGTTTTCTACATTATCTCCTAGCGCCCGCAATGCAAAATGAACATTTCCTTCTTTCTCAGAATGCTGAACAAAAGTCAGTCCCTGAGAAACTTTTATTCCGCTCCAATACTTATCACCATAATACCCTCGAAGCTTTTTTGCGTCTTCCCCATGCACACTTTTAAATACTTCTCTATAATCACCGAATGAAAGGCTCCCATTGTTATCATACTTTCTTTCTTCCAGTTTCTCCTATTGAAATAAACACAAACATCTCATATACTAAGTAGTATTCAATTAAAGCCTTTACTTTAATCAAAAGTAGAAGTGTACCATCACTATCTTGGTTTTTGCATTTTTGTATTTACCGTCCTTCTGCTTATGAGCTTCATCCCATAGTTCAATCTTGTTAACCCATCGATTGCTCTTGATTTCCTGTTCAACAAAGTAAATTAGGATGTTTGTTAATGTTTTTGTAAGAACATATTCAGTTTTCTACACTAACAAAATTTATTTCTGAGCCATCTTTTGAAAGAAAAGGTTTCACCATCTCTTTTCTAAGCCTAGCATGGCTTTTTCTCCCGGTTGTATGTGGATTCTTCTACTTCTTTGCACACCCGGTGTTCTTTTCACACAATTTCTAGGAAAACAACACATCTAGTCAATGCTAATGTCACCAAACTAGTTATGTACGCCATATTAAGTATGAGAATAGAACAGCTAACCATGTGTGAATCCTGGCACCAAAACCCAACAAGAGTATCCCATTGATGTTCATTAACACCTTTGGGAACACCTGCTATAATTTCAACCAAAGACTTCTTGTCACGCTTGAAATATTTACTCTTCAAACGAGACTTGAACGCTCTCCATTTTTTGTTAATAGTCAATAGGATTCAGTCTCGTGTAAGTTGCCTTGTCTCATTGGGGTAGATAAATTTCTCCTTCAAAAATTAAAATTGACAGTTAGCGATGTCAAATTAACAATCTTGAACAGTGCTATGATAATTTACCTCCACATCTGTGATCATCTGCCCATGTTTTTGTAGAAACAATTCATTGTCCCATCTTGGAATGTGCAATGGTTCAAATGTTGAGTTCTCTGCAAGCCAGGTAAGATGATGACCGAGAATGATAGCCGACTTTCCATTTGGAATACCACTTTCATCAGTCTCCACAATTATCTTCCCCCCGCGTAATTCTGACAAATTTTTACCGCGGAATTCCCCTAGAATCTGTCTCACATCTCCATTTGGCCCTGTATGCAAGAGTATCAGGATGGCATACAACTAGAACATATACATCACACCAGATATATGTGTTTGAAAAAAAGAGCTTACAAATTATTTTAATTTGCCTAGTAGAGTCAGGAGGCTTTTTTGGTACTAGATCATCAACCTCTGGAGGGCCTTGTAAATTTTCTTCATCTGTCTGTACACTTTCAGAAGCCTGCTCTGGGATGTTTAGGTTTCGAAGCCATCGAGGTATCCTCAACATGATATCTTTATCAAACAATGTTAAAATCATATATTAAAGTCAAGTATAGAAACATATGTCAAGGTCATGCATATGATTTCACATATTTCTTGGAACCAAATAGCCTTTAGCACAAACCAAAGACTAAAAAATATTGCATTTTAATATATACAAATGTATCTGCTAGTCAAACTTTCATGACCTCTCTTGTAAAAATGTAACTGCTACTCCCGTAACCTTGACACGCTGATTATTCTAATATATACAAAACTGTAGGAAACTCTCCTACAGTCATTCACAATTCAAAAGAAAATAAATACTGCATTATGTGTGTGGTTTTCATGAATCAATTACCAAGTAACTCAATCCTTAGGTATGTCTCGCAACTTTTTTTAAGAAAAGTTATCTTCCAAATGCTAGTAGCATAACACTGCCAACAAACTCACATAGTTGGTCTAGTCCTAAATAGCAACAGCACTCTAATGGAGATGCATAGACAAATATAGACAACAGACTCCAGTTTATCTTACATGTGCAAGATAACTAGCCACTTTATGTTATACAAGTTTTTCAAAGAGAATCTTGTTGTAGCAAATGGTATAGGTTGGACTTCAGTGGAATAAGGTGATCTTGCAATAAATATGACCGATACACGCATGTAACTAAAAAGGCACCAAAAAGCACTTCAGAAGTTACTATAATGCACATAGCAACATACAGACCTGTAAACAATAATCTTTTGGTGCAAAATCTGAGAGGTGCTGATTGAAACCTCCATTCAGCTAAGATGGAAGAATAAAAATTAATTAAATAGTGGGACTGCACTAAGATGGGGTATGAAATAGGACAGAATGAAACTACTATGAAATAGCAGAGTACATTGCACTCTGTGCAACCAAACACAGCCATGTTTTATGCTCCATTTTAAATGGAATGTGAAGTTATTTGGCCAATCTATCAAACACCACTTGTACTACTCTTGATTTTTACCATTTAAAAATTTATTAGAGCAAAGAATTGCTCACATATGTTCAAGAAAATCTGTCAGAATTAATTTCCAGACAGGCAAGCAATTCAACAAACACTTAGAGTGCATTGCCTACATGAAGGAAGTAAGGAGATGCAGGAAAAAGGATCGAGACTTGGGATGCATAAATGAAGGAGGACACTTCGGTTGATTTAATGGTAAAACTATAGGGGGGATGGATTTCAAGGGATCACCTGCTTGACCTGGAGGCTCAAGATGCTAGATGGAAACGAGAGCTGCTTGGGGACCGGGCAGTGTACCGACGGAAGACACGGCGCAGCTTCGAGTGAACAATGGGATTGGCGTGGTTGCGGCTTCGTGGTGAGGACGGCGTCGGGAGGAGCACGACTTCGTGACGGTGAGGATGACGGACGCCGTCGAGATACCAACTGACGACCTTGTTGATGGAGGAAAACGGGAGTCGACGGCCGGCGGAGCTAGCGGCACAGGGCAGCACTTGAGGACGAGGCTGCCATCATGCGGTTTGCGGGAATGGGCGGCGTGGGGGTTGATGTTGCCAGGCAGATTGCAATCGGGAGGTTGGATACTGGGGAGGTGGGGAAGATGACGGGGAGGAAAAATATCAGGCGATATATACAGAAACGAAAATTTAGATACGCGCGGGAAGTATTGCGCGCGGCAAAGAGAACATTTGTAGCGCCAAATTTTGTTAAGTGAAAATATTCAGGGAACATCAAATTTGATTAATTGGGAAAAGAGTGCTAAGTATTTATTTTTGGGGAAAAAAGAATGCTGAGTAATCACATATACGGATGTGTTAAAAAAAGGGATATATAAATAAATGATTTTTGGAGTATCATTATTTGATAAATCCGTATGCTTTGTTCTTTTTTCAAAAAAGGTCAAGCATCCTTGGGTAATATACATATCCAAGTAATATCGACATGGTTTAATAAAAAATATAAAGGCAGTGGTAGACCGAAGTTGTGCTCCCCCTCCCTCCGCCATGTGTTTGGCTGCGTCGACCGCGAACGCCCCCTCGAAACGCCATCCCTTCACCTAGCCCTTGCCGACGACGGGGGCGGCAGCGTCCAGGGACTCCAAGCCGATCTTGACTAGCTCGTCACTGATGTAGTGTCGGCATCTCCGCACTGTCTGTGTTCGATGTGGTGAACATGGATCGGCATTGCGTGCTGCGCCGCTCCTCCTCCTACGCCGCCCTCTCCCCCGCCGTTAGGGTGTTGCGTGACGATGTGTCGTCGCCATGCCGAGATAATGGAGGAGGCGCCCGGGGGAACTCCTCCTTCAAGTCCTTGTCATGCCAGTTGCGGCACGGCGATGACGCCAGTCGATCGAACATGTTGCCAGGGGGGGCTGATCCTTGATGCGACGTCTGGTTTGCTCTCCGCAGTTTCATCGATGGGGGGGGGGGGGGCGGGGGTGCTCCTCGTCGACGTGGTGGTGAAGCGTCAAGACCATGGTTGGGGGCGACCGCTCGAGGAGGAGCTCCAGGTTTGCTAAGAGACCCGAATCCACCAGCCTATGAAGAAAACAACCACCCGGGTCAGACTTGTACATCACAGGACACAGAGGAGAGGAGCGACGACGAATGGGTAGCGGATAGGAGAAGAAGGAGGCGGCAGGATGCGGAGAGGAAATGAGGTGTCTGTTGATCGTTGTTTGCAGCCGTGCTTAAATATCCTCCCCTTGATATGTTATAAATTGCCGGCCCAACTAAGGCATGAGCGTGAACCACCTTCTCCAGGTTTGCTGGCCGGCATTGGGGACATGCTTAAGCACCGCGCCTCCTCCCATTCCCAACAGAAAAATCAACAGTTGCAGCACCGAAAGGTCACCGTCTTCACCGCTACTAGCAGCTGGTTGCAGCATTAGCCAAGCCGGTTCTAGCTTTATCCAAAGTCAGTTCCAGCAAAAAATCTAACTGCTTGTAGCACCCGGGACGGGTCGTCTCCATCACCCAGCAACTGTGCTGGCCGCAAGCGCCCGTTGCAAATTGTACATGGCCTCCGCCGCCCCAAGTTGTAGCACCACCCCGCCATATCTGTGGGAGAGGGAGGATCCCCGCAAGCGCACGCAACCAGTGGTAGGCAGAAGCCGCACGAGCACCGAATCGGGAGTCGCTCGTCGGGGGTTAGGATCACCATGGTTGTTCGGAGGTAGGGGACTGGGAGCAGGAAGAGACATGCGACAAAACGAGTGGCTGTGTTGCGAGGGGCTAAAACGAAGGAGAAAGCGGTGTGCATGGGGCCAAGAAAGACGTGGTTGTGTGCATGAGGGCACAAATACGTTAGCGAGCGAGGCGTCCGGCCCAATGTTCGGTCGGCGCACCGGATACAAAGTGTTTACCTTTTGGAAAACAACACACCCGCCTTGATATGTTGGGCCAACTAAGGTAGAAGCGTGAAAATTCCTCTTGCGCCCTCCTTTTTTTCCTTTTCCTTTTCGTTTTAATTTTTACTTATTTTTCCTTTTAATATTTTCTATTTCCCTTTTCTTTCCATTTTTCAAATTCTTGAAGTTCTTCCAAATTTTGATCTAATTTAAATTCCCAAACTTTTTAAATTCATGAATATTTTCTTCAAATCATGAACTTTTTGTAAATTCATAATAAATTCAAGTTCGCAAACATTTCTTGAATTTGTGAATTGTTCCCTAATTCAAGAAGTTCTCCAATTTGTTGCAAAAAGGTTTTGAGCCCATAAACCTTTTCCAACTTCATGAAACTTATTCAAATACTTGAACTATTTTTGAGGCCATGAAATTTTTTAATTAATTTTTTTGGGTATGTGAATGTATTTCTTTGAATTGGTGAACTTTTTAAAAAATACATGAAAAATTTAGAAGCCTTGATATTTTTTCAAATTCATGTTTTTTTCAAGATCGCAAACATTTTCAAATTTGATATTCCCCCAAAACTTTGAACTTTTTATAAAGTCTATGGTCATATGTGGCCGTTCCCAGGATTTTAAGAATAACAAAAGAAACATCCAATCAGGAAGTTTACCCAAAGCACACATTTAGCAGTAGTATTGTCATGTTACAGTTAAAAAAACAATTTAAAAACTTTTCAAAGAACTAAACGGACAGCCATACATTTCATTCATGACAAAAGGGAACATACGCATTAAAAAAGGCCATAGGCTCGTTCATTACAGAGTAGCACAAGGAACAATACATTCTATAGAAGATCCACCCAGCTGGAATAATACTGTTGGAGTAACTCTACCTAGGAGCATGGATGACAAGTGCTCAACCTATATCTTAGCTGCCGATAACAAGCTCAAAGCCCAAAGACTAATTTGTTTCATCTGAAGATGGTTCTCCACCCATGTCAAAAATATCACGAGGTATGAATTTCACCATGGTATTCCAATTCTCACTTCTAGGATGTTGGATATAAAAGATCTGGTCCACTTGGGAAGAAAATACAAAAGGATCATCCTCTAAATTCTCCCCTGTATGTATTTTTCGGGAGAAGTTCACATGTGTGAATCCAAACTCATCTCTTATAATACCAGCTTTGTGATGAACATCATACCAATCACATTTGAAGAACACCACCTTGTAATCTCTGTATGACAATTCGAAGATGTCAGATAACCGGCCATAATAGGACACACCATTTTCAGCAAGGTTCATGACACCACTATTTTGTGTCATGCATCCTGTCTCGTGACTGATAGTATGAAACCTGAAACCATTAATTGTATAGCACTGTAGCGCACCCCGCATTTGCTTGGTTTTGCGGCTAATGCTCTTATCTTTTCTGTGATATCCGGTCCATCGTCTAGTATAACCTTTATGTAAGAGTGGTTACATTGAGTTCATATGGAACTAAGTGAAAGAACATGCTAAAGGTGAATTATACCTTTTGTTCCAACCAGTCAGCAAAGTGTCTACTAATCAAATCCTCATCATCATCATCCGTCAAATTTAAGTTATCCGGTTTCCTCTTCTCTTGATCCACAAATTCTCTGTAATAATAAGACAAATAGCACAATTATTTTTTCAACTTGTGAAACACAACAGAAATAGAAGATAGCACTGAAGCACACCTACGGAGATCATCAAGCTCATCAGAGTGTCGCAAGACATATCGATGTGCTTGAACTAGAAGCTGATCGTCGAACTGGCCTACAGTGACAACCTTTCCAATTGGCTCACCAACACTATCGAACATGTACATGCCCTTTGCATTATCTGAATGATCAGGGTTCCTAGATGTTCTTGTGAAACTTGTGGTCCCTTCTAGAAATCTTGAACAAAAGGTCAAGCATTCTTCAACAATATATCCTTCAGCAATAGAACCTTCAGGATAAGCTCTATTGCGCACAAGTGACTTTAGCAAAACAAATGATCTGAACATCATAAAACAAAAATGTTATATGCATCATGGGAAACAATAAATAAAATCATATATTTGATGCATTGTGGAAGATAACAAATCAAATCAAAGTAGCATACCTCTCTAGAGGGTACATCCACCTGTAATGCACCGGGCCACCAAGGTTAGCTTCTTCAACTAAGTGCACCATTAAATGTACCATGATAGTAAAAAAACGATGGAAGAAAAACTTTTTCCATATTACAAAGTGTCTTCACAATACTCTCTTGAAGTTTGTCAAGCTCAGAGACATCTAACACTTTGGAGCATAGCTTCTTGAAGAAATTAGCTAAAAGTGCCATAGGAAGGATGTCTTCTAGAATAACATGACAGTCGTGGCTTTTGAGGCCGGTCAATGTCAATTCTTTCATGTTCACACACCTCGAAAATTTTGATGCACAACCATCAGGGGTCCTACAATTCTTAATCATTGTACAAAGAATCTCCTTCTTTTCTCTATACATATTAAAAGGTGTGTGCGGCAATTCAGTTTTACCTTTATCACCTTCATTGGGTTCAAGGCTAGATCGAATTCCAATTTCTCCAAAGTCAAGCCGTGCATTAAGGCCATCCTTTGTTTTAGAATCAATATCCAGTAAGGTTCCAATAAAATTTTCACAAACATTTTTCTCAATATGCATTACATCTAGATTGTGCCTTAACTTGTTGTGCTCCCAGTATTCCAAATCAAAGAATATTGACTTCTTTTTGAAACAATCCTCAGGCTTCTTTTCAGGTTTACGTGAGATGTTACCCGATTTCTTGTCAGGCGCTCTTTTACGCTTCTGTTTTTCCCGACCTTCGGTTGCTTTTTCACTGTCTTTGCCCTTGTTTTTCCCTTTCCCTTCCTTTGCCAGAACAACCTTTTTTCCTAAGACAAACACTCTGCCTTGCAACATTCTCAAAGCTGAGCTACCACTAATAGTTGCAGGTGCAAGTTCCATCTCTTCGGTGTTATCAAACTCCTTCTTTCATCTCCGAAATCATGATCCTGCGGTAGCCATCGACGATGACCCATATAACAAAATTTCTTACTCTTATTTAGCCAATATGATCTTGTGAAAGCACCACAAGATGGACACGCATATCTACCACTTGTGCTCCATCCATACAGGTAAGCTAATGCTGGAAAATCATTCAAAGTCCACAATAGTGCAGCTCGAAGAGGAAATTTCTGCTGAGTACATGAGTCAAAAGTGTCCACACCCTTCCAAAGTTGTAACAACTCATCCATCAACGGCTGCAGATATACATCAATGTCATTGCCAGGGGAACTTGGTCCAGGAATAATCATTGATAAAATTAGAGATGTTTGCTTCATGCAGATCCAAGGTGGTAGGTTGTATGGAATAAGCATCACTGGCCAAGTACTATGTTTCGCACTCATGAGTCGGAAAGGGTTAAACCCATCAGAGCCAAGGCCTAGCCGTACATTACGAGGATCCTCAGCAAATTTAGGATATCTGGCATCAAGATCTTTCCACGCCTCTGCGTCAGCTGGACATCAAAGAAATCCATCTTTTGTCCAACCCTCATCATGCCAACGCATGTCAGTTGATGTCTTCTTAGTTGCAAATAACCTTTGGAGCCTTGGAATCAATGGGAAATATCGCATCACCTTGGCTGGTTTCTTCTTCTTATTATTTTTAGATTCAGTTGCTGAATCTTTCTTCTCATTTTCATTGGTAACCCAACGAGAGGCACCACAAACATGGCAAGAGTCCTGGTTAGCTCTTTCGCCCCTAAAAAGCATGCAGTCTCTTGGGCATGCATGGATTTTCTCATAGTCCAGCCCTAATCCACGTATTATTTTTTTCACCTCATAATATTTCTTTGGTAGGTTTATCAGAGGAAATGCAAGCGATAATACACCAAGTAGCTGTGTGAATGATTCCTGTGACCATCCATGCAAGACTTTCATGTGATATAAAGTGATAAGAAATGACAACCTCAAATATGTTGCACATCCAGGGTATAAATCTGTGTCTGCTTCCTCGAAGAAACTAGTGTATATGTCTTGTTCTCCCATTTTATCAGCATATGCAGGTGTAGTATTCACATTCTCAGTCACA
The DNA here is from genome assembly GCA_022496015.1 of Hordeum marinum. Taxonomy (NCBI): domain Eukaryota; kingdom Viridiplantae; phylum Streptophyta; class Magnoliopsida; order Poales; family Poaceae; genus Hordeum; species Hordeum marinum. Next base: position 445,233,657 of record CM039676.1, read on the forward strand.
CCAGGTTCCAAGTTCTCAAATTCAGACTGAACACCATCTAGTTTCGCATCAGATGAGCTTGATAGTGATTGGAAGCTCTCAGCCATGGGGAAAATAGCACTTAAGAGTCCAGGAATGTCATGTAGTCTTCTATTACTACCTTCTACATCAGAATTCATTGGAGAACCAGGAATATGAAAATTGTTGTTGTTATTTGGCATGGGAGCAAATGCAAATGACGATGAATCATACTCCTCTCCATGGCAAACCCATTTTGTATAACCCTGAAGAATACCATCACATATTTGGTGTGTTTTCACTTCATCATAATTTTGTGTTGCTTTATTTCCACAATTTACACAGGGACAAAGGATTTTATCACCAAGTGGAACATCACGGAAGACAAATGATAGAAATTTCTCAACACCATCTTTGTAAGCAGTAGTTGATCTTGGTTTACTCATCCAACCTCGATCCATGACCCTTCGCTATCTGTAGTAATGAAAACAAAATAGACCAGTTTGTAATTTTCCATATGCTCTTGTACATTAGACATGGATTTATATGAATATCTTAAACTATGCAATAGATACATAGGTTCAAATTTTATAATAGGATTTACCGCAATCATTCACCTTACATTGGGAAACTTATAAGTGCAGATGTGTCTTTACTATAGTAGTAGAATTATGTGAACTACATAAAGAAAGTTTCATAGATGAAAAAAATGGATGTATATACTCCAATGATTGATCTTTTTTTCTTCATTCAATGAAAAAACAACAGAAGGCTAGCTGGTGACAAAAAATCTAATTAATATCCAGTGGTTTCTCTTGCTAAAACAAGAAAAAAATTTCTTGTGTGGCATGACATATGCAGCTCCCTGTAACCAGATCAACTCCAAACTATCATTTCATCAACAATTATCATCCAATCAACGGTACCCATTGTTTTTAACAACAATTCTCATCCAATCACCAAAAAGGATTCACTGGTTTTTATCAGCAGTTGTCAAATTTCAACAATACAGTGCATCACTACAAAGATAGAAAGGGAAACCAGAGGTGATATATCCCAATTCGATCTATTTTTCACATGATGCGGAGATAGAAAAACGAAATTAATAACCTGTGGGCAAGCTCCTAGTAGCAGAGGTGTATGCACGAGAGCTCGTTGCCGATGTCGGCAGTTGAGGGAGAGAGGATTCGCCCGGGTAGTGCGGGCGGCGGAGCCTGGCGTTAGCGGGGAGCGGCGTTGGGTTGCAGAGGGGGAGCTTGGGCTCCGGGAGTCCGACGTTGGGTGGCAGGGGAGCTGGGCTAGGGGAGGCTGCCGGCGTCCAGCGGCAGGGGAACTTGGCCGGGAGGAGTGGCGGGGAGCAGAGTCCGGCGAATCGGGAGTTCAACTAGGGGCGAGTAGTGGTTGCGTGAGTTCTATGACGGGGAGGCAAGAGTCGTCGGTTTGAGAGCTATGGCTGGGGGCAAACGGCAGCCGGAGGGCGGCGGCTGGTGCCGAGGTATCGAGCGGCGGCGGTGTTGGGGAACGTCGCATGGGAAACAAAAATTTTCCTACGCACACGCAAACCTATCCATGGTGATGAGCATCTACGAGAGGGAGAGTGGATCTACGTACCCTTGTAGATCGCTAAGCGGGAAGCGTTAAGAAACGCGGTTGGTGTAGTCGAACTTCTTCGCGATCCAAATCGCCGAGCGTCCCGCGATCCAATCACGAACCGTCCCGCGAACCAATCACGAACCGTCCCACGATCTCGTCACGATCCGTCCCACGATCCAATCACGAACGTCTCGTGGCCTTGATCACGATCCTTCCGATCTAGTACCGAACGGACGGCACCTCCGCGTTCAGCACACGTGCAGCTTGATGACGATCTCCACCGTCTTGATCCAGCAAGAGGGGTGGAGAGGAGAGAGAGTTCACCGGCAGCGTGACGGCGCTCCGGTGATGGTGGTGGAGCAATTCCGGCAGGGCTTCGCCTAAGCACTGCGGAACTACGATCTAGAGGTGAAACTATGCACCGGTGGAACGGGTAGCACGTGGCCGGAAATTCTGTCCAAAAACCACCCAATCCACTAGTATATATAGGAGGAGAGGAGAGGAGAGGCAGCCAAGGCCTTTGGGTCGGCCGAAATAGGAGGTGGGAGCAATCCTACTTCACCTCCAATCCTAGTTGGAGTAGGATTGCCTCCTATTGGCTGATTTTCCACTTTTTGCTTTAGGACTTTCTCTCCTGCGCCATGGGCCTTTGTGGCTGTTTTCCCAGCCCACTAAGGGCTGGTTATTATTCTCCCACAGCCCATGGACCTCTTGGGGTCGAAATACCCCTCCCGGAGGTCCTCCGGTACACTACCGGCACTCCCGGTACAATACCGATACTCCCGGTACACTACCAATGAGCCCGAAACTTTTCCGGAAACCAAACTGGGACTTCCTATATATGAATCTTTACCTCCGGACCATTCCGGAGCTCCTCGTGACGTCCGGGATCTCATCCGGGACTCCGAACAACCTTCGGTCACCACCATACATAACTCTACACTACCGAAACGTCACCGAACCTTAAGTGTGCAGACCCTGCGGGTTCGAGAACTATGTAGACATGACCGAGACACCTCTACGGTCAATAACCAATGGCGGGACCTGGACGTCCACATTGGTTCCTACATATTCTACGAAGATCTTTATCGGTCGAACCTCTATGTCAAGGATTCAGTTAATCCCGTATAACGTCCCCTTTGTTCTTCGGTATGTCACTTGCCCGAGATTCGATCGTCGGTATCTCCATACCTAGTTCAACCTCGTTACTGGCAAGTCTCTTTACTCGTTCCGTAATACAAGATCCCGTGACTAACACTTAGCCATATTGCTTGCAAGGCTTGTTGTGATGTTGTATTACCGAGTGGGCCCTGAGATACCTCTCCGTCACACGGAGTAACAAATCCCAGTCTCGATCCATGCCAACTCAACAAACACCATCGGAGATACCTGTAGAGCACCTTTATAGTCACCCAGTTACGTTGCGACGTTTGATACACACAAGGCACTCCTCCGATATCCGTGAGTTGCATGATCTCATGGTCATAGGAACATATACTTGACATGCAGAAAACAGTAGCAATAAACTGACACGATCATATGCTATGTTTGTAGTTTGGGTCTTATCCATCACATCATTCTCCTAATGATGTGATCCCGTTATCAAATGACATCTCATGTCCATGGCTAGGAAACCTTAACCATCCTTTGATCAACGAGCTAGTCCATTAGAGGCATACTAGGGACATGGTTTTGTCTATGTATCCACACATGCATTTAAGTCTCCGATCAATACAGTTATAGCATGGATAATAAACGATTATCATGAACAAGGAAATATGATAATAACTAATTTATTATTGCCTCTAGGGCATATTTCCAACAGTCTCCCACTTGCACTAGAGTCAATAATCTAGTTCACATCACTATGTGATTTACATGGTAATGAATCGAACACCCATACAGTTCTGGTGTTGATCATGTTTAGCCCTTGGAAGAGGTTTAGTCAACGGGTCTGCAACATTCAGATCTGTGTGCACTTTGCAAATATTTATGTCCTTCTCCTCGATGTAGAACCGGATGGAGTTGAAGCGTCGCTTTATGTGTCTGGTCCTCTTGTGAAACCTTGGTTCCTTGGCTAGAGCAATGGCACCAGTGTTGTCACAGAACAGATTTATTGGATTCAGTGCACTAGGCACTACTCCAAGATCTGTCATGAACTGCTTCATCCAGACACCTTCCTTCGCTGCCTCCGAGGCTGCGATGTACTCCGCTTCGCACGTAGAATCAGCTACCACGCTTTGCTTGGAACTGCACCAGCTTACCGCTCCCCCGTTAAGAATAAATACGTATCCGGTTTGCGATTTAGAATCGTCCGGATCAGTGTCAAAGCTTGCATCGACGTAACCCTTTACGACGAGCTCTTCATCACCTCCATAAATGAGAAACATGTCCTTAGTCCTGTTAAGGTACTTAAGGATATTCTTGACCGCTTGCCAGTGCTCCATTCCAGGATCACTTTGAAACCTTCCAGCCATACTTATGGCAAGGCTGACATCAGGTCTTGTGCACAGCATTGCATACATGATAGAGCCTATGGCTGAAGCATAGGGGATGACGCTCATCTTTTCTTTATCTTCTGCAGTCACTGGGCATTGAGTCTTACTCAACTTCACACCTTGCAACACAGGCAAGAACCCCTTCTTGGCCTGTTCCATTTTGAACTTCTTCAAAACTTTATCAAGGTATGTGCTCTGTGAAAGTGCTATTAAGCGTCTCGACCTATCTCTATAGATCTTAATGCCTAATATGAAAGCAGCTTCTCCTAGGTCCTTCATTGAAAAACTCTTATTCAAATATTCCTTCACGCTTTCCAGCATTTCTATATCGTTTCCGATCAGCAATATGTCATCCACATATAACACTAGAAACGCTATAGAGCTCCCACTCACTTTCTTGTAAATACAAGCTTCTCCATAAACTTGTATAAACCCAAACGCTTTGATCACCTCATCAAAGCGTTTATTCCAACTCCGAGATGCTTGCACCAGTCCATAAATGGATCGCTGGAGTTTGCAAACTTTGTCAGCATTCTTTGGATCGACAAAACCTTCGGGTTGCATCATATACAACTCTTCCTCAAGGAAACCGTTGAGGAACGCCGTTTTGACGTCCATCTGCCAAATTTCATAGTCGAAATAAGCAGCTATTGCCAACATGATTCTGACAGACTTAAGCATCGCTACGGGTGAGAAAGTCTCATCGTAGTCAACTCCTTGAACTTGTGAAAAACCCTTTGCCACAAGTCGAGCTTTATGGACGGTGACATTACCATCCGCGTCCGTCTTCTTCTTATAGATCCATTTGTTCTGAATGGCCTTTCGCCCTTCAGGTAGTACTTCCAAAGTCCATACTTTGTTTTCATACATGGATCCCATCTCAGATTGCATGGCCTCTAACCATTTCTCGGAATCCGGGCCCATCACTGCTCCTCCATAGCTCGTAGGTTCATTGTTGTCCAACAACATGACCTCTAAGACAGGGTTGCCGTACCACTCGGGAGTAGTACGCGTCCTTGTCGACCTACGAGGTTCAATAGCAGCTTGATCCGGAGCTTCATGATCATCATCATTAACTTCCTCTTCTACCGTTGTAGGTTCCACAGAAACATCTTTCTGTGCTGCGCTACTCTCTGGTTGAAGTAAAGGTTCAATAACCTCATCAAGCTCTATTTTCCTCCCACTCAATTCTTTCGAGAGAAACTCTTTCTCAAGAAATGTTCCGTTCTTAGCGACAAACACTTTGCCCTCGGATCTGAGATAGAAGGTATACCCGACTGTCTCTTTCGGGTATCCTATGAAGACGCACTTTTCCGCTTTGGGTTCCAGCTTTTCAGGCTGAAGCTTTTTGACATAAGCATCACATCCCCAAACTTTAAGAAACGACAACTTCGGCTTTTTGCCAAACCACAGTTCATATGGCGTCGTCTCAACGGATTTTGATGGTGCCCTATTTAAAGTGAATGCAGCTGTCTCTAATGCATAACCCCAAAACGATAGTGGCAAATCGGCAAGAGACATCATAGAACGCACCATATCCAATAAGGTCCGATTACGACGTTCAGACACACCATTACGCTGTGGTGTCCCGGGCGGTGTCAACTGTGAAACAATTCCACACTGTCTTAAGTGATTGCCAAACTCATAACTCAGATATTCACCTCCTCGATCAGATCGAAGAAATTTAATCTTCTTGTTACGATGATTCTCAACTTCACTCTGAAATTGCTTGAACTTTTCAAATGTTTCAGACTTGTGCTTCATCAAGTAAATATACCCATATCTACTCAAGTCATCAGTGAAGGTGAGAAAATAACGATAACCACCGCGCGCTTCGACATTCATTGGACCGCACACATCAGTATGTATGATTTCCAATAAGTCACTCGCCCGTTCCATTGTTCCAGAGAACGGCGTTTTGGTCATCTTGCCCATAAGGCATGGTTCACATGTGTCAAGTGATTCAAAATCAAGTGACTCCAAAAGTCCATCAGCATGGAGCTTCCTCATGCGTTTTACACCAATATGACCTAAACGGCAGTGCCACAAGAAAGTGGTACTATCATTAACTACTCTACATCTTTTGGCATCAATGTTATGAACATGTGTGTCATCACTATCAAGATTCAATATGAATAAACCCCTAACATTGGGTGCATGACCATAAAAGATATTACTCATATAAATAGAACAACCTTTATTCTCTGATTTAAATGAGTAACCGTCTCGCAATAAACAAGATCCAGATATAATGTTCATGCTTAACGCAGGCACTAAATAACAATTATTTAGGTTCATCACTAATCCTGATGGTAATCGAAGAGAGAGCGTGCCGACGGCGATCACATCAACCTTGGAACCATTTCCCACGCGCATCGTCACTTCGTCCTTTGCCAGTCTTCGTTTATTCCGTAGTTCCTGTTTTGAGTTGCAAATGTGAGCAACCGAACCGGTATCAAATACCCAGGCACTACTACGAGAACTAGTAAGGTACACATCAATAACATGTATATCATATATACCTTGTTTGTCGTTGGCCGCCTTCTTGCCAGCCAGGTACTTGGGGCAGTTCCGCTTCCAATGACCAGTTCCTTTGCAATGAAAGCACTCAGTTTCTGGCTTAGGTCCATGCTTAGGCTTCTTTGTAGGAGTAGCAACTGCTTTGCCATCCTTCTTGGTTTTACCCTTCTTGCCTTTGCCTTTGCCGTTTTTCTTGAAACTAGTGGTTTTATTGACCATCAACACTTGATGTTCTTTCTGGATTTCAGACTCAGCGACTTTCAACATCGCAAACAGCTCGGCGACTGACTTGTTCATCCCGTGCATGTTATAGTTCATCACAAAGCTCTTGTAACTAGGTGGCAGCGATTGAAGAACTCTATCAGTGATCGCCTCCGGCGGAAGGGTAATTCCCAACTCCGCTAGACGGTTTGAGTACCCAGACATTCTGAGTATGTGCTCACTAATAGACCCATTCTCCTCCATCTTGCAAGCATAGAATTTATCGGAGGTCTCATACCTCTCGATCCGGGCATTCTTTTGAAAGATAAACTTCAACTCCTGGAACATCTCATATGCCCCATGACGTTCAAAACGTCTTTGAAGTCCCGGTTCTAAGCCATACAATATTGCACACTGAACTATTGAGTAGTCTCCAGCACGAGCCTCCCAAGCGTTCTTAACGTCTTCGGAGGTCATGTCTTCTGGCTGGTCACCAAGCGGTGCATCAAGGACATATGACTTCTGGGAAGCCGTGAGGATAATCCTCAGATTACGGGCCCAGTCAACAAAGTTACTTCCATCATCTTTCAATTTAGCTTTCTCTAGGAACGCATTAAAATTCAGGGGTGCTACTGCGCGAGCCATTGATCTACAACATAAATATGCAAAGGTTACTTAGACTATTGTTCAAGATAATGAGTTTAGTTAATCAAATTACTAAAGCTCCCACTCAAATTGACATCCCTCGGGTCATCTGAGTGTCACATGATCCAAATTCACCAACTCAAGTCCGATCATCACGTGAGTTAAGGTGGCTTCAATGGTGAACATCATTATGTTGATCATATCTACTATATGACTCATGTTCGACCTTTCGGTCTCTTGTGTTCCGAGGCCATGTCTGTACATGCTAGGCTCGTCAAGTTTAACCCGAGTGTTCTGCACGTGCAAATCTGGCTTGCACCCGTTGTATGTGAACGTAGAGTCTATCACACCCGATCATCACGTGGTGTCTCGACACGACGAACTTTCGCAACGGTGCACACTCGGGGAGAACACAGTTCATCTTGAAATTTAAGTGAGGGATCACCTTATAATGCTACCGTCGTACTAAGCAAAACAAGGTGCATAAAAGGATTAACATCTCATGCAATTCATAAGTGACATGATATGGCTATCAACTTGTGTTTAAGATCTCCATCTTCGAAACACCGGGATGATCTCCATCGTCACCGGCATGACACCATGATCTCCATCATCTTGATCTCCATCAACGTGTCGCCATCGGGGTTGTCACGCCCTGCATTCTTCTACTACTATTGCTACCGTAGCGATAAAGTAAAGCATTACATAGCGCTTAATGATTGACACGCAGGTCATACAATAATTAAAGACAACCCTATGGCTCCTGCCGGTTGCCGTAATCACCGACATGCAAGTCGTGATAATCTATACATCACATGATCATCTCATACATCACATATATCTCATCATGTAATTGGCCATATCATATCACAACATACCCTGCAAAAACAAGTTAGACGTCCTCTAATTGTTGTTGCATGTTTTACGTGGCTGCTACGGGTATCTAGCAAGAACGATTCTCACCTACGTATAAACCACAACGGTGATACATAGATTGCTTTTCAACCTTCTCAAGGACCGCCTTTGTCGGATCCGATCCAACTAAAGTGAGAGAAACTGTCACCCGCAAGCCATCTAAGCAACAAGTTGCGTCGAGGGAACCGGTCTCTCGTAAGCGTACGAGTAATGTTGGTCCGGGCCGCTTCATCTCACAATCCCGCTGAACCAAAATCCAACCAAGGGAGGAAGCAATCTAAGCATCAACGCCCACAAACCTTTTGTGTTCTACTCGAGATCTCATCGAACCATCAACCTAGCTCATGATGCCACTGTTGGGGAACGTCGCATGGGAAACAAAAATTTTCCTACGCACACGCAAACCTATCCATGGTGATGAGCATCTACGAGAGGGAGAGTGGATCTACGTACCCTTGTAGATCGCTAAGCGGGAAGCGTTAAGAAACGCGGTTGGTGTAGTCGAACTTCTTCGCGATCCAAATCGCCGAGCGTCCCGCGATCCAATCACGAACCGTCCCGCGAACCAATCACGAACCGTCCCACGATCTCGTCACGATCCGTCCCACGATCCAATCACGAACGTCTCGTGGCCTTGATCACGATCCTTCCGATCTAGTACCGAACGGACGGCACCTCCGCGTTCAGCACACGTGCAGCTTGATGACGATCTCCACCGTCTTGATCCAGCAAGAGGGGTGGAGAGGAGAGAGAGTTCACCGGCAGCGTGACGGCGCTCCGGTGATGGTGGTGGAGCAATTCCGGCAGGGCTTCGCCTAAGCACTGCGGAACTACGATCTAGAGGTGAAACTATGCACCGGTGGAACGGGTAGCACGTGGCCGGAAATTCTGTCCAAAAACCACCCAATCCACTAGTATATATAGGAGGAGAGGAGAGGAGAGGCAGCCAAGGCCTTTGGGTCGGCCGAAATAGGAGGTGGGAGCAATCCTACTTCACCTCCAATCCTAGTTGGAGTAGGATTGCCTCCTATTGGCTGATTTTCCACTTTTTGCTTTAGGACTTTCTCTCCTGCGCCATGGGCCTTTGTGGCTGTTTTCCCAGCCCACTAAGGGCTGGTTATTATTCTCCCACAGCCCATGGACCTCTTGGGGTCGAAATACCCCTCCCGGAGGTCCTCCGGTACACTACCGGCACTCCCGGTACAATACCGATACTCCCGGTACACTACCAATGAGCCCGAAACTTTTCCGGAAACCAAACTGGGACTTCCTATATATGAATCTTTACCTCCGGACCATTCCGGAGCTCCTCGTGACGTCCGGGATCTCATCCGGGACTCCGAACAACCTTCGGTCACCACCATACATAACTCTACACTACCGAAACGTCACCGAACCTTAAGTGTGCAGACCCTGCGGGTTCGAGAACTATGTAGACATGACCGAGACACCTCTACGGTCAATAACCAATGGCGGGACCTGGACGTCCACATTGGTTCCTACATATTCTACGAAGATCTTTATCGGTCGAACCTCTATGTCAAGGATTCAGTTAATCCCGTATAACGTCCCCTTTGTTCTTCGGTATGTCACTTGCCCGAGATTCGATCGTCGGTATCTCCATACCTAGTTCAACCTCGTTACTGGCAAGTCTCTTTACTCGTTCCGTAATACAAGATCCCGTGACTAACACTTAGCCATATTGCTTGCAAGGCTTGTTGTGATGTTGTATTACCGAGTGGGCCCTGAGATACCTCTCCGTCACACGGAGTAACAAATCCCAGTCTCGATCCATGCCAACTCAACAAACACCATCGGAGATACCTGTAGAGCACCTTTATAGTCACCCAGTTACGTTGCGACGTTTGATACACACAAGGCACTCCTCCGATATCCGTGAGTTGCATGATCTCATGGTCATAGGAACATATACTTGACATGCAGAAAACAGTAGCAATAAACTGACACGATCATATGCTATGTTTGTAGTTTGGGTCTTATCCATCACATCATTCTCCTAATGATGTGATCCCGTTATCAAATGACATCTCATGTCCATGGCTAGGAAACCTTAACCATCCTTTGATCAACGAGCTAGTCCATTAGAGGCATACTAGGGACATGGTTTTGTCTATGTATCCACACATGCATTTAAGTCTCCGATCAATACAGTTATAGCATGGATAATAAACGATTATCATGAACAAGGAAATATGATAATAACTAATTTATTATTGCCTCTAGGGCATATTTCCAACAGGCGGCGCTATGGACGAGCCGCTCCAGATTCAATCGAGTTCTAACTTTAGATAAAAAAATCGATCGATGTATGGTCCAGCCACGTGCGTAGTACTAGTACTATACTTACTCCTATTACTAGTATAGCTTGCAAAATAAGAGAGGGTATATAGGTCATTTCATGTAGAATTATTAATAAGTTCAATAAATTAAATCCACGTATCTGGCCGATTAAGATCCTATTTCCAGGGAGGAGGAATGATTAAAATTATTGTTTTAAGATCTTATTACATCCAATATATGGATGCCACAAGATCTTATATTATGAAAAGGACAGAGCTAATCGGTCGAAACTTTGTCCGGCTGAGACCACGTCGTTGGATCGAGTGGTCATTGCAACACATGTGTTGAGCCACCTCATCACACGCCATCTCCTTGCACAACCGCATAGCGACTTGTCCTTGTCGACCCCTACAACTGCGAACTACTACAACTTCATGGGGAGGATGCTAGTAATTTTGTGGTTTTGACACTCGCAAAAGCGAACAGTCGTCTCGCGCCCCGCAACAGCATGCCTGGGTCGTGGAGAACTACAACTGGCGTCGCCATATGTTATAAGCTACGATGGGATACTAGAATTGGCTTATTTAAATTTAAAAATATAATATTCTACAAGCACAACTAATTTCAATAGCCTTTCAAGTTGAAAATATAATCATTAAAAGTTTTCTCAATAGATTCGCATACTAAAGCGGCTCATAAATCGTCTCTAAATTAACTAAAATTATGTAGCTATTTTCTAAATGACCAATTATAAGAAAAAGTTTGTGACGTTTTGTAAACGTCTTAAAAAGCGTCTTTAGCCTTCTGGTGATAATGGGCGTAGAGACGAATACAAAAAGCGTCTCAGAAAAAGCAACCGTACGTACCGTTTTTGTTGTAATGTAGGTCCATATACAATATGATGCATGGGTGTGTGGGGATTAACCGAGTTTGGCCTCATCGGGAGTTCTTTTCAAAAACTTCAGGAGACGTCTTTTTGAGAACTTATTGAAGTGTTTGGGGAACTCTCGGTGTTGCCAAGCATTTAGTAGCATACCATGAAAGATGCACTAGTTGGCTGATAATCACGTTTTGTATTAATGGAAGTTCCCTTCAAGCACTTTACGAGGCACCATTTTTAGGTATTATGTGAAGTGTTTGGAAACTCTTTTTTCTAACCAAGCACTTAGCAGATATTGCAGGTCATAAACCACACAAGATCTACTACAAGTCACGTTTGGTATTAAACTATTAATAGGAGTTCCCTTCAAACACTTTATGAAGCACCTTTTTGAGAGCTTATGTGAAGTGTTTGGGGGAACTCTCATTGTAATCAAGCATTCACCAGATATTGGTCGCGAACCACAAGAGTTGTGCTAATGGTGAACCATTTTTGGTCTTACCGTGGGTTCCTTGCAAGCACTTCACGAGCATTCTTTCAAATGCCGTTGTGAAGTGTTTGGGGGAACTCTTGGTGATGCCAAGTTTCAATGCCAGTCAAGAGCCAAAGGAGATGATCATCACAAAACATGTTTGGTCTTACCGTGGGTTCCTTGCAAGCACTTCACTAGGCATTATAACAAATGCCACCGTGAAGTGTTTGGGGGAACTCTTGGTGACACCAAGCTTTACTCAATGCCTGCCGAGAACCAGAAGATATGATCAATATAAAGCAAGTTTGGTCTTACCATGGGTTCCCTGCAAGCATTTCACGAGGCATTATTCGAAAAATACCATCGTGAAGTGTTTGGGGACCTCTTGGTATCACAAAGCAATTGATGGGTGTTGTTTAAGCTGATCCAACAAGATTTTGCATCGAAACCACGTTTAGGTATCGACATGAGCTCCTTTCAACAACTTTACATTGCATCATCAAAATGTGGTTCTCAATGATCTTTAGGTTTAATGTGATGTGTTTTTTTCAAATAGGTAAGAGGTGGGAGGATATCATTTTGTAGCGTCCGTGCGCACCTCCTTGTTGAAATGCACAGGTGAGTGAATGGGCTCCAATTTTGGATTGTTTTCTTTTCTTTGTCACTCACATGTTTAGGCCCAAATGAAGGAGTTTTTGGAGAACTAGCCAATATACATGTAGGCCCTTCGCGACAATGCATGCAGGATGACACTTTGCATACAATCAACCACAACCCTTTCCTTTTTGCTGATAGTTTTAATCACAATATTTCAAGTTAAGTCCAGCTATAGGTTGAGTGTTGGTATACAGAGGATTAACCAAATCAATGAAGAAGTTGATAAATAAAATGCTTGTCATATAATCTCATGAAATACAATGTGACCCTGATAAAGAGAATGGAATTCACATGTGTTTTAATTCTACTATATTTTCTACAGCAAAGGGAGAGATATTTGTTAGAAAAAGCTCTTCATTGCTGAAGGGGCTAAGATTTTTTTTACAAGCTCCTTTACAATATATTGGGGATGGGAAATGATGATAATAATATGAAGCTAGTTGGTGTTGTTGCAAGAGTTCAAAAAACCAAGGACAAAGCTGGTCTAGACAAAGCATCTCGAAGGAGTGGTATGAACAAAAAAGGGATGAAGGAAAAACTATGGATAAATCTATTGAGAGGGCAATGAAGAAAAATCTGGAGAAAAATCTATACCCGTTGTTCTAAATAATTTTCCTAATTTTATTTCCCACACTGCTAGTAATATTGGTGTTAGCTTTGGTTGAGAACTTAATAAAGTTCAACCAAAGCACAGTCCCACTAAACATAGTGACGATGAAATTGCTACAATATATAGGAACCAAACACATGAAACGTCGAACTAAACATGATGCCATAATGCGAAGGATATACTGGCTAGTTCACTCGATTCATCCATAAATAATTGAAGCAAGTTTCTACCCTTCTTCCTTCTCCACATTTCTGCACATGATAAAAGACAAGATAAATTAATGAATGATAAGGAAAAAAATTAATAATCGACAATGCATACAAACACTTACTTCTTATTATGTTTGCATTTCTTGCTACGTCTAGTGTGTCCTAGCAATTTGCAAGCGTGCGGGTTTTCAACTCTTCATAAGAGAGTGGTCTACCATTTTTCGAGATAGGGCGGTTCTCATCTACCTTTGTTGCACCTTTGCTTGACACTTTCATAGGATCTTGAAATGCAACCATGTTGCCTTCACCATCATATACATATTCCATTAAACATTTACTGAGGTCATACTTTTTCTTGCTTAAATTTTCCTGTAGCAGATCCTACCCATGACTCTTAGCTATCACAGCCTTCAAACTCTCTTGTACCTGATCCCACAAAGCTGGGTGTTTGCATGCCGCATGCATAGCTTCTGACGCTAATACACCGACCTGGCTATATTTCATTCTTTCTTCCGCCCCAGTCCAACCAAATCCCAGCAGATCGCTTGTGCGCCTTGCGGGCAGTCCCAACCTTGCTTCTTTCGTGAACCGAACAAGAACTAAACAGTTTGGTATTTCAGATATATTCAAGTACTTCAATACATGGAATATGTGCTTGCAAGGTAGACCCTTTCGAATCATTCTTCTACAGCTGCACCTTATAGTCTCTGTGGAATTTACTGGTGTATACTCCGCCCAAAAACGGCTATTCCGGTTATTCCTCCAGGCCACGATGTATTGCTATGATTCGTCTCCGAGCATTATTTCTACAATCTCCATGCCGCCAATTTTTCTAAGATCATCTTGCAACATATAGAAGTTTGTTAGAGTGAAGACGTGCGAAGCAGCTATCTCAAGTTCCCTGGAGCTAGTAGCTGGCACCGGTAAACTCTGTGAGGCCATGCAGTCATATCGCGCCTCATTCTCATGGATACGTATGACTGTTCTCATAGTGCAAAACCATATCCACCAAGGTCATTTCACCGTCTAGGTGAAGGTGAAGGCATGAGTTTAGACCTTCACTGCTCTGGTTGCTTTTCATGCCAAGCCAAAACCCCTCTGTTAGATAAGCTGCAGCTCACAGTCTCCTCTTTATATACATCCGTCTCAACCATGTTACTATTTTTTTTTCGACTGCCATCTTTTGGCAAATGCGTGCCATCTCTCCTCAAACATGGTCATGGACGTGTTGTAGTACAGAAGAGTTCGGAACTCGTTCAAGGACTTGTGACAGAGGTGAATTTTCATTTTTTTCTATATGCCACGTACATATGCAGTGCCACACATCTGGCAAGACTTCGTGAATTGCCTTGATCATCGCAGCGTCGGCGTCCGTGATTACACTCTTCGGTAGCTTTTGACACATGGACCTCAAAAAAGTCTGCAGGAGCCACACATATATCTCTTAGGTCTTATCCAAAACTACGGCACAACCAAAAACAATGGTCTTCCGGTGATTGTTAAGACCAACAAAAGGTATGAATGACATACCATAGCGGTTCATCTTGTACGTGCTGTCAAATACAAGCACGTCGCCGAAGTCCTCATAGTCACGACGATACTGGGAGTCACACCAGAATATTCTATTCATATGTCCTTCCTTATCTAGCTTGTACTTGAAAAAGAAGCTAGGATCCCTCTCTTTCCTACTAGCCATGATGCCTATGGCCGTGGCAACATCACCTTTTGAAAGCAGCTTCCTCTTCTCCCTGGAGCAAAGGTTGTATATATCACGCCTGGTAAAACCAACGCTGCCATACCATACATGTTTGCTGACGAAGGAATCCATAATGTCGTGAATTCTAATTCCTGCATCTCCCATGGACAATATCTCAACTTTTTGGTACACTTTGATTTTTCTGTGGGACCAAAGAAAACGTACCTCGTCCGGTCTTGCCAACATATGTCTATGCTTGTCCTCAAAACTTTTAACATACCAAACCCCACGCTTTTGGTCAAGCTTGACGGTGAGGTGCGCTTCGTAGTTGCAGCATGTCTCGAGTCTGAGCCTACGGGTGTGTCCTTCCTCGGTTATACCTTTGATGTCACATTTCCCTTCTTTCGAAAAAAGAAACCGCCTATAACGCATATGACGTGACTCAGTTTTGCTATACCTGACCTTATCCTTTCTAATGCTAAAACCATTATCTCTAGCATAACTGTTGTAGAAATCAAACACAACATCTTAAGATATAAAAGTCATTTCTATTATCTTCATGAACATATCCCTCTTATCGTCTGCATGGGCAGTATCTTGGAGATTCTCTGTCCCCTCATCTTCTGTCTCCTACACAATCAAAACATCACAATCAAAACATAGCCATGAAAACAATTTTCTATGGTTTAACATTACTTCCATACAACATTGGTTACATACATACCTCACTCATGATGATTGACGACTGCGACTCCCCAGAATCAGGTGCATCTAATGATTTGTCATCAAGGCCTGTCTCCGCGTCGGATTCATCGTAATAGTCGTATGCATTATGACATCCGGAAATGAGCTGAAAAATACAACACAAATACATAATTAATTATCATATAATATTCTAGGAAAAATTCAATTTGCATGCGAACAAAAAAATCCATTTCCGTACCTGACTAATGTAATCTTCATTCGAGACCTCGGAGTTGTTTTCTTGACCATCATCATGCTCATCCATCTATAAATTTTCAACACAAAAATATAACATTCTCGGATGCCACAAAAAAATTACAACATGATAATGCCATTCACATTAAGATCTTCCCCTTCGCTCCCATTCTCTAACCAATCTCCACGATCTGAATTTTCATCATCTGACCAATCTTCTATCCAGTCTTTCATCAGTTCTCCAAACTCCATGTCTACCATGATACCAGTTAACTCATTGTCCGCCATTTCCTACAACAAATAGCAGGTATCACCACATGTGCAAACAATAACAATAATGAAATAGAGAACACATAGCACACGATCACGAATGTTAAGTAAACTACCCCAACCGAGGGCGTTCAGATCTTGGAAACCTAGTAAGGAAGATGACCACGACACCCATCGTGATCACTTTGGATCGCGAGGAGCAGCACTACCAAACCTAGCTACATCTGTGATTACCTGTGCCGCCGGATACCTTGGTTAGCCACCGCATCAAATAACGATAGCCATCATGCACACAACCGACTACAACCAACGCTATGTTAACCATAGACAAAGAACCCAGATCACGAGGAGCACCACTACCGGAACAACATCCACGATCGCTTGCGCCGCCTGGTAGCTAGGTTACCCGCCCCGCTAGGTTAACCACTACCACGAAAATGGCGGCAGATCGTTCGATGTTGCGCGAGCAAGACTAATGGGGGGACGCGGGATGCGGTACCTGCGAGTGCTGGAGATTCACGACGGTGCCACGCCCGCTATCCGACGAGATCGCCGCCGCTGAAGATCTACTGCATGAATTATGGAGCCGCGTGAATGATGGAGCTGCGTGAATGACTGGATTTGGCAGGTCTTACGTGGTCGTGGATGTTTTTTTCTCGGGGGATGGTAGTGTACGTATAAGGTCTGGGTTGTACAGGGTTAGACATGGCTTGGATGCTACGGCGGGCCAGGAAAAAAATAAACTCGTGAGGACAAGGATACCCCTCAGAAATTGGGTTAAGGGGGAGCACTGAAGTAGGCCTTTCATACGATACAAACATCACAAGGGAGATCACAGCACAGTCTCTACCTGAACTTAACAACCACGAACAAGAGAGCCAAGAAGTGTGAATGGGGGAACTCCATGCGAGACGCCGACGGCCTTTCCTCCTCCTCCTACCGCATGAGGAGGAAGAAGAAAAGCTCCCACCGCGTCGCCATCATCTCGCCCCTCCGAATGATGCTTCTCCGAAGATACGGATACTCATACCTCAAGCATCTCCATCTCCATGCCCTTTGAGAGGCCCAACAGCTCTAATCGTCTCACCTTCTTTGAAACTAGCCATCATCTGGGTCTCTGAACTTTGAGCGATGTGGATCAGTCGAGTGCATTGAACCTGGACACCATCTTGTAGCTAGCTTTTTGCTCTGTTGTATGGTCTTTGGGACTTGGGAATACTAGTTAGTTATCGATCCTGTGGTGGCACCTCACCTCACATAGTGTGTTGCCTTTTCTCCCTCCTCTCTTTATGCCGCCTGCCCATATTATACAGTCACACATGCACAATCAGACAATTAGCCAGCCCATTGGACCAGAGCAGACAGGTTTTCCGATGGAAAATACCAGATTAGGTCCGTGTGCTCTGGCATCAGGGTTACCAAATATGTCCTGCTACCATTATTTGTGCATGTAACAGGCCAACAACTAGCTGACCTTTAGTTCAATAAACACCACTGACGAATATGCACATTCCACTGGTTACCGACACACGCAAAAGAAATGAAATACATTGTTTATGTGTGATGAACAGATTATCCCAGAGTCAGTTCATACTCCAATCATCTCCACACTCGTTCCATGTGTGTTGTCAATATGGATTCTCCTGTAGACTGATGGCACATTTCAAAGAAGCCATTGTCTGTGAAAAGTAGTACTATAGCACTAGCTAGTAGTTTAGTAGCTCATCAAGGTACTAAACTCACTGTTTAATAAGAGCATCTCCAACCATCCGCGCTAAAAATTACTTTGCAGCACGCCATCACCTGGAAGAGCGCGGCGGGCAGCGCTGGCTTCAGCAGACGCATTAAAATTTAGCGTGCGCGTAGCCCCAGCAGACGCGCTAAAATACAGCGCGCGCTCTCGCATGAACACTCTGAACTAGATGCATACATATTTTTTAAACGATACATTCATCATAGATAAAATGATACATAGATATTTTACATGGTTCGATAGATAAACAGAATTACGATGCAACTACATAAAATTAAACTACGGTGCAAACTAGATAAACTACGGTGCAGATAGAACTACTCCGAGTCGTCCTCATCATCATCCTCGGTGGTATTGTCCGAGGTATCGATCCATATGTCATTGCCAACGATCATCGTCTATCGTGAAGATCGACGGCCCACCTGCTTCAACGGCAGCGTACTGTGATACCGCTAGTGCCTTCCGCCGACGCATGTCCGCCCGCTCCGCGCGGCGCCTTGCCGTCCTTTTCGTCCAGTAGGCGCGCTCATTGGCGACGTCCTCCGGGTGGCGCTGGCGCCACTCCGCCTTGGCTCGCTCGTCCTCCTTGACGACGAGGAGGCGGCGCTGCCGCCGAAGGTGCGCCGCACGGTCCTGGTCCGTGATAAGACGAGGCGGAGGGGCGACGGCCTGTGCCTGCTCGCACGTGTAGACGTCGCGGAAGTTCATCTACGACCGAGGCCTCTCTAGGCGCCACGCCGCCGCATCGTACGCGCGGGCGGCCTCTTGCGCGGTCCCGAACATGCCAAGGCCGAACCAGACGTCGCCGGACCGGATCTCGGCGTAGTAGGTGCCGCCGGGGCGCGCGCGGACGTCGCGGTAGCTACACGATCCCCGGCGGCGCAGCGGCATGGTGGCGCGATGGTGGCGGGGCGACGAAGCGGCGAGCAAGCGGCAGAGGGAGCTGGGAGAGCGCGCGTGGCAATGTGGAGGCCGCGTGGCGAGCGCCGCAATTTATAGGCGTGCCGGAAGCGACACGCCAAATCTAGCGCGCAAGTTGCCACCTTTTCCCGCGCGCGCAAGTTGGAGCGCGCGAAAACGTCCCGTGCGCGCTAAAGTGACATTTTACCGCGCGCGCGTCTTTTCGCGTGGCTGGTGAAAATGCTCTAAAACTGTGCATAAACACTGTGATTTGTACTTAAGTAGAGGTGGCACCCTTGGCATCTCTGATGCATATATAACAATGCGAAATCTTCAACATTTCACAGACGAAAAACACATTTTTTTCTTCTTCTACCTAATTACTGATCAATTTATTTCTTCTACAGAGCTACTGACTTTATCAAAACTAGCGGAGTGACCCGCGCAATTGCGTGGTTAGAATTGCATTCTTATGAGGAATTATTCCAGATTGTTGTAAAATACTTGGTTTCCAAATTATGCAGTGTGAATATTTTTTCTAAATAATTATGCCTGAAAAAACGACTTAATTTTTTCCATAAAAATCAAAAGTACACCTTTTCCATTTGTTAATTCTTAAACAAATTAATTTTCTCGAATGAAAGTTTAATATTATACACGTGCAAGTTGAAACTTGTAGGCTATAGTTGCATTGGACTGGCACGTGTGACCAATTTTCTTTCTGGATTGTCTTTTTTATAATAAAGGTGCAAATCGTCAATATGTTGTCTCGAGAAAAACCATGAGATATCTTCAATTTATCTTTGAACACCATTGGCGACTACTATTTGTATCAAGATCAAGCTTGTAAGTTTAAACTATTATTAAAATCATTTGATTATTCGTTTCTTGATTGTCCGAGACTTTCTTCAAACTCAGTTAGTGCTCGATTATCATATCACAAAGCATATATTTCTGGCTTTGTTCAATCGCACATTTGCAATGTTACAATTGTTACATTAATTTTGTGCATGTCGTTTTATTTCTTGACATGACCATCCGTACACAATTTTACCAATATTTTGATATGGATTTTCTTTTATACATTTATAAATTACGTGATTCCAAAACGTGGTTGTGGAAAATATAATGTGTTTTCACTTCATAAATATACAAATATATATACTGTTTATTCCATATTTATCAGTTTATGTAAAATGGACGTATTTGGTAAGAAACCCATGTTTAATATATTTCTTTATTCCAAATTGACAGAACAGAATTATTCTATGTATATATGAATTTTATTTCGATTTTATATACTTAAGAATATCTCCTGGAGTTAAAAAATGTTTTTCGTTATTACATTAGGCTCTTTTGTAAATATGTTGTTGCATTTAATAAGAACCTTTTAGGATTTCTTTTTAAGAATTTCATGTCAATTTTGTACAGAAACCAAATCATTATATTTTTCTATTCCAAAATTTCTACTATATAATGTAGTTCTATTATATCCATCTAATAAGAGTCCCCGGTGTTACAAATGAATTCGAATTTAGCTATTATAAATGTTACAGATAGTTTATCACAAAATAAAAAATAATTCAATTTATATATACGGCCGTATGGACGTGTGTGTGTGCGGGGGGTGTGTTTCAGCCTTTTATCCCTCTTTATCACCTTCCTTTTTTTATACCCCGCTACTGTTCCTTCATGGGCTTATCAGAACTGAAGTATCAATCTGGGCTGAGTGGTGGCAATCATCTATGTCTCACTAGTAGAAAACGGCTCATTTGTCCCGGTTCCAGAGGCCCATTAGCTCCGATCTGGAACCGGGACTAAAAGGTCGGGACTAAAGCCCCAAACCTTTAGTTCCGGTTCGTTTACGAACCAGGACAGAAGGGGCTCCACGTGGCCTCTGCGGGGAGCCCAGGCAGGAGGACCTTTAGTCCCGGTTGGTAACACCAACCGGAACCAAAAGGCATCCACGCGTCAACATCTGGTAGGAGTTGGGTTTTTTTGAAAGGGGGGAGGGGTTTAGGGGGTTTTGGAGGGTTAATTTAGGGGTTTCATATTGTGTTAGCTAGCTAATAGAGAGAAGTATCGTTTCTTTCTCCGTGCTTGGTCGATGTTAGCTACTATAGAGAGAACTCGACACGCTAGCTAGTAAGCAAATGAAGGAACCATTAAGTACACAAGATCGTCATGAACATATACAGAGAGAAGTGATCGACCTCTCTTTCTCCAAGAAATTGGTCGAACAACAAGTTTTCGTATATCTATCCGATGCTACTAGCTACATATATACAATATAAGATCTTTTACAATCCCTAAGTTCCAATCATAAATCCACATAGTATTCTCCGTATTTAGGTATGATGTGGTCAAGAAAGAATCCCGCCAATTCCTCTTCAATTGGTCGTATGCGATCATATGGTAGAAGTTCATCCCGCATCTCCCAGATCTAATTTAAAGAAAGGGGTCAATACATGCACATATATGAATAAAACTCAACACAATTGATGCTAACATAATATATAAAATAAAATTGTGAATATTATTTACGTACTTCAAATTGTTTGTCAGAGAAGCCCCGCTCACAACTCGATTGGCAAATGAACTCGCATACATAGTATCCACATAAAACAGTCCCTTCTTCCTGGTACAAGCACTTTACGAGAATATTGTTCAATCAAACTGATAAGCAAGCATGGTAATGATATATTAAAGAAATTTTGAATCAATTAGAGATGCGCGGAACTAGCTAGTACTACTTACTTTGGGGTGCGTAAATCGCAACTCTTCGTTTAGACCCGGAACTTTTCGGGTGAACTTCTTCCAAACCCTGCTAGACAAAGAAAATGATTACTTGATATCAGGAAATTAACGAAAGTTGCATGCTGATATGGTCCTAGTATTGACTGAACTTACTTCTTGAGCATTGCAGTCATGTCCGCATAATTCTCGGGATCTTTACGTCTCGAGTCTAAGACAGTTACTAATGCCTCGTCAAGCTTAATGGATAGCAGAATAGAGTGGAAACTGCGCACACATATATAACTCATCAATTACGTTACTTAACCTCTAGTAAGCAAAACCGAGTATACAGAGAAGACAACAACACTCACTTGAAGTTGTAAGGAAAGAGTATTTCTCTTTTGTTTTGATGTGTAAAGAACAACTTTAGCAAGTTCTTCTCGGTCGCTTTGGTTTCATTTCGTATCGACCATTCATTTACGGCATCTGGGCTAATGAACCCAACGTCAAAGATTTCTTTTTTTGCATTCGACGATCTTCAATCTACATAATATAGTGATGATAATTATATATACATGCAATGAACGAGCTGAGCTAGAGACTTAACTATAGAAGTAATACTTACATACAGTAGGCAGTCATGACTTGTTTGTCGAGGGTCCCTTGATTGAATAACTGAAATAACTCCACAAATTCAATAGGCATCACACTGAGTCCAACGAATTCGTGCTCTGGTTTCACTGCCACATACATAGTGTCTCTCCCAGACTCCCTACATGTTTTCATGTACCACGCATGCAATTTGTATATCATCGTTGTTAGAGGAGGATGATCAGGTTTTACGAGAGGCTTCCCGTGCACGTATTTGTGTTCTTCTTTAGTTACCTCAGTCGTTCCAAAATATACATCATCCCCCAAGTAATCAGCAAGTTTGGTACCGGGCAGTAGCACCGGATGATCAATATCGCTAGACACCTTGAGCGGGGGGCACGATTGCTGCTCCTGTTCGCCGAGCCGGGGAATTGTTTTCCCACTTCTTTGTTCTTTGACTCGGGCAACAGTAGAAATAGTTCCTGACCGCTACGCTTCATTATATGTCTTTATAATACAACAGTCATGGTTTGATGGCAGCGGAGGCAGTGATGGTCGCTTTAGGGCATCCAGAGTGCGCTTCGGTTTCACCGGATCTACCGTTTCCTTCGGTGGTGGCTGTTTCCGTACAAAATGGGCCTTCACTTCGGCTTTACTGATGTCAGCGCTTTCTTCGTAAGTCCTCTCGTATGGTAACTTTGTAACAGGCTTGAGGCTTGGACCAAATTTGAATTTCCCCCCGCCTATTGTACTGCTAGCCACCGGAGTGGCGGCGGCGTATCTCTTCTGTCGTGGAGGAGGCGGAGTGGCCTGACGTGCCGGAGGAGGAGGTTGAGTGGCCTCACGCGCCGTAGGAGGTGGAGTGGCCTCACATGCCGGAGGAGGAGGCTGAGTGGCCTCACGCGCCGGAGGAGGCAGACTGCTCCGACGCGCCGGAGTAGGTGGAGTGCCCTCACGTGCCGGAGAGGTGAAGTGGCCTCACGCACCGGAGGAGGCGGACTGCTCTGATGCTTCGGAGTAGGCAGAGTGGCCTCACGCGCCAGAGGAGCCGTAGAAGGAGGCGGAGTGCCCTGATGACTCGCCGGAGGAGGAGGAGGAGGAGGCAGAGTGCCCTGACTCGCCGAAGGAGGAGGAGGCGGAGGCGTCCAGTTTGGAAGCTTGATGTATTCCTTCCGCCATAGACATGTACTCCTCAGAGCTTGAACCAGCTGATTCTCCCCTTCACCTGTACGGTGGTCAAGCTGGAGCTCCTCAAATCCCTCCATTACTTCATCCACCGTCACAACAGCATAGCCATGTGGAATCGTATTGCAGTGAAAAGTTTCATTGGGTTGAGGAGGTGCAACAGAGCCGACGGCCGCCTTGAAAGTGAGGTTCCGAAATTTCGTCATAAGCTCGCAATGTTGAACCTCCGTGATAGTATCCACAGGGTATCTAGGAGCCGTGAAGTCAGGCTGAACGAGTTCCCTGGAAACCATGCTGCTTCTTCGCTGAGATGGTGGGGTAGCTTCTGGGTTAGCTTCGTGCTTCTGAGATGGTTGGCCGACAGCTTGCTGGCTCTCAACTTCCTCTAGCTTTTCTAGTCTTGCATTAAGCTTCTGCATGTCGCTCAGCTCCGTTTTCCTCTTTCTCTGCCGGATTTTGTAACCGCCTGCTTCAGGAAACCTAACCTTCCAAGGAACGGAGCCTGGTGTGCCTCGTGTTCGTCCAGGGTGCTCAGGATTCCCAAGGGCCTCAGTCCGCTCGTCCTTCTCTCTGTCGGGAATGAACGTCCCTTCCCGCATTGTAGTGATAAACTTCTGAAGCCTCTTGACGGGTATTGCAAGTTGCCCGTTCGTCTAATGGCACTTCCCTGTTTCAGGGTCCAAATTTTCCCCAACCCCGAAGAACCAAGTCCTTGAACGGTCTGGCCAGTTCAATGCCTGTGGTTCGACCCCTTTAGCAATCAGGTCGTTCTCAGCTTTTTCCCACAACGGTCGAGCTATGAGGTAGCCACCTGACCCCGTGTGATGGTGATACTACTTCTTTGTAGCATTGTTCTTGTTTGTCTCAGACATTTTCTTACTCTTGTCCGATGTCTTGTAGGCCACAAACTCGGGCCAGCAATCTCTTATCTTCTCAAATCGACTGATGAATTCTGGAGTCTTCCCTTTGTCGACAAACTTTGATTTCAACTCATTCTTCCACCTCCTGAATATAACTGCCATCTTCTTAAGAGCACACGCCTTGACAAGTGGCTCTATAACTGGGTTATTCGGATGCTCCTCTGGCAGTAGGGTGAAATTTGCCTTCAGCGAGGTCCAAAGATCATCTTTCTATCTATCGGTGACATAAGAAATTTCAGGGTCGTTCTCCTTAGGCTTATTCCATTGGTTGATGCTGATCGGGATGCTGTCCCTAACAATAGCTCCGCACTGGGCAGCAAATGCGTCCTTGGTCCGCTTTGGTTCAATCGGTAGGCCATCGTCCGCGAGTGCTATGATTGTGAACCTTTCTTCCTTGGCCAACCTTCTTTTCGGGCCTCGTCTCGTGATGGAAGTTTGGCTCGATCCGGAGGGCTATAAAAGAATAAATAAGAGTTAATATATGTACATACCAAAACAATTAATGCATCGATTAGCTAGTCAGCACATGCTTAATTAATATATACACCTCACCGGACTTTGCAACATCTCCCTCCTCCGTTCGGTCACCGGAGCCGTCATCATGGTCTCCTTCTTCCTCCGGCATTCGGTGACCGGAGCCATCATGATCATTTCCTTCCTCCTCCATTGTTGGATCACCGGAGTAGTAATCCTCTCCTTCAAGACCATCGGTGTCATTGAGATACGACAAGACAACATCAGGACCGCCTCGGATTATGTCCCCCAACAACTGTTCTTGTTCCAAGTCTCTTTGATCCATAGTTTTTGCAAATATTAAAACATGGCAATTAATATACAAACATGAGAGATGGATATAATTCTCTACGGTTTGGGGTGGCCTCGACAATGCTTCTAGGGTTAGGGGTGGCCTCGATGCTTCTAGGGTTTGGTCGGGCGAGAGGGGATTCTCTTAACCTTTAAGGGATTTAACAAAATGGCACCATTCTGGATGTGCAGAAAATGGTCCATATTTTTCCTGATCTCATCTACCCTTCTATATGTCACGTTGTATAGTGTCAAAGGATTCATGAAAACCATGACTTCATCATTAGCCGGAAGTAACAAGCGCATAATGATACGATGCTCTCCGAAATTGTTTTGGAACGGAGTCCCGGATAGGATAATTAGATTTTTGGTACGAAGTTCAGCAAGAGCCTTCCGAATATCGCTATTTGGAAGGCCGTTGCTGAAATTCGTGGCAAAAAACGAATTATTCTATCCGGAACTCCGTTCCAAAACAACTTTAAAGAGCTTCGTGGCATCATACGCCGGTTACTTCCGGCTAATGATGAATCCATGGATTTCTTCAATACTTTGACACACAACATGACATATAGAATAATATATATATATATATATATATATATATATATATATATAGATGGGATCAGAAAAAAATTGGATCAACTTGTGCACATCCATAATGGGGGCATTCTTGATAAATCTATGTTACCGGAGTTTTCTATATGAACAAAAAAAATTCCACATGACAACGACGCTCATCCCTCATGTCTGACATCCGATGTCCCCCCTCATGTCAAAGTTATCGGGGAGGTGGGTAGACGACAACGACGCTCACCCCTCATGTCCGACGTCTGACGTCTAGGGTTTGGGATGGCCTCGACAACGCTTTTTTAACTCATCTAACTCATTTAACTTGGTAAATTTGGGTGGCCTTGACAACGCTTCTAGGGTTAGGGGTGGCCTCGACAACACTTCTAGGGTTTGGGGTGGCCTCAACAATGCTTTTTCAGTCCCGGTTTGGCGAGAGGGGGTTGATCAATCGACGTCCCCCCTCATGTTGGAGAGTTACCGGAGTTTTCTATGAACAAAAAAAAACTACCTATCACATCTTAGTCCCGATTTGGGTGGACTCGAGAGTTTTCTATCAACAAAAAAATCTTTGCATATTCTTTGCATATGAAAAAACATACATTTTCTTTTTTTCTTAAATGTAACTTTTGCATATATATATGAACATACATACATATTTTTTCTTCTAAAAATGCACATATGAACATATACAGAGAACATACATACATAAAACTTTTCTAAAAATGTAACTTTTGTATATATATGAACATATATAGAGAACATACGTACATACATTTTTCTAAAAATGCAAAAAAAAATCATCATATGAACAAAAAAAATTATATGAAAAAAGCATACATCATCTATCATCAACATCATCATATCTATCATCAACATCATCTAGCTGACAATCATCAACGTCATCATATCTAACAATCATATGAACAAAAAAATGTATATGAACTGGGGAGGAGGACAGGGAGGAAAGGGGGCCGGCCGGACTGTAGCGCGGGGCGGTGCAGACCGTCAACGAGGGCTCGGGGCACGATGACAGTGTCGGAGGCAGGGGCGCGGCGACGGCGAGAACTCAAGGCAGGGGCGTAGCGACGACGAGGGCTCGGGGCAGGGGCGTCGGGGGTGGCAACGACGACGCCAATGATGGGGCAGGGGCGACGACGGCGTCGGGGGCAGTGACGACGATGGTGGGGCAGGGGCAGCCTGGCGTCGTCGTTGGAGAGATCGAAGAACTGAATTGAAATTTTCACAAGTGCTACTTATATACACGAAGCGTTGGTCCCGGTTGGTGCCACGAACCGGGACCAATGCACCCCTTTGGTCCTGGTTGGTGCCACCAACCGGGACCAAAGGTCAGTTTTCAGCAGCCCAAAGGGCGGGAAATAGGGACCTTTGGTCCCGGTTGGTGGCACCAACCGGGACTAAAGGGGTGCATTGGTCCCGGTTTGTGGCACTAATCGGGACCAAAGGGTGGTGCTGCCCGGGGCCAAATTTTTAGTCCCACCTCACTAGCCGAGAGATCTCGAGAGTGGTTTATAAGCGCTGCTGCGCACACCCTCTCGAGCTCCTCTCAACTACAGGCTTCCAGGCCTAATCTATCACTGCCTATGGGACTATTGGGCCTTTTGAGGGCCTGAATCCTGGCCTAACAAGCTGGTTGGGTTTCTAGTCGTATTTAGGCCGTGGTGGCCCAGTCAGTGGCATTTTTTTTTAAAAATCCAGTGTTTTGTTTTGTTTTTTGCTTTATTTATTTTATTTTATTCCTACGTACTGTTTTTCAGTGATTCTTTTTTGCTTTTAGGTCACAAAAATTATAAACTTTTTGTTAGTGCCATTAGTTTTCAAATTTGAATAGTTTAAAATTGAATATTTGAAATTTGTGTGAATCACTAGTTTGTGAATAACTTTACGAAAAATATATATTTTTGAGTGATTCCTTTTCCTTCTATTTAATATTACTGTGGTTTATCATTATATTCAATTTGGTAAGTTTTAGGTTATTTTAAATGTCTGTTTTAATCAGAAACAAATTTGGTTATTTTAGTTTGCTATTAATGTTTCTAACAAAAATTTTCTATATGAAAATTCTTTTTGCTATAAATGTTTTGAACAAATAATACTTTGATAATTTTATTTGCATAAATTAGAGTTTCATTAAAGTTTTCTAGTTCATTCTTTTTGCTATTAGTTCATTCTTTGAGCTAAATGACCCTGAAACTGAAAAACACTACAAATGAATTCTTAAAAGGTTGAAAGTAGGCATGGTATCATCATTTCACCCACATAGCATGTGCTAAAATTTTGAGAGGGTTACGGAGAAAATTGGATGCACTTCGTGTACAAAATAGACAATCTCATTCGAAGTATCAGGGTTTCAAACAAAAACTCATCTGTTACAAAGGGATTTCATTTTTTTGAACTCCAGACTTTTTGTGTATTCAAAATGCACTATTCAAAGCCACATCATCAATTTTCCACCCTTTCTGACTTATTTGGTATTTTTAATGCATTTACTGATTTTTTTGAGCTAAATGACTCTGAAATTGAAAAGCACTACAAATGAACTCTGAAAAGGTTGAAAGTTGGCATGGTATCATCATTTCACCCAAATAGCATGTTATACAAAGTTGAGAGGGTTATAGCAAAAACTGGATGCACTTCATGTACAAAATGGACAATCTCTTTCAAAGTATCAGGGTTTGAGACGAAAACTCATCTGTTACAAAGGGGATTTCATTTTTTTTGAACTTATTTGAACTCCAAATTTTGTGTGTGTTCAAAATGAAACATTCAAAGACACACCGTCAAATTTCAAACCTTTCTGACTTCATTTGGTATTTTTCATGCATTTACTGATATTTTTGAGATAAATGACCCTGAAATTGAAAAACACTACACATGAACTCTGAAAAGGTTGAAAGTTGGCATGGTATCATCATTTCGCCCACATAACATGTTATAAAAAGTTAAGAGGGTTACGACAAAAACTAGATGCACTTCGTGTACAAAATGGACAATCTCTTTCGAAGTATCAGGGTTTCGGATGAAAACTCATCTGTTACAAAGGGATTTCATTTTTTGGAACTTATTTGAACTCCAGACTTTTTGTGTGTTCGAAATGCACTATTCAAAGCCACACCCTCAATTTTCAACCCTTTTTGACTTCATTTGGTATTTTTCATGCATTTACTGTTTTTAAGCTAAATGACCCTGAAATTGAAAAGCACTACAAATGAACTCTGAAAAGGTTGAAAGTTGGCATGGTATTATCATTTCACCCACATAGCATGTTATAAAAAGTTGAGAGGGTTACGACAAAAACTAGATGCACTTCGTGTACAAAATGGACAATCTCTTTCGAAGTATCTGGGTTTCGTACGAAAACTCATCTGTTACAAAGGGATTTCATTTTTTGAACTTATTTGAACTCCAGAATTTTTTTGTGTTCAAAATGAACCATTCAAAACCACATCATCAATTTTCAACCCTTTCTGACTTCATTTGGTATTTTTCATGCATTTACTGATTTTTTGAGCTAAATGACCCTGAAATTGAAAAGCACTACAAATGAACTCTGAAAAGGTTGAAAGTTGGCATGGCATCATCATTTCACCCACATAGCATGTTATAAAAAGTTGAGAGGGTTAGGGCAAAAACTGGATGCACTTCGTGTACAAAATGGGCAATCTCTTTCGAAGTATCAGGGTTTCAGAGGAAAACTCATCTGTTACAAAGGGATTTCATTTTTTGAAATTATTTGAACTCCAGACTTTTTGTGTGTTCAAAATGAACCATTCAAAGCCATATCATCAATTTTCAAACCTTTGTGACTTCATCTGGTATTTGTCATGCATTTACTGATTTTTTTGAGCTAAATGATCTTGAAATTGAAAAGCACTACAAATGAACTCTGAAAAGGTTGACGAAACGAACTCTGAAATTGAGAACCATATCATCAATTTTCAACCCTTTGTGACTTCATCTGGTATCTTTTGTCTTCCCATACACTCCCAAGAAGCCTAGCAGGTTCACGCAAACATTCTTCGTCACGTGCATCCCGTCGATTGCAGAGCGGACCTCTAGGTCTTTCCAATAGGGTAGGTCCCAAAATAAATACACACAGTTCATACATAGTTCTCATTATTGAACAACATATAGCTCTCTAGAGCATCTAATTAAAATATACATTGAAACTATGTAAAAAATTTAAATGCAACAACAAATGCGATCATAACCGCTACTAAGGTACCAATTGATCCAACGACATAATGATACCAAGCCTCAGTATGAATGGCATATTTTCTAATCTTTCTAATCTTCAAGCGCATTGCATCCATCTTGATCTTGTCATCGTCGATGACATCGGCAACATGCAACTCCAACTTCATCTTCTCCTCTTCAACTCTTTGTAATTTTTCTTTCAAGTCATTGTTTTCTTTTCAACCATATTTAACTTCTCGACAAGAATTTCTATGCGGGTTGGAATTTCCGGTTCACATACCTCCTAGATCAAAAAAATCTATGTCACGTTGGTCGGCATAATTGTCATAAACACTAAACAAAACAAATAGTTATAAAAGATAATATATATCACATCTGAATCATAGACAGGACGAGGGCCGACGAAGGCGGATACCAAAAACCATCACACTATATAATAAGAAACAATAATAAAAGTAAGAAAATTACACAAGTATCTATCTAATGATACAAGTAAGTACTTTTTCCTTTTAGAAAGAAGATAAGAAGAAGAGGCTAACCACGGTGGTGCTGGCATCAAGATGGGCGCGGGCGATCGACGACGGTGAGGACGGGGACGGGACAGGACGGACCGCCAAACCTAGACAAATCTTGAGAAAAATGGAGCTTGGACAAGGAGCTTCGAGAGGAGAAAGCTTAAGTGTGGCTTGGGCATTTCATCGAACACCTCATGTGCATAGAAGGTGAGCTAGAGCACCACAAAGCTCTCCCACAGCCGACCAAAAAAACAGAGCAGTGCACTGGTCTGATCGCGGGCATGGGGAGGGGTGGTATATATAGGCCAACCATTGATCCCGGTTTGTGGCTGGAACCAGGACTAAAGGACACCATTTGGTCTCGGTTCCATCCACAAACCGGGACCAATGGTTGTGGGCCAGGAGCGTGGCTCATTGGTCCCGGTTCGTGTCTGGAACCGGGACCAAAGGGGTTAGACAAACCGGGACCAATTGCCCACGAGGCCCGGCCGACGCCCTGGCCTAACGAACCGGGACCAATGCCCCCATGGGTCTCGGTTCGTGAGTGAATCGGAATTAATGGGATTTCAGGCATGGACCAAAGCCATGTTTTCTACTAGTGTCTATGTCTAAGTGTGGCTTTTTTTCTCCTTTTGCAATGGTGGGGGCAGTTTGTTGTTTTCCCTATTTGGAACTCAAAATGGACCTGATTACATGTCTTAATATTCAATGTTTTGAGAATCTAATATTCAATTACAACACGTGTAAACTTCTAAGTTTTCTTCTCCTATACATGTTTGGGATAGAACGTTTTCATCATAATAAAATAAATGTACGTGACACCCTTTTCATGTGTCAAAGAACATATAGTCATCAACATAATATTGGTATGTAACGTTCATATCTTTATATCTTCACCGTCTATATATAAAATTAATGGTTCGGATAATTTAATGTATGCGGATTATCGTGATGACTTGTTTGACTCTTAGGCCCCGATCAAAAGCTCTCCACCAGCCAGCTTCCTGATCCAGCTCCTAGAAGCCGCACCGAACACTCCAGCTCCTGGAGAAACGCAACGGTGCAGTGCAATTTTCTGGAGCAGTTCAAGCGTAGCTTCGCGAAAACAAGTAGTAGGAGTTGGCCGAAATTAAAGAGAGTGCCCTTCCGAAGTGCCACCATCGAACCATTAATTTTCTCTCACCACAACTCTCGCTACAGCCTGGAGTTGCTCAAAATTACAACGCTAGTTCCCTTCCAAAGAACCACACACGAATCTCTGCTGCCGAACGCTCGCTTGACTCTCCGAGAAGCTAGTTAGCCCTGGCTCCATGAGAAGCTGGCTCATTTGGGAAGCCAACAAACTTCCGAACGGGGCCTTGTTTTAATTATATAAT
Source organism: Hordeum marinum (assembly GCA_022496015.1). Classification (NCBI taxonomy): domain Eukaryota; kingdom Viridiplantae; phylum Streptophyta; class Magnoliopsida; order Poales; family Poaceae; genus Hordeum; species Hordeum marinum. Next base: position 445,265,625 of record CM039676.1, read on the forward strand.
AGATACCGCGCCACAACTCTAGTGCAACGAAAACATCCACCCATGAGATGCATGGAGCATTTTCTTGTAGCAAATTAGAGCATCTCCAACAGGTGTCGGTGCTTCTTCGCAAAGATGCCATGGGGTGGCTTATCGAGAGTGGTTGGGGCCGAAGGACGCCGGCGGCCTCCGGTGACGGGATTGGGGACGAGCGGTGATCGACACGTGAAGTACCCAGGTTCGGGGCCCTCCGAGGGAGGTAACACCCTAGTCTTGCTAGTCTGATTAGTGGAGTAAGCGGAATAAAAGGTGTGCTCCGAGGGAGCTGCTATCTGGAGGTGGGAGAAGGAGCTGCTTGCTCTCTGCTTCTCTCCGGGAGGTGTGTGTTGCATGTGTGTGCTTGTTCTTTGTTGCATGGGGGTTCCAGGTTTTTTTATAGGGCAACCCCCTGGGATACTATATATATGAGAGGTACCGTGGGGGGGATCCGGCTGGCAGTCACTCCGGCTAGCCTGAGGGCCCCCCACTCGAATAGTCTAGTCGCTAGTAGGCCCCGCCAGCTGCAGGGTTCCATCAGGAGACGGAGGAGGGGCCCACCGGTTGGCCCTCGTCATTGGTGCGTGCTTGTCACGCCACGGCATGAGTCGTCTTGCTCGACGACGTCTAGTGGTAGCCAGCTTAGGTCAGCGGTACGGCCGGCTGCACTATAGCCACACGGGGGCTGGTAATGGAGTGGGTGACACTGTGCGCGCACTGTGCCGCCTGCTCGGTCGCAGTTGGACGGAGTCGGCACCACTGTAGCCTCCACTATGGCCATGTGGGGGATGATCCTGTTGGGAAACATTGCATGGAAAACAAAAATTTTCCTGCGCACATACAAGATCTATCCATGGTGATGAACATCTATGAGAGGAGAGATTGGATCCACATACCCTTGTAGATCGCTAAGCGGAAGCGTTGAGAAACACAGTTTATGTAGTCGAATGTCTTCGCGATCAAAATTGCAAGCCATCCCTCGAACTCCGGATCAAGTGCAGAAAGGACGACACCTCCGCGTTCAACACACGTACGGCTTGATGACGCCTTCACCTCCTCGATCCAGCGAGCGATTGTGAAGTAGTAGCCCGAGTTCTCCGGCAGCACGACAACGTGGTGAAGTGGTGGTGGTGACAACTCAGGAGGGCTTCGCTACGCGATATGAGGAGAAGAAGAGCTACGAGGAAGAGGAGGAGCAGCGCCAAGGCATGATGTGGTAAGGCTGCCCTCCTCTCTACCTCTCTCTATATAGGGGGAAGGGAGGAGGAGGGCCGCCCTAGGGTTTCCCCTAGGGGCCGGCGGCCAAGGGGGGGGCTAGGGTTGGGTGCCCCCCGAAGCTGCCTTGCCACCCAAGGAAGGGTGGCCGGCATCCCTAGGAGGAGGCCTCCTCCCTTCGGCCGAAGTGGGCAGGGGTAGGTGTCGGTGTCAAAACCGGCGGATCTCGGGTAAGGGGTCCCGAACTGTGAGACTAGAACCGATGGTAACATGAGACAAAGGGGACACGGTTTTACCCAGGTTCAGGCCCTCCTATGGAGGTCATACCCTATGTCCTGCTTGATTGTATTGATGATATGGGGGTTAGAAAGTTGATCTACCTTGAGATCAAATAGCTAACCCTAGATGAGTTGTTCCCTGTCTATAGCCTAAAACCCTTCGGCTTATATAGATGCCGAGGATATCTAGGGTTTACACATGGTTGGTCACACACCAAAGAGATAAACATTCCTATTCGCTACATTAAACATGGAGGACAAGCCATGGTTCCCGAAGCTTCTTTCCTGGAGACAGGGCCTTCGATCGATCCAATGTTTGGCAAGTGGCCCCTATAGTCCGGCCCATAAGAGATAAGTCAGCCTCCCGAGGACCCCTTAATCCAGGACTCCCTGAGTAGCCCTCGAACTTGCCTCCAACGCCAAGGGTCTCAACTTCAGCCGCTTCGTATAATCAGAGTCTTCGGCTTGCAAGGTGAGTTCTTCCCGCCGAATTTAATTCGGCCTCCGATGACATGTAGTTACGAACACCATGCATAGGTCGGATCTGAAGGCCAAACGTCAAGGGGTAAATGACGTCCCCTGACGACCTCTCTGACGAAAGGTCATGGCCCACCACAACCGCTAGGCCAGTTGCAAAGACTCGATTCACGGTTCGAGGCCGTTTTAATCAACACGATCTATCAAAGCACAGATCGTGCCTCGTTTTATATGGGATTCGTTCAATCATGGGCATGCAACGGCATGCACGTCTCGGGAAGCGGAGGGATTCACAACGCAGCAAAGGGAAGCCAAATAGCGATAAGCCTCATAAAAGGGAAATGAAACCCTAGGGCCTAACCACACCTCCCATTCGCCTCCTCTGCTTCCCCATTCCTGTGAGTCTTCGAAGTGCAGATCTAAGTTTTCTGCCTCCCACCTTCAAGCTCATCCATGGCGGGCTCCAATGGCAAGTGGGAGGCATCCACGGTCACCGACCAAGACATCCGGGACCTCAAGGACGCCGGATACCTCCCCGCCAACATCTATCACCGCGCGGTAGAGAAGGGCCAGGTGATCCCCACCCCTAAGCCATGTGAAAGGGTGGTCTTCATTCCTCACTTCATCTGGGGACTGAGCTTCCCACTCCACCCCTTCGTCCAGGGGCTCATGTTCTTCTACGGTCTTGATTTCCATGACCTTCCGCCGAACTCTTTCATGCATATATCGGTCTTCATCCTCATCCGCGAGGCTTTTCTGCGGGTCGAGCCACACTTCGGGCTTTGGCTCAAAGTGTTCAACGTCAAGCCGAAGTGCGCCGGAGGCAAGCACGCAGACTACGGCGGGGCTGTCATTGGCAAGCTCACCCGTGTTGTATGGCCATCGGGCACCTTCATCGACACCATCAAGGTGTGGCAGAGTATCACTGAGCCACGGGAGGAAGGTCAAGCAGCCCTTGCCGAATTCAGATTCGGCCCCCCACCAGATTAACCTCGTGGCTCCGAAAGGGTCTCAACTGGGGGTCGAGCAAGGAGGTAAGCGACCTGCAGAAGTGCATCGGCTCCATGGTCGAGAATGACATCACGCTGACCAACGTGGTCTAGGTCATGCTCCGGTAGTGCATCCTCCCCTGCAAGCGCCGGGATACTCCCCTGTGGGCTCGTCAGCTCGACGATGAGCCCACTATTCGAGACCTCTTCCGCACTACTTGAGAGAAGCTGTGGAAGATGCTTTTCAAGCCGCGGAAGGATTGGCCAGCCGAAGAGGAGGATCGGGGTCTACATGCCGCCAAGCCCGCCTCCAAGGTATTGAGTAGTTTTGTTTGATTGGCAATGTCTTTCATAAAAAGATCTAAAACATCTTTCCGATCACTCTTTGCAGAAATGGCTGAGCAAAGCTACGAGCATCGACTGTCCGACACCCCAGCCCGAAGATGTCAGGTCTAGCTGTTAGCGGCAATGCTCGTCGAGGAGCCTTATGAGGCTTCTGCAAAGAAGTAGGAGAAGAAGAAGAAACCAGGTCGAGAAGGCCTGCGTATTTGGGATCATCCAGAGGCTGTGTCCGAGGAAACCCATGCTTCCTCGAATCAAGAGGAGCATGAGGATGAGGATGAGGTGGAGGGGGAGGGCTATTCCCCCTCACAAGAAATAGGGTGGCATCATCGAACGCCACGGATGAAGTACCTCCTCCCGCCCAGAAGAAGACACGTTGGGCCCAGGTAGTCTTGCCCGACGACAGTTTGGACTCGGATATCGAGTCTGACGACTTTGAGAGGGTTCCGCGAGGGAACCCAAGGGTCAAGTCCCCAGCTCGAAGGTAAGGATCCGAAGACTTCTTCAGCAGTCATCGGTAAGTTCAAAGTTTACTAATATGCAAATACTTATTGATTTCGCAGCACACCGCGCGTCCTCCCCACCGCCCTGGTTTCGGACGGGGAGATCCCACCTGCCGAGCCAGCAGAGAGCAGGAACGCGTCACACCCCACCCCTTAGGGCGTCGCGAAGGACACCGCGGAGGTGTCATCCCAGCATGCTCCTAAGGAGCCGGGCACCAACGGTGAGGGAGACGATATCATGGCCGAGGCTAACGCCCCGGCCACCGAAGACCGGGGGGCAAAAGCCCACCCAAATATTGAGGAGTCCACACGAGCGGCTGCTCAGTCCCCTCCGAGGACATCTTCGGAGCGCACCATTCCTCTGGAGGCAACGGTTCAGACCCCAGTTGGTGATCAGTTTATCCCATCACCGCCGGCGCCACCGGCCAACGAGTGTCCGGTCATGGAGGAGGCTCTATCGAGCGCCTCCATCTCCAAGGAACACCACACCCTTATGGGTGTAGTATTGTATAGCATTCAATCCATCGACAACAGACTGAAGGAGGCCTTCACGGGTTTCATGATGGGCTTTCAAGTAAGCCACGCGACACTCTAATTTGCAAAATATTTGTTTGCTTTTATGGTCATATACATGGCAGCCCCGAGCCCTAAGTGAGTTTGAGAAAACTTGCCTAGGGGTCAACCATGTACCCGATTTCGAACTATATACAAAGTACATGTTCAGAATCATAGAATAGCCCCTAAGAGGGCCGGTCATATGATCGGATTGACGACAGTTCAGAACTATTGAACCCCTGCAATCTAACAAGTATTTGTGTGTTACAGGCTTCGTCATCAGCGGCAGTCGTGAATGGTGCCGAGTTGGACGAGCTGAATCGGAAGCTTAAGTGCTCCGAAGACGAGCTTGACGCCCTTAACAAAAGATTCGACGAGGCACAAGGTAAGTCTAGAAAAATCCGAACACCTTTGCTGGAATACTGTCAATGCAGTTTTTCATAGTGTTAATGACCACACAGCCTCAGCGAAGGAGGTGGAGAAGCTCAAGGCCGAGTTGCAGCAGGCGAAGGACGAAGGGCGGTTGAGAGGGCGGCGGACAAACAAGCGGCTACCGCACTCTCCGCCCTACGAGCCATCAGCGACAAGCATGAGGCTCGTGTGGCGGAGATCCAGCAGGAGCTCAAAGACACCGGCTAGAAGTGCGAGGTCCTTGAGCATAAGGGCAAGGAGCACGCGGCCGAACTGTCCACCCGAAAGGCCGATCTCCAGAAGGAGCAGGTGGACATGCGATTCTTTGAGGAGCAGGTGCGCCAAGCGAAGGATATAACGGATGGTAAGCCATACTTACTGCAGTGCGTCTTCGGGGATAGCAAGTTCAAGTTGCTTACCCAGGTGTGGTGTTCTTGAGGCGTCCTCTGATCTCCAAAAGAGCGTGGCTAATGCCAATCAGCTTTATGCGTCGTGGGAAGAAGGAGACGAAGCTCGTCTATTCTGGGCGCAATTCGAAGCCCCCAAGCGCCCTCCTCTTCTCGTTGAGCAGCTGAAGCAACTGATGGAGCTACGCCGGATGGTGGAGCCGGCCATGAAGGATCTCTGCATCTGCTTATGGCCCGACAAGCCATTGCCAGGTAGCTACTTTAGCCTTGTGCAGAGGCTGACCGCCGCTTCGGCCCGCCTCGACACCGTGAAGCGTTCCTCCTGCATCGAGGGAGCCCGGATGGCCTTTGCAAAGGCCAAGGTGCACTAGACGGGGCTGGATCCGATGAAGATAGCCACCACCCCGCCGCCTCCTGGGAAGGAACATAGGCACCCCGAGCTCTACTTTGCTAGAGTAATGGAAGGTGCTCGGGCAATAGCGTCATAATGTTCAGAAGATAACATGTATGAATAAGTTGTAATGTATCCGAAGACATTTTAAAGTTTTAATGTTATAATCTATCATGTTTTCAATGTTTGCATGCCTTTATAACTCTTATGTGGGCGTTTGAAACTGAAAGATGCGAGTTGTCGGCTTCAGCCTGCACGTAGATACTACATGGGGTGTCTCTACCAATGCACCATGTCCCTTAGCCGAGTTATCAAAACCCGAAGGCGGTAGAGTGCGGCGGACCAGTCAATCAGACCATAGTGCTTTATTTCTTTCACTAAGCCGTAGGGGCGCGAAAAGGACTGCAGGAGGGGGGGCTGATGACTAGCCACCGGAGTATTGTGATGTTCGGATGAACCGCGGCTAAGGCCAGCATCACATGGTTTGCATAAAGGACAAACCCTTCGTATAACACGAGATATCCTCTGACGAGGATTTAAGGATAACACTTTTATGCTTGGATTCACATACCGGCTCTCGCATACTATGACAGTCAGTTTTCGGCTTTCTCCCCTGAGGTACTTGACCAGACTATCTGGAAACACAATCGCAGGGGTTCTCCCTTTTCCCTTTTAGCCGAACAAGCATAATGTAAAGGGGCAAGCACAGGAATCGAGCAACCCAACTATTGATCCAAGACATAGTTCGGAACCAATGCATGTAAAGTGAATTCCAAGACGCCAAACGTGTAATAAGTTGTACGTAAGGCAATTTCATTTTAAACTCGAGCCCCCGGTCTATTGGCCGGTTGCGTCGTAACATACCGGACTGTTTCACGAGAAGAGGGAGAAAAGGAAAATATGTTCCGAAGAAGGACAACAGGACAAACATGTATAATGATGCTATATCTTTCTCCACAACTCTTATTACTCGAGTTGCCGAAGCAACTGCTTACAGGTATGTGAAAAGAAAAAAAGGAATTTTTTTATGGGAGTGGCTATACCAGGGGTTTTCGATTGATGACCTTAAGTCCTCGATGTACCCCGCCGCTTATGTACTCCTGCATCTTGGTGCACCTTAATGGGTGGTATTTGTTCGGAGAACGGATCTTGCAAACAAGGTCTTGAGAAGTCGCCGAAGTGTAGATGAGATTTACGCCTTGAGCAGGTTCGTTGATAGTACCTGCGTTGTGTCTGAGGACATCGTAATGGTAATACCCCGGTCCAGCCGAACACCTACCCTTTCTTCCCCACCTCCGCCCATGGAATTTTGAGCGCGAAGCTGTGCCTCCTTGGCAAGTACTTTGCGGGTCCTAGGATTGTGCAATGGGGGGATAGTCCCTATTTAAGGGGAGAGGAAGGTTTAGAGAGTTCAGACTAAAATCGTGCTCGCTTCCCAACCTTGCATGCCTTGACGGCGGATGCCGGAGCTTGCCGATCGTCTTTGTAATCGAATTTGGCCGCCAGGGCCAGCGCATGTTCCTCAGTTCGGAGGGAGCGCTCCGTGTTGCCATTAACTATGATGACCCCCTTGGGGCCGGGCATCTTGAGCTTGAGGTATGCATAATGTGGGACGACACTGAAGTGAGCAAACGCTGTCCTGCCGAGCAGGGCGTGATAGCCGTTGCGGAAAGGCACAATGTCGAAGATCAAGTCTTCGTTGCGAAAGTTATTGGGCGAGCCGAACACTACTTCTAGGCTGACGGATCCTATGCACCGGGCCTCAACACCTGGAATCACTCCTTTGAAGGTAGTGTTACTTGGTTTGATCCTTGATGGGTCTATGCCCATCTTTTTCACCATGTATGAGTAGATCAGGTTGAGGCTACTTCCTCCGTCCATTAGGACTTTTGTGAGGTGGTACCCATCTGTAATGGGGTCTAGGACGAGGGCAGCCAAACCCCCATGATGGATACTAGTCGGGTGGTCACGCCGATCAAAAGTGATTGGATATGCTGACCATGGGTTATACTTCGGGGCCACAGGCTCTACAGCATAGACCTCTCGAAGTGCGTGCTTCCTCTCCTTATTTTGTATCTGGGTGGCATATATCATGTTTATTGTCTTTACTTCTAGAGGGAATTTCTTTTGTCCGCCACCAATCGGACCCCGAGGCTCGTCCTCATCCTTGCTGCGAGGGCTCTTGCCTTGATCCTCGGGCGGGAGCTTGTCGACCTGTTTAAACACCCAACAATTGCGGTGTGTGTGATTGGTGGGCTTCTCTTGAGTCCCATGGATTTGGCAAGGCCTTTCCATGATCTTCTCCAGCGGGGTGGGTCCATCGCGATTGCCTTTAGGAGGCTTCTTCCGCTGCCCAGGTCGAGAGTTGCGGAAGCCGACGTTGACGGCCGTGTCATCCGCGTCACTATTATTGTGCCGGTGCTTGTTCTTGTTGCGCTTTTGTTTCCCGTTGCCATCCCGAACTTCAAAGGTTCCGGGGTCTTCGGCGTTATGGCTGCGTCTTGCTAGCCAATTATCCTTGCCCGCACAGAAGCGGGTCATGAGGGATGTGAGGGCGGACATGGTCCGAGGTTTATCCTGGCCGAGCTGGCGAGCTAGCCATTCAGCCCAAATATTATGCCAGAAAGGCGCCCTACAAGTTAGATCGGAATGCGTCTTCCAGGTCTTCCCAACATCGAATGGAGTTTTCGGGGAGGCTATTTAACCAATGCCGAGCTATCCCCTTGAGTTTTAAGGGGAGATATTTGATGGCGTGGAGATCATCTCCTCGTGCCATGTGGATGTGGAGGAGAAAGGCCTCAATCCATATGGTTGGATCAGTTGTCCCATTGTAATGCTCAATTTTCACGGGTTTGAAACCCTCTGGGAACTGATGCTGCATCACTTCGTCCGTGAAGCACAGGGGGTGAGCGGCACCTTGAACCCGAGCTATGTCATGCCTGTACTCGGTGTCTGTTCGAGCCCGATTACGTTCCCCGACTCTGTTGTGGCTTCGGTCGAGCCATGGTCTATACCCATCCCGTCTGTCTGGTGAGTAGCCTCTGGATCCGTAGATGGATCTTGTGCGACCTGCTCTGTAGTCTAGATCGTTTCGCAGGTCGAACCTGTCACTAGGCTCTAGTGGCTCCTTTCCCCGTCGTCGGGGCATAGCCGGTATATAACCGGTGTCGTCAGCCGTCCTATCATGCCTGCGAGGAGGGCAGTCCGGATTGTCGTATGGGGTATGTTTGGGAGATGGGGTATCAGCGAGCTTGTCGTCAAATTGCGGCAGCAACCTTGTGCATGGATAACTCTTAGGTTGGTCTGATAGATCGATACCATATCCCTCCTCAGCTGAGAGGACTCTTGTCCATCAATTGTTGAGGTCATATTATTCGTCTTTGAGTTCCCGTTCCTTAGCTTTTAGGCCGCATGCCATTGCTATGAGATATTGTCTGAACAGTTCCTGATCTTCAGGGTTATCGGGAATGTCCGGATCATCGGCTTCCGAGATGTCCTCCTCCTCGACGGGAGGTAGGTAATTATCGTCCTATGAATCATTGAGGCCGTCGGGGTTGCTATGGTCCTCAGGCCTTTCTTGACCCTCGAATGGGTGTTCGGGGATATCGGGATCACCACGGCCCTCAGTGGTATCTCCATCCCTGGTGCCGATAATAGCTTTCCTTCCCTTTTTGTCTTTTGACCGCTTGTGCGGTTTCCGACGCTTTGACGGTGTGTTGCCCGACTTGTCACTATCATCATTAGGCATTTTGTCACCATTTGCGACAGGAGTGTCCACCATGTAGACGTCTTATGGAGAAGTGGCGTCCCATCGCCCGTTGTTAATAGGGGCTAGAGCGCAATCCTCTTCATCCATGTATTCTGCCTCCTCGGAGGCATAGTCCAGCATGTCGCTTAAATCTTTGACTATGGCTATCAGGTGGGTGGTGGGTGGGTCAAAAAATTCATCCCGAACCACTCTGTAACCGATCTGAGCATAGATCGGGGTTGAATCGTCGGTGATTTTCAGGATGAGATCCAATCTAGGGCCTCATTGAACATCGAGGGCTTGATCGGATCAAATTGCTCGGAACCTCCGGAGTTGACCTCCAATGTGTCCAGGCGAGAGGATTGTTCGGCAAGAATGGGTGTTCGATCCTCGTGCACTATGGACGGATCCGGACCTGGAATCGGACCATCGCCGAGGTTAACCCCGTGGGCGTGACCAAAGAAGGGACCTGAGGTCAAAGCCTGAAAGTCTTCGGGCGTGGCAGGCAAAACTGTGAGCCCGGTTAGTGACAAGTCACCCTGACAATCTGCGAAGAACTCTAGGTTCCCGAATCTGACCTCTTGATCAGGGGCGAAGCTTGCGACACGTCCTAGATGGTCGGTCGGGTCGGCGTGCAGCACAACGCTGCCAAAGGCGAAGAACTGTCCGGGGATGAAGGTGTCCATGTTGCGGACCTCTTCGTTGATGGCAAGGCGAGACATCGATTCCTTGGGCGCTCACAAAGGAACTCTCAATGAAAGCACCAATGTCGGTGTTAAAACCGGCGGATCTCGGGTAGGGGGTCCCGAACTGTGACACTAGAACTAATGGTAACATGATCCAAAGGGGGCACCGTTTTACCCAGGTTCGGGCCCTCCTATGGAGGTAATACCCTAAGTCCTGCTTGATTGTATTGATGATATGGGGGTTACAGAGTTGATCTACCTCGAGATCGAATAGCTAACCCTAGATGAGTTGTTCCCTGTCTATAGCCTAAAACCCTTCGACTTATATAGATGCTGAGGATATCTAGGGTTTACACATGGCCGGTCACATGCCGAAGAGATAAACATTCCTATTCGCTACATTAAACATGGAGGACAAGCCACGATTCCCAAAGCTTCTTTCCTGGAGACAGGACCTTTGATCGACCCAATGTTCGGCAAGTGGCCCCTACAGTCGGGCTCATAAGAGATAAGTCAGCATCCCGAGGACCCCTTAATCCAGGACTCCCTCAGTGGGGCTGCGCCCAAACCTCTAAGTGGGCTGCGGTGCCCCCCTCCTTGGCCCATGAGGACCCCCAACAATTGCCGAGGCCTCCCGAAACACTTTCGGTATTCCGTCACTTCCTCGATATGCACCGTAACACTTCCGGACTCCGATTACCTTCATCGTATATATCAATCTTCACCTCCAGACTATTCCGAAGTTCCTCGTCACGTCCGGGATCTTTCGGGACTCCGAACAACCTTCGGTCACCAACACAATGACTCAATTAGTGGTATCACATAATAGAGTCATTGGGTTTAGTGCACTGGGAATTACTCCAAGATCTGTCATGAACTTCTTCATCCAGACACCTTCCTTCGCCACCTCTGAGGCAGCGATGTACTCCGCTTCACATGTAGAATCAGCTACCACGCTCTGCTTGGAACTGCAGTAGCTTATCGCACCCCCATTGATTATAAATACGTATCCAGATTGAGACTTAGACTCATCCAGATCAGTGTCAAAGCTTGCATCGACGTAACCCCTTACGAAGAGCTCTTGATCACCTTCATAAACGAGAAACATTTCCTTAGTCCTTTAAAGGTACTTAAGGATATTCTTGAAAGCCGTCCAGTGTTCCACTCCTGGATCACTTTGAAACCTTTCGGCCATACTTATGGCAAGGCTGACATCGGGTCTTGTGCACATCATTGCATACATGATAGAGCCTATGGCTAAAGCATAGGGGATGACACTCATCTTTTCTCTATCTTCTTCGGTCATTGGGCATTGAGTCTTACTCAATTCACACCTTGTAACACACACAAGAACCCTTTCTTGGACAGATCCATTTTGAACCTCTTCAAAATTTTATCAAGGTATGTGCTCTGTGAAAGTCCTATAAAGCGTCTTGAACTATCTTTATAGATCTTGATGCCTAATATAAGAGCAACTTGTCCTAGGTCTTTCACTGAAAAACTATTATTCAAATATTCCTTCATGCTTTCCAAACATTATACATTGTTTCCAATCAGCAATATGCCATCCACATATAATATTAGAAACGCTATAGAGATCCCACTCACTTTCTTGGAAATACAAGCTTCTCTGTAAACTTTTATAAACCCAAACGCTTTGATCACCTCATCAAAGCACTTATTCCAACTCCGAGATGCACGCGCCACTCCATAAATGGATTGCTAGAGCTTGGATACTTTGTCAGCATTCTCTGGATCGACAAAACCTTTTGGTTGCATCATATACAAATCTTCCTTAAGGAAACCATCAAGGAACGCTGTTTTGACATCCATATGCCATATTTCATAATCGAAAAATGTAGCTATTGCTAACATGATTCTGACGGACTTAAGCATCGCTACAGGTGAGAAAGTCTCATCGTTGTCAACTCCTTCGACTTGTGAAAAACCCTTTGCCACAAGTCAAGCTTTATAGATGGTGATATTACCATCCATGTCCGTGTTCTTCTTAAAGATCCATTTATTCTGAATAGCCTTTCCCCCTTCAGGTAATACTTCCAAAGTACACACTTTGTTTTAATACATGAATCCTATATCGGTTTTCATGGCCTCTAACCATTTGTTGGAATCCGGGCCCGTCATTGCTTCTCCATAGCTCGTAGGTTCATCGTTGTCCAACAACATGACTTCAAAGACTTTATTACCGTACCACTTAGGAGCAGTACGTGTCCTTGTCGACCTATGAGGTTAGATAGCAACTTGATCTGAAACTTCATGATCAATACCATTAGCTTCCTCTTCAATTGATGTAGGCTCCACAGAAACATCTTTCTGCGCTGCGCTACTCTCCAGTTGAATTGAAGGTTCAAAAACCCCATCAAGTTCTCTTTTCCTCCCACTCAATTCTTTCGAGAGAAACTCTTTCTCAAGAAATGGCCTGTTCTTTAGCGACAAACTCTTGTTCTTCGGATCTAAGATAGAAGGTGTAATCAACTGTCTCTTTTGGGTATCCTATGAAGACGCATTTCTCCGCTTTGGGTTCCAGCTTTTCATGCTGAAGCTTTTTGACATAAGCATCGCATCCCCAAATATTTAGGAATGACAACTTTGGTTTCGTGCCAAACCACAGTTCATATGGCATCGTCTCAACGGATTTAGATGGTGCCCTACTTAAAGTGAATGTAGTTGTCTCTAACGCATAACCCCAAAGCGATAGTGGCAAATCGGCAAGAGACATCATAGAACGCACCATATCCAATAAGGTCCGATTATGACGTTCAGACACACCATTACACTGTGGTGTTCTAGGAATCGTCAACTGTGAAACGATTCCACATTGTCTTAAGTGATTGCCAAACTCATAACTCCGATATTCTCCTCCTCGATTTGATCGTAGTAATTTGATCTTCTTGTTACGATGATTCTTAACTTCACTCCGAAATTGCTTGAACTTTTCAAATGTTTTAGACTTATGTTTCAACAAGTAAATATACCCACATCTACTTGTCATCTGTGAAGGTGAGAAAATAACGATATCCACCGCGCGCCTCAATGCTCATCGCACACATCAGTATGTATGATATCCAACAAGTCACTTGCCCGTTCCATTGTTCCAGAAAATGGGATTTTAGTCATCTTGCCCATGAGGCATGGTTCACATGTGTCAAGTGATTCAAAATCAAGTGACTCCAGAATTCCACCAACATGGAGTTTCTTCATGTGTTTTACACCAATATGACCTTAGCGCCAGTGCCACAAGAAAGTGGTACTATCAATATCAACTCTACATCTTGTGGCATCAATGTTATGAATATGTGTATCATCACTATCGAGATTCAATAAGAATAAACCCTTCACATTGGGTGCATGACCATAAAAGATATTACTCATATAAATAGCACAACCATTATTATCTTATTTAAATGAGTAACCTTCTCGCAATAAATAGGATCCAGATATAATGTTCATGCTTAACGCAGGCACTAAATAACAATTATTCAGGTTCATAACTAATCCCGATGGTAATCGAAGAGCGAGCGTGCCGACGGCGATCACATAAACCTTGGAACCTTTTCCCACGCGCATCGTCACTTCATCCTTTCCCAACCTCCGTCTATTCCACATTCCTATTTTGAGTCGCAAATGTGAGCAACCGAATCGATATCAGATACCCAGGCACTACAACGAGAGTTGGTAAGGTACACATCAATAACATGTATATCATATATACCTTGTTTGGTGTTGGCCGCCTTCTTGTCGGCTAGATACTTGGGGAAATTCCATTTCCAGTGGCCAGTACCCTTGCAATGAAAGCATGCAGTTTCTGGCTTGGGTCTAGACTTGGGCTTCTTCACGGGAGGGGCAACAACTTTTCCACTCTTCTTGGAATTACCCTTCTTACCCTTGCCATTCTTCTTGAAACTGGTGGTTTTATTGACCATCAACACTTGATGTTCCTTCTGGATTTCAGACTCAGCGACTTTCAACATCGCAAAAAGTTCGGTGACTGACTTGTCAATCCCTTGCATGTTATAGTTCAACACAAAGCCTTTGTAGTTAGGTGGCAATGATTGAAGAACTCTGTTAGTGATCGCTTCTGGAAGGAGAGTAATTCCTAGCTCAGCCAGACAGTTGGAATACCCAGACATTCTGAGTATTTGTTCACTGACAGACCCGTTCTCCTCCATCTTGCATGCATATAACTTATCAGAGGTCTCATACCTCTCGATCCGGGCATTCTTTTCCAAGATAAACTTCAATGCCTGGAACATCTCATATGCTACATGACGTTCAAAATGCCATTGAAGTCCCAGATCTAAGCCATACAACATAGCACATTGAACTATTGAGTAACCATCCAAGCGCGACTAAAAGGCGTTCACAACGTCTGTAGACGACACTGGCGTGGGTGGCACACCGAGCGATGCATCAAGGACATATGCCTTTTGGGAATCCGTGAGGATTATCCTTAGTTTACGAGCCCACTCTACAAAGTTACTTCCATCATCTTTCAGCTTAGCTTTCTCTAGGAACACATTGAAATTCAAGGGAACTACTACGCGAGTCATTGATCTACAACAGAAAATTTGCAAAGACAACTTAGACTATTGTTCTAGATAATGAGTTTAGTTAATCATATTACCTAAAAACTCCCAATGAAATTGACATCCCTCCGGTCATCCGAGTGCTACATGATCCAAATTCACCAACCCAAGTCCGGTCATCATGTGAGATGAGGTGGTTTCAATGGTGAACATCTTTGTGTTGATCATATCTACTATATGACTCATGTCGTGGTTTTGTCATGGCAGATGCCCGGTTTAAGGGACTTAGGTGTGAGGCCATCGCCATTACGTGGCGAGTCGAAGGGATTGATCGGGAACGAGAGACAAGGGTTTACCCAGGTTCGGCCCCTCTCGGTGGAGGTAAAAGCCTACGTCCTGCTTTGGTTTTATATTGATTAGGGTCGATTACAAAGGTGCGAGTTCGCTTGACCTAGCTCTCGAATAGTTGTTCTAGTCTATCTCTAAGGACTTTATTCAGTCTAACTTAGCTCAATCATCCCTGGGGCTCGCCCTTATAAAGGCGGGTCGAGCCCCTGGGTTTTACAAGAGCCCGGATCGGGTTACAATTCATGCTCTATCCTATCTCTAGTTAACCGCCTTCTTTGGTGAGTCGTCTCCAGCCGGCTCATGCCTCTGGATCACTTGTCGTCTTCTGGTTCTGGACCTTCTCTTTAGCCCGCCTGACGTCTTCTCCTGGGTGTCTCGATCTTCGGGCCTATTGGGACATTTCACCACTTGAGTGGCCAATTTCCTGACTCGGCCCATACGGCAGGTTATATCACGGGGTTATATCCCCAACATTAGGCCCCAGGTTGATTTGAACTTTGTTCATGTAAATCCCCCGATCTTCTTGCCGGCGAGTCTTCATGTCTCCTATAAACCTGCAACGGTAAAGTTGTACTACCTACCGGATAGATTTAATGACATCCTCTCTAGTGATTCGGGAAACCTTCATGACGTCATACCAGATCTTTTCTTTGACCATCCCCTCCGAAAACCGGGGCGTCTCTTCAGTCCGCCATCACTGTGTCCCCACGATCCCCGCACTGGACTGTTCATGATCTTATTTTTCCTTATAAATATCCTCGTGGGACCCTTCTTTCACTTTTCTCCGCTAGCCTTCTTCTTCCTCTGTCTTCCTCGTGCGACTGAAGCTCTACCGTTGCTTCGCCTTCTCGAGTACGTCGGTGAGCTGTGCGTCTTCAGGAGTCTTTCAACGCCATTTGGCGCTGCTAGGATTCCCTTCGAACCTCCGCGTCTTCCAGGTACACATCCCTGCAAGCTATCCATCATATCTTTTCCTCCTGTTCATCTGTGTTTCATCCGGGTTTTCGGTCTTAGCGCCATTGATGCTTCCACATTAGATCTTCGTAGTTTCTTTGCATAAATTGATAGCGGTGGACATAGCAGTTCCATTTTTCCTGTATTCTTCATAAGTTTCTTCCTGAAATCCATAATGCATATTTCTATGAGTTCCACCCTTCTACTTAGGGTTAATGTTCCTTTTCTTTTCCAAAACATTTGTGGATCCGTATATGGTAATAACTTTAGTGAGAATCTATTTGTTCTATACTAAGTAAATAAATCAGGAGGATCGTTTGCTTCTAAGTAGCCCTCTTGTTCTCTTGGTGGATCATATTAACGAGGTTAACTCAGCACATATGCCTTTGAAGTCTCCTTTTCTTCCTTAGTGTTTGGTCATGGTGAAGGCCACTACATGCAACTGGCAACCTTCACAAATGGATAATGTTGTTCTTAAGGATTGTGTGAAGTAGGGTCTCCTGTCTTCTAGGAAAAAGATTGGTTCGAGTGCCGCCTTCGGAGAAGAGAGGCCTTAACCCGCTGAAGGAGAGGTGGTGGTATTCACTGATCATCTGCTCAGGGGTTTTAGCCCTCCCGGGTCAAAATTCTTCTCAGACGTCTTACATTTTTACAGTCTTCATCCTCAAGACCTCCCCCCCAACTCAATATCAAATGTGTGCCAATTTCAAGTCTTTTGCAAGGTGTACATGCATATGGACCCTTCCATCCCTCTTTTTAGGGAATTCTTTTATTTGAACCGCCAGACATAGTGTGCTGACAACCCCTGCTTGGAACTCGATGGGGTTTCTATTCAAAGGCGGAGGAAATACAGCTTCTCGACTATTACTTTACCTAGCCACCCCAAAGTATGGACAAAAACTTGGTTCTATTGTAAGAATACAATGCCGGTTACTGAGAGTCCCTTGCTGGGTTTCAGGGCTGACCGCCTTCCACCAAGTTTCAAGATTCAAGGTTATGCTCCTGAGGAGGAGCATGAACAACTCGCCCCTTTGTGGCCAAAGATTGATGCCTTAACCGCAAATGGATTAACTGGTGTTGATCTAACCCGGTGTTGGGTGTCATGGAGCATTTTCTCCATGAGCCACCGCAGAGCTTTGATGTGTGATTATGATGGGAATTTAGACAATCCTCAATGGTTCAAAAACACAGATTTGGAGACTGCAGAAGTAAACCAGATAGTAAAAAAGTTGCTGGGTGAAAACCAGGAATCTTGTAATAAAGTAGGCTTGAAACCTTTTTATGTTCTTAACCCGGCTCCTCTAGTAAGCATCTTTGACATTCTTCATCTTGCTTTTGTAGTGAAATTTTTGTTTTCTAAAGCCTTGTTTATCTCTATCAACTATTATACTTGTGACTTCTTCCTTTTGGAAGAAAAAGTGTAAGAAGGCGGCGACTCAAAAACCTAAGCCCCTTACCAAGAAAAGGAATAAGCCGGCTGCTGAAGGGCCATCGACTAGGGGCGGGTCTAATGCCGCTCATGCTCAATCGGAGGTAAAACTTGACTCTCTTGGTCACTTATTTAATGAACTTGCTGATGCGCCTTCCTGTCAGGCTGATGATGAGACAAGTCGGGCGGAAACTATTGAGGTAATCCTCGTCTCTTTCGACTCAGAACCTTTGCTTTCAAAGACAACGTGGCGTGCTGTTAGGAAAGTAAGACTTTCACATCTGTATGCTTATTTAGACCTCGATTTTCTTTTGAAGAAGGTTTATTATGAGTCAAGGGATCAAACCCGGCGCAACATCGGTGATCATTTAGCCAGCTTAACTGTTGGGAGACGTAGTAGTAAATCAAAATTTTCCTACGTGTTCACCAAGATCCAGCTATGGATAAACCAACAATGAGTGGGGAGAGATTGCATATTCATACCTTTGAATATTGCCTAGCGGAAGCGTTACAAGAACGCGATTGATGGAGTCATACTCGCAGCGATTCAGATCGCGGTGGAATCCAATCTTAGCATGGAACAATGGCGCCTCCGCGTTCAACACACGTGCAACCCGGTGACGTCTCCTACGCCTTGATCCAGCAAGGAGGAAGGAGAGGTTGAGGGAGAGCTCCGGCAGCACGACGGCGTGGTGACAGTGGAGCTGCATGGTCTCCGACAGGGCTTCGCCAAGCACTACGGAGAACGAGGAGAAGGAGGAGTAGGGGTGTGCCGAGAGGGAGAGAGAGTCGTGTATCTAACAGCCCAAAAACCACCACTATATATAGGAGGAGAGGGAGAAGGGTGCCCACTCCTAGGGTTCCCACCCTAGGGTGGTGCGGCAGCCCTAGATCCCATCTGGGCGGTGGCCATAGGGAGGGAGAGGTGGTGCGGCAGCCCTAGCAGCCCTAGGTGGGCCTAGGGCCCATCTAGGCCTAGGGTTTGCCCCACCTCTCTCCGTGCTGTGCCTTGGGCCAGGTGGGAGGGGCGCACCAGCCCACCTAGGGGATGTTTCCCTCCACCTTCAGCCCATGCAGCCCTCCGGGGCTGGTGGCCCCACTTAGTGGACCCCCGGAACCCTTCCGGTGGTCGCGGTACGTTACCGGTAATTCCCGAAACTCTTCCGGTGACCAAAACCTCACTTCCCATATATCAATCTGTACCTCCGGACCATTCCGGAACTCCTCGTGACGTTCGGGATCTCATCCGGGACTCCAAACAACCTTCGGTAACCACGTACACTATTTCCCTATAACCCTAGCATCATCGAACCTTAAGTGTGTATACTACGGGTTCGGGAGACACGTAGACATGACCGAGACACCTCTCCAGTCAATAACCAACAGTGGGATCTGGATACCCATGTTGGCTCCCACATGCTCCACGATGATCTCATCGATGAACCATGATGTCGGGGATTCAATCAATCCCGTATACAATTCCCTTTGTCTACCTATATGATACTTGCTCGAGATTCGATCGTCGTTATCCATATACCTTGTTCAATCTCGTTACCGGCAAGACTCTTTACTCGTTCCATAACACATCATCCCATGGCTAACTCCTTAGTCACATTGAGCTCATTATGATGATGTCTTATTGAGTGGGCCTAGAGATACCTCTCCGTCACACGGAGTGACAAATCCCAGTCTCGATTCGTGCCAACCCAACAGACACTTTCGGAGATACCCGTAGTGTACCTTTATAGCCACCCGGTTACGTTGTGATGTTTCGCACACCCAAAGTATTCCTACGGTATCCGGGAGTTGCAGAATCTCATGGTCTAAGGAAACGATACTTGACATTGGAAAAGCTTTAGCAGATGAACTACACGATCTTCTCCATCACATCATTCTCCTAATGATGTGATCCTGTTATCAATGACATCCAATGTCCATGGTCATGAAACCGTGACCATCTATTGATCAACGAGCTAGCCAACTATAGGCTCACTAAGGACATGTTGTAGTCTATGTATTCACACATGCATTACGGTTTCTGGTTAACACAATTATAGCATGAACAATAGACAATTATCATGAACAAGGAAATACAATAATAACCATTTTATTATTGCCTCTAGGGCATATTTCCAATAGTCTCCCACTTGCACTAGATTCAATAATCTAGTTACATTGTGATGAATCGAACACCCATATCATTCTGGTGTTGATCATGGTTTGCTAGTGAGAGAGTTTAGCGAATAGATCTGTGACATTCAGATCCGTATGCACTTTACAAATATCTATATCTCCCTCCTGAATGTAATCACGGATGGAGTTGAAGCGGCGCTTGATGTGTCTTGTCTTCTTGTGAAACCTAGGCTCCTTCGCAAGGGCAATAGCTCCAGTATTGTCACATAATAGAGTCATCGGGCCCGACGCACTGGGAATCATTCCAAGGTCGGTGATGAACTCCTTCATCCAGACTCCTTCCTTTGCTGCTTCCGAAGCAGCTATGTACTCCGCTTCACATGTAGATGCCGCCACGACGCTTTGCTTGCTGCTGCACCAGCTGATTGCCCCTCTGTTCAAAATATACACGTATCCGGTTTGTGACTTGGAGTCGTCCGGATCTATGTCAAAGCTAGCATCGACGTAACCCTATACGACGAGCTCTTCGGCACCTCCATATACGAGAAACATCTCCTTGGTCCTTTTCAGGTACTTCAGGATATTCTTGACCGCTGTCCAGTGTTCCGCTCCGGGATCACTTTGGTACCTCCCTACCAAACTTATGGCAAGGTTCACATCAGGTCTGGTACATAGCATGGCATACATAATAGAGCCTATGGCTGAAGCATAGGGGATGACACTCATCTCTTCTCTATCCTTTGCCATGGTCGGGCATTGAGTCGTACTCAATCTCACACCTTGTAACACAGGCAAGAACCCCTTCTTGGACTGATCCATATTGAACTTCTTCAATATCTTGTCAAGGTATGTGCTTTGTGAAAGACCTATGAGGTGTCTCGATCTATCTCTATAGATCTGGATGCCTAATATCTAAGTAGCTTCTCCAAGGTCCTTCATTGAAAAACATTTATTCAAGTAGGCCTTTACACTTTCCAAAAGTTCTATATCATTTCCCATTATCAGTATGTCATCCACATATAATATGAGAAATGCTACAGAGCTCCCACTCACTTTCTTGTAAATACAAGGCTCTCCATAAACCTGTACAAACCCAAACGCTTTAATCACCTCATTAAAGCGAATGTTCCAACTCCGAGATGCTTGCACCAACCCATAGATGGAGCGCTGGAGCTTGCATACTTTGTTAGCATCTTTAGGATAGACAAAACCTTCCGGCTGCATCATATACAGTTCTTCCTTGAGGAAGCCATTAAGGAATGCCGTTTTGACGTCCATTTGCCAGATCTCATAATCATAAAATGCAGCAATTGCTAACATGATTCGGACAGACTTCAACATCGCTACGGGTGAGAAAGTCTCATCGTAGTCAACTCCTTGAACTTGTCGATAACCCTTAGCGACAAGCCGAGCCTTATAGACGGTCACATTACCATCCGCGTCAGTCTTCTTCTTAAAGATCCATTAATTTTCAATGGCTCTCTTATCATGAGGCAAGTCCACCAAAGTCCATACTTTGTTCTCATACATGGATCCTATTTCGGATTTCATGGCCTCAAGCCATTTGTTGGAATCCGGGCCCGCCATCGCTTCTTCATAGTTCGAAGGTTCACCGTTGTTCAACAACATGATCTCCAGGACAGGGTTGCCGTACCACTCTGGTGCGGAACGTGTCCTGGAGTCGTCCGGATCTGTGTCGAAGCTAGCATCGATGTAACCCTTTACGATGAGCTCTTCGGCACCTCCATATAAAAGAAACATGTCCATTGTCCTTTTCAGGTACTTCAGGATATTCTTGACCGTTGTCCAGTGTTCCGCTCCGGGATCACTTTGGTACCTCCCTACCATAGTTATGGCGAGGTTCACATCAGGTCTGGTGCATAGCATGGCATACATAATAGAGCCTATGGCTGAAGCATAGGGGATGACACTCATCTCTTCTCTATCCTTTGCCGTGGTTGGGCATTGAGTCGTACTCAATCTCACACCCCGTAACACATGCAAGAACCCCTTCTTGGACTGATCCATATTGAACTTCTTCAATATCTTGTCAAGGTACGTGCTTTGTGAAAGACCAATGAGGCGTCTCGATCTATCTCTATAGATCTTGATGCCTAATATGTAAGCAGCTTCTCCAAGGTCCTTCGTTGAAAAACACTTATTCAAGTAGGCCTTTACACTTTCCAAGAGTTCTATATCATTTCCCATGAACAATATGTCATCCACATATAATATGAGAAATGCTACAGAGCTCCCACTCACTTTCTTGTAAATACAGGGTTCTCCATAAACCTGTATAAACCCAAACGCTTTAATCACCTCATTAAAGCGAATGTTCCAACTCCGAGATGCTTGCACCATCCCATAGATGGAGCGCTGGAGCTTGCATACTTTGTTAGCATCTTTAGGGTCGACAAAACCTTCCGGCTGCATCATATTCAGTTCTTCCTTAAGGAAGACATGAAGGAATGCCGTTTTGACGTCCATTTGCCAGATCTCATAATCATAAAATGTGGCAATTGCTAACATGATTCAGACAGACTTCAGCATCGCTACGGGTGAGAAAGTCTCATCGTAGTCAACTCCTTGAACCTGTCGATAACCCTTAGCGATAAGCCGAGCCTTATAGACGGTCACATTACCATTCGCGTCAGTCTTCTTCTTAAAGATCCATTTATTTTCAATGGCTCACTTATCATCAGGCAAGTCCACCAAAGTTCATACTTTGTTCTCATACATGGATCCTATCTCGGATTTCATGGCTTCAAGCCATTTGTTGGAATTCGGGCTCGCCATCACTTCTTCATAGTTCGAAGGTTCACCGTTGACTGACAACATGATCTCCAGGACAGGGTTGCCGTACCACTCTAGCGCGGAACGTGTCCTAGTGGACCTTCTAATAGCAACTTGATCTAAAGTTTCTTCACATAAGCATCGCATCCCCAAACTTTTAGAAACGATAGCTTAGGTTTCTTTCCAAACCATAATTCATACGGTGTCATCTCAACGGACTTTGACGGTGCCCTATTTAAAGTGAATGCGGCAGTCTCTAATGCATATCCCCAAAATGATAGCGGTAAGTCGGTAAGAGACATCATAGATCGCACCATATCCAATAGAGTGCGATTACGACTTACATACACACCATTTCTCCGAGGTGTGCCAGGCGGTGTGAGTTGTGAAACAATTCCACATTTCTTTAGGTGCGTGCCAAACTCGTGACTCAAATATTCTCTGCCACGATCAGATCGTAGGCACTTTATTTTCCTGTCACGTTGATTCTCCACCTCACTCTGAAATTCCTTGAACCTTTCAAAGGTTTTAGACTTGTGTTTCATTAAGTAGACATACCCATATCTGCTCAAGTCATTAGTGAGGTCGAGAACATAACGGTAGCCACCACGAGCCTCGACGCTCATTGGACCACATACATCGGTATGTATTATCTCCAACAAGTCAGTTGCTCGCTCCATTGTTCCGGAGAACGGAGTCTTGGTCATCTTGCCCATGAGGCATGGTTCACACGTGTCAAATGATTCAAAATCAAGAGACTCCAAAAGTCCATCAGCATGGAGTTTCTTCATGCGTTTGACACCAATATGACCAAGGCGGCAGTGCCACATGTAAGTGGGACTATCGTTATCAATCTTACTTCTTTTGGTACTCACACTATGGACATGTGTAACATCACGTTCGAGATTCATCAAAAATAAACCATTGACCAGCGGGGCATGACCATAAAACATTTCTCTCATATAAATAGAATAACCATTATTGTCAGATTTAAATGAGTAGCCATCTCGCATCAAACGAGATCCAGATACAATGTTCATGCTCAAAGCTGGTACTAAATTACAATTATTGAGGTTTAAAACTAATCCCGAAGGTAGATGTAGAGGTAGCGTGCTTGGAACCATTCCCGACGTGCATCGTCACCTCGTCCTTTGCCAGCCTCCGCTTATTCCGTAGCTCCTGCTTGGAGTTACAAATGTGTGCAACTGCACCGGTATCAAATACCCAGGAGCTACTACGAGCGCTGGTTAGGTACACATCAATAACAAGTATATCACATATACCTTTAATGTTGCCGGCCTTCTTATCCGCTAAGTACTTGGGGCAGTTCCGCTTCCAGTGACTGGTACCCTTGCAATAAAAGCACTCAGTCTCAGGCTTGGGTCCATTTTTGTTCTTCTTCCCGGCAACTTGTTTACCGGGCGCGGCAACAACTTTGCCGTCCTTCTTGAAGTTCTTCTTACCCTTGACTTTCTTGAAACTAGTGGTCTTATTCACCATCAACACTTGATGCTCCTTTTTGATCTCGACCTCCATTGATTTCAGCATCGAGTACACCTCAGGAATGGACTTCTCCATTCCCTGCATGTTGTAGTTCATCACAAAGCTCTTGTAGCTAGGTGGAAGCGACTGGAGGATTCTGTCAATGACCGAGTCATCCAGGAGATTAACTCCTAATAGAGTCAAGCGGTTGTGCAACCCAGACATCTTGAGTATGTGCTCACTGACAGAACTATTCTCCTCCATCTTACAGCTGAAGAACTTGTCGGAGACGTCATATCTCTCGACCCGGGCATGAGCTTGGAAAACCAGTTTTAGCTCTTGGAACATCTCATATGCTCCGTGTTTCTCAAAACACTTTTGGAGCCTCGGTTCTAAACTGTAAAGCATGCCGCACTAAACGAGGGAGTAATCATCACAGCGTGACTGCCAAGCGTTCGTAATGTCTTGGTCTGCTGGGAAAATGGGTGGGTCACCTGGCGGTGCATCAAGGACATACAATCTCTTGGAAGCTATGAGGATAATCCTCAAGCTACGGACCCAATCCGCATAGTTTCTTCCATCATCTTTCAGCTTGGTTTTCTCTAGGAACGCGTTGAAATTGAGGGTGACATTCGCGTTGGCCATTGGATCTACAATATAGATTGTAAAGACAATTTTAGACTAAGTTCATGATAATTAAGTTCACATAATCAAATTATTTAATGAAATCCCAGTTAGATAGACATCTCTCTAGTCATCCAAGTGGTACATGATCCACGTTGACTAGCCCGTGTCCAATCATCACGTGAGATGGACTAGTCATCCATGGTGAACATCTCCATGTTGATCGTATCTTCTATACGACTCATGCTCAACCTTTCGGTTTTCCATGTTCCGAGGTCATGTCTGTACATGCTAGGCTCATCAAGTCAACCTAAGTGTATTGCGTGTGTAAATCTAACTTACACCCGTTGTATGCGAACGTTAGAACCTATCACACCCGATCATCACGTGGTGATTTGGAAGAACGATCCTTAGCAACGGTGCACAGTTAGGGTGAACACTTTTCTTGAAATTTTATTGAGAGATCATCTTATTTACTACCGTCGTTCTAAGCAAAGAAGATGTAAACATGATAAACATCACATGCAATCAATATAGTGACATGATGTGGCCAATATCATCTTGCTCCTTTGATCTCCATCTTCGGGGCACCATGATCATCACTGTCACCGGCACGACACCATGATCTCCATCATCGTGTCTTCATGAAGTTGTCTCGCCAACTATTACTTATACTACTATGGCTAATGTTTAGCAATAAAGTAAAGTAATTACATGGCATTTATGATTGACACGCAGGTCATACAATAAAATAAGACAACTCCTATGGCTCCTGCCGGTTGTCATACTCATCGACCTGCAAGTCGTGAATCCTATTACAAGAACATAACCAATCTCATACATCACAATGCATCACATCACATCCTTTGGCCATATCACATCACAAGGCATATGCTGCAAAAACAAGTTAGATGTCCTCTAATTTGTAGTTGCAAGTTTTTACGTGGCTGCTATAGGTTTCTTGCAAGAACGTTTCTTACCTACGCCAAAACCACAACTTGATATGACAATTGCTATTTACCCTTCATAAGGACCCTTTTCATCGAATCCGATCCGACTAAGGTGGGAGAGCCAGACACCCGCTAGCCACCTTATGCAACAAGTGCATGTTAGGCGGTGGAACCAGTCTCACGTAAGTGTACGTGTAAAGTCGGTCCGGGCCGCTTCATCCCACAATACCGCTGAATCAAGATAAGACTAGTAGTGGTAAGCAAATTAACAAGATCGACACCCACAACAACTTTGTGTTCTACTCATGCAAAGATTCTATGCATAGACCTAGCTCATGATGCCGCTGTTGGGAGATGTAGTATCACCAAGAATCACCAAGATCCATCTATGGAGAAACCAGCAACGAGTGGGGAGAGATTGCATCTTCATACCTTTGAAGATCACTAAGCGGAAGCATTACAATAACATGGTTGGTGGAGTCGTACTCGCAGCGATTCAGATCGCGGGTGGAATCCGATCTTAGCGCCGAACAACGGCGCCTCCGCGTTCAACACACGTGCAACCCGGTGACGTCTCCTACGCCTTGATCCAGCAAGGAGGAAGGAGAGGTTGAGGGAGAGCTCCGGAAGCACGACGGCGTGGTGACGGTGGAGATGCGTGGTCTCCGGCAGGGCTTTGCCAAGCACTACGGAGAACGAGGAGAAGGAGGAGTAGGGCTGCACCGAGAGGGAGAGAGAGTCATGTATCCAACAACCCAAAAACCACCACTATATTTAGGAGGAGAGGGAGGAGGGTGCCCACTCCTAGGGTTCCCACCCTAGGGTGGTGCGGCAGCCCCAGATCCCATCTGGGCGGTGGCCATAGGGAGGGAGAGGTGGTGCGGCAGCCCTAGGTGGGCCTAGGGCCCATCTAGGCCTAGGGTTTGCCACACCTCTCTCCTTGCTGCGCCTTGGGCCAGGTGGGAGGGGCACACCAGCCCACCTAGGGGATGGTTCCCTCCACCTTCGGCCCATGCAGCCCTCCGGGGCTAGTGGCCCCACTTGGTGGACCCCCGGAACCCTTCCGGTGGTCCCGGTACGTTACGGGTAATTGTCGAAACTCTTCCGGTGACCCAAACCTCACTTCCTATATATCAATCTTTACCTCCGGACCATTCTGGAAATCCTCATGACGTCCGGGATCTCATCCGGGACTCCGAACAAGCTTCGATAACCACGTACACTATTTCCCTATAACCCTAGCATCATCGAACCTTAAGTGTGTAGACCCTACGGCTTCGGGAGACACGTAGACATGACCGAGACACCTCTACGGTCAATAACCAACAGCGGAATCTGGATAACCATGTTGGCTCCCACATGCTCGACGATGATCTCATCGGATGAACCACGATGTCGGGGATTCAATCAATCCCATATACAATTCCCTTTGTCGATCAGTATGATACTTGCCCGAGATTCGATTGTCGGTATTCCTATACCTTGTTCAATCTTGTTACCGGCAAGACTCTTTACTCGTTCCATAACACATCATCCCGTGGCTAACTCCTTAGTCACATTGAGCTCATTATGATGATGTCTTACCGAGTGGGCCCAGAGATACCTCTCCGTCACACGGAGTGACAAAACCCAGTCTCGATTCGTGCCAACCCAACAGACACTTTCAGAGATACCCGTAGTGTACCTTTATAGCCACCCAGTTACGTTGTGACGTTTGGCACACCCAAAGTATTCCTATGGTATCCGGAAGTTGCACACTCTCATGGTCTAAGTAAACGATACTTGACATTGGAAAAGCTTTAGAAAACGAACTACACGATCTTGTGCTATGCTTAGGATTGGGTCTTGTCCATCACATCATTCTCCTAATGGTGTGATACCGTTATCAATGACATCCAATGTCCATGGTCATGAAATCGTGACCATCTATTGATCAACGAGCTAGCCAACTAGAGGCTCACTAGGGACATGTTGTAGTCTATGTATTCACACATGCATTACGGTTTCTGGTTAACACAATTATAGCATGAACAATAGACAATTATCATGAACAAGGAAATACAATAATAACCCTTTTATTATTGCCTCTAGGGCATATTTCCATCATTAACTGCCAAACAGGCGGCTTGCAAGCCACAGTACGAGGTGCCTCATAGTCCCACTCCTTCCTTTCAAGAGTGTGGTCTCTTTCAACAACCTCTAAATCCTCCTGACTCGAGGTACTAGGAAACTTATCAAGATTCCTCAGCTACTTCGGGCGACTGAATTGCTTCTTAGCTGCCACCCCTTATAATTAGTCCGGGATATGCATTTTCTTTAAGTTAATTCTTGCTTTTGATATTCTTAATCTTGCATATGCTCCATCTTGATATATTTTGCCCATAGTGTCGGGGAGATTACCCTGCGGTATAACCCGACCTGAAGAATGACCTGGCTAGGACTTGGCGACTCAATGGTGACCCGACTGGCGAGTCAGACAAGAGAGAAGGCCCGCGGAGTAGACCGGCTCGCAAGAAGCCAAGGAAAAGGAAAGACTCCCTCACAAAGGAAACGAGACCCGGATTTGGATTCAATAGAGACTAGTCCGAATCCTACTCCTAGTAGGACTCTACATGTCAAACCTACCCCTTCAACCTATATAAGGAAGGGTAGGGCACCACAAGTTGGATGGAATCAAGTCATTAGAGATAGATAGATTTGAGGCTCTCAAGATTAGAGGTAGCCAGACAACACCCTCGTAATCAAGATCATCATGATCGTCAATATAGACACAAAGCAACACATAGGCTTTTACCTCCTCCATGAGGGGCCGAACCTGGGTAAATTCACGTCTCTCGATTCTGACCAACCCCTCTCAAGCCGCCACATAGTTGCGATGGCCTCACACCTAAGTCCTTTAATCTGGACATCTTGCCGTGACAAAACCATGACATTTGGCACCCAACGTGGGGCATGCACGGTGGTGTTGAGTTCTTGGAGGGATATCTCCCAGGGATCGAGAAGTTTGCAATTTTTCTGGGTGAAGAAGAACCGTTTTTCGAAAGATCGATATCAATTGGGGTTTCATCAGTCAAGATTGAAGAAGTTTTTAGCGGAGATGTATACGAGATTGATGTCAAGAAAACTTAGGGGTGCATCTATGTAGCGCCACGTCCTTGCGCCGCCACGCCGCCGAGCCGTAGAGACCGGCAAGAGATCAGTCTTGCCAAGACAAAGTCGCCACTTCATGTGATCTGTCAAAAAAAATAGTAGGTTCCATTGATCGAAACAGGTGTGTCAAATCAAATTCATCCGCATCGATTTAAAACAGGACAATCCGTGAATCGCCAAACTGCACTGCTGCCTCCGCCTATGCTGCAGGTCACCATGTCCCCTCCTCGCCGGGCGCGCATCCGCTGCTATGGCCTCACCTCCCCGGATCGCAGTCGCCACGGTCTCTAAGACGCCTGGATGACCGGGCTCTGCCCTGCCAAGACCTGACTCGGTCACCGCCCAAACGATCCGCCCTTGTCGTGGCCCCAAGCCGCCGGCCTCGCGTTGCCTCTGCTGGAAGTCGCCTTCATGCTGTCGCGACCTTGTCCAAGCTGCTGACGAACTCCAAATCGCCACCGCAGATTCTCAAATCGTCGCCTTGCAGACCCGACACACGCCTTCAAAGCGCAATCATGGCCGTGTTAAACCGCCTCGGCCGAGCACCCTCGACCCTGCTGGACACCACCTCGCTTCGCCGCTACACGGCCATGCCAGATTGGCCCTGCCTCACCTCTAAGCTGCTGGACTCAATCACCGTGGTTCCGCTCGTCGGCTTCTGCTGTTGCTTCCATGGCTTCACCCGAGCTGCTTCGTGGTCAGGGACTCACCTCATCGCACCATCTCCTCTGTGGACCGCCTCAATACAACCACCGCCATCCAAGCCGCCTCTGCATTTCCATCGCCTCTACCATGGCTCGCCACACCTTCAAGCCTCCTCCCCTGTGCCTCTCCACCATTCCTGTGCACCCATGTCTCGCCCTTGCCCATGCGTCCCCATCACGAATTCCCTGTTGCGCCAATGACCCACGCGCCCAACCTCTCCATCATGGCCGGCGAGCAGGCAGTGGCGACCCTTGCGCGCTCTCCTCCCCCAGTCAGATCATGCGCTCACATTGTTTTGCTGCCCGACGAGAAAAGCAAAAACAGAGTTGCAGTTGTCAAAAAAGGGGGGTGGACAGTGATTGGTCAAAGACGACCTTCGGGGCTCCACCGTCGCCACTGCGATCTTGCGCTAAAGCAACCTCCCACTCGACCATGTTCCGAGCTGTCGCACTTCTGCTACAAGTCATGTCTACTTCAACATTCGTGCTCGGATGCTGTGTTTTGATCATCTGTCGTGCGGACGAATCAGGTGAAATCCATCTGGTATATTTTTATAGATACATTTTTTCTTCTGAGAACAATTACTCTTGCCTATGATGTCTTTTATGCAGGATAAATATTTACTACAAGAGTGGTTATCGAGCCACAAAAATGAAGAGCGCATTGCTAGCATCATTCTGCACCGACGTTTGTCCGTGCCCCCCCTCACATCAACGGACGCACACAAGCCACCGCTCCTGTGTTCGGTTCTACATCAAAGTCACCGGGATCGCTCCTTCTTGCACAAGCTGCTTAAAAGGACGTGTGCAAATCACTGCTCCTGCAGTCCGGTGTACATCAACACATGGCCGATTAATCTGTCCTCACCCACGTCCGTCCGCTCGCGTTCACACCAGCTTACAAACGTCGCGGACGGCTCGCGTACTCGCACTTACAGCGCCACGGATGATCTCAAACTTCATGGATTCACATTACATTATCAACACCAAGGATATACAACGAGTGTTGCGAAGATTATCAACTCGCCACTTTGCCACCAGTCTCAACACTTTCCAGCGTTCCACTGTTCAACTTTATGCCGGCGTATACTACAATCAGTTATGAAGATTTTCAAGCCACCTCCTCGAGTCGACTTTAGACTCGGGGGCTACACAAACATGACTCGGCAGATTCAGTCACGCTCAATAAATTCAAAGAACCCCGGGTCATGGCAGGGGGGTTAACTCGTTTCCGTAGGATGCTACCTTATTGGTGAAGGATGAAAAAATTCCCCAAGATGATGAGCAACTAGGAGAGCCGGTTTACAGCAAGCAGAATTGGTGTCTTTCATCACCTTCGTCAGATGATTGGATTGTTCTTCAAGGTTCTAATGGTGGATTTATGTCAGAACTGAGTCAACCCTGCCTATATGACTGCACCCCCTCCGCCATGTGACCCTCCGGCCGGAAGGTTTTAACGGCAGACTTATGTCACATGAGGCCCTGCTTACAGATAGCGAGGACCGACTCACCCATCCGTTGTGGAGTCTCCGCAATGTGGCCCGCCGTACTATTAGCCAGTTGATGGTTAGGGGTTTAAGCGACAGATTATGTCACGTGAGAGCCAGTGGATGGGAGCTTAGTTTTTTTGTGCCTAGCTTCTTAGACGCAAAAAAGAACATAGAGTTCTCTCGATCCCCGGGCTCATTGGTGCCTTAGTGTTCTACGGAAGCTAAAAACCTTACAGTTCTTCGGCCAACTTAAGGATTCATCTCTTCTGGATTTATATGACAAGTGAAGACAACAGAAATTGAATCACCAGGATATGAGTCATACAAACCAGGAGCCTTAGCGAATCTCATTGAGCCAGCTTATTACATGATATAATACTCGTTTTATCACACACATACATCATGCTACATTGCATCATACATGGCATCATAGATGCATGGATATCCTGATTTACATTGCAGGAACCAATTTTCAAACCAAGTCGTATTGTCCAAATCTTAAATAGCCAACATGGCTAGATTTTCATTATGGTTGATATAACCAATATTATATAATTGGTTTTTTATCCAGATAAGAGGAATTGATCATACAATTGCCAGCTCATTTGAGTGACTGGTTCTTGGATTTCTTAAATTTGTGCTCTATAGTAAACTACAACACCTATGGATTTCTCAAAACATATATTTGCGAGGTTGCACCGCAACCACGAGCAGGGATTTAATTTTCAAGGACCATTATGTCCAGGATATTCAAGCACATGACTCGACACTTGGGGGCTCAATATAGTTGTTCAAAATTGATCATAAGACCCGGTCCATCACATACTGAAGAGCCGGCCCTTGGGGTCTACATTGGCTGAAGTTTTATAAGTATTAAGACAATTACGAGTCCTAGGCTGCTTGCAGGCAAGACAACCCAGTACTTGGGGGATACACAATCAAAAATGTTATTGTGAATCACCAAGTCATCATAAACTGATAAACTTGGAGCTTGGGGGGCTACAGGTAATATGGATATATCAAAAAGTTGAAGGAACACTTTCAAGCTATCAAACTATGAGCGAAGCTGGTCTCATTCCTGCATGAAGCTGAAGCATTGAAAAACCAGCTCAATATCACACAGATTTCTTTACTTCAAACAATTTTTATCAAGTTAGCTAGAGTTCAGTTGTTTGACCCGACGTCACCTACAAATCATGACCCGCCAAAGCAATAGAAGCTGGTTCGACATCATGTGGATTTCTTATTCCCAAAATTTTCTTTAAAGCCAAAGCATTGGAGGGCGACTCAACGACATATGGGTGTCTTGTTCCCAATATTTTGCAAAGGACACGAACCTACATGGTGTTTGCGAAGACGACTCATTAAATATGAAGATGAAACCTAGATCTTCAAGGAGCTACCTCATTAAGTTGCCCAGCGAAGCAAGCCGGTCCCTTAACATATTTGTTGTTCTTATTTTAGAAGCTTAGCATGAATAAATTCAAGCTAACCTGGGGGCTAATGTCGGGGAGATTATCCCGAGGTATAACCCGGCCTGAAGAATGACCCGGCTAGGACTTGGCGACCCAATGGTGACCCGGTAGGCGAGTCAGACAAGAGAGAAGGCCTGCGGAGAAGACCCAAGGAAAAGGAAAGACTCCCTCACAAAGGAAATGAGACCTGGATTAGTATTCAATAGAGACTAGTCCGAATCCTACTCCTAGTAGGACTACATGTAAAACCTAAACCTTCAACCTATATAAGGAGGGGTAGGGCACCACAAGTTGGACGGAATCAAGTCATTAGAGATAGATAGATTAGAGGCTCTCAAGATTAGACGTAACCAGACAACACCCTTGTAATCAAGATCATCATGGTCATCAATATAGACACAAAGCAGGATGTAGGCTTTTACCTCCTTCGTGAGGGGCCGAACCTAGCTAAATTCACGTCTCTCGATTCCGACCAACCTCTCTCAAGCCGCCACATAGTTGTGATGGCCTCACACCTAAGTCCTTTAATCCGGACATCTTGCCGTGACAAAACCACGACACATAGGATGAAAGCTAAGGATGAGAAGAGAAAGACAAATGAGCCTTCCATCACATTTGAAATTGAGCATCCGGCGACTCAAGAAGAGCCGCCTCAACCTGTCGAGCTGACAGTTGTCTGACATCCATAGCTTCAAAAAGAAATGCCTCAGCCTAAAGAAATGGCTGCTGGATCTCCTTTTCCCGAAGCCAACCCGCCAAGCTCGCCAAGAGTAGCTAAAGATTCAGAGGATGTTGCTATCACCGAGGCAGGTTTTAATATTCCCGTCCCTTCTTTTTATTTAATAAAATATTCTGCTAAGTAGGAGGTACCTTCAACTGAAAAGGGGAGATCCAAGCTTGATCTTCCCAACTACGAGGGGCTCAGTGCTAAGGAAATCCACAATGACTATCTGAGCCGCCTCTCCGCGAGCCAGGAACTAGAGGCCAACATGGTTGGTCTCAGAAAGCAGAAATATGAGGTATGCTTTCAACTCTATATGATTATATCCTTTGTATCCCCCAAGGGCCGACTCAACTTCTTGAAGATGAGTCGGGTCTTTCTTAATAAAGTTGTTAAATGATCCGTGTGTAGCCCCCAAGGGTCGGCTCATCCTCTTGAAGATGATCTGGGTCTTGAATAATAGGTGTTTTTATTAAGAAAATTTGATATACATTAGCCCCCAAGTGCCAAGTATATTGCTTGCAATCTGCTTGGGACTTGAATTTATTTTGACTGTCTCCTTCTGTTGTATAGGATGCTGTAAAAACGGCTGAATCAAATGCGGCTAGTTTGAAGAAAAATATGGTCTAGCAGCAAGCCTCCCATTCTGAGACGAAAACGAAATTGCAATTATCCATGGTGGATTTGGAGAATATTAATGCGGGTTTTGAGATCACTGTGACTCATATAAAGGTAAGTAGTGAAAAGTAAAAGATGGGCCCTTCTGAGAGGGAGGCATTGATTTGCAGAGCTGCCAGAGCTCGAGCTTTTAAAACAGAGATGAATAATAATTTTGAGCGGTATGTTTTCATTGTCAACATAACAACCGAGAGATCTCGGTATCTTCCATGCTAGATACATTATAGGCGGTTCCCAAATAGAAAGGTAAAATTTTTACTCCCCCTCCACCAATCAGTCACACTCCATGGCAATCCGAATCCACGAGTACCCTCCATACAATTAACAATCCCGTGGGAGTTTTGTTTCATTATATTTTCATTTGATTTTTGAGCATGGAACTGGGCATCCCGAATACCAGCCACTTTCTCGTGAATGATAGTGAATAAACACATATCGTGAGGATAACACACCTAGCATGAAAGATACCGACAGCTCCTAGTCACTATATTAGCGATTCGGGCATACAAAACAAAATATTATTTGAAGGTTTAGAGTTTGGAACATGCAAATTTACTTGGAACGGTAGGTAAATACCGCATATAGGTAGGTATGGTGGACTCATATGGAACAATTTAGGTTTAAGGTGTTTGGATGCACAAGTAGTATTTCTACTTGGTGCGGAAGTTTTTGGCTAATATGAGGTAGAAGCAAGCACCACATGTTGGAGGATCCATAACAATATAACTTCTGTACAAATATACCCAAGCGTAACTCATTACGTTGTCTTCCTTGTCCAAATTCAACTAATTTGCTAAAGTTTGAAAATAATTAATGGGTATTGACAATCATAGAATATGTCCAAGATAGTATATTTATATGTGAAATCTCTCTTCCTTCAATATTCTTTCATGAATTGTTCAAGTGACCAATGAAGTGTTTGCTAACTTTCAATAAATTTTACCACCTATAATTATTATATGTGAAGTCATTACTCCCCATGGGATAAGCATACAAAACATATATAATATCATATTTATGATATTCAATTCATTCAACCAATTACTCGTAGGATATAAGTGAAGCACGAGAGTAAATGACAAAACTACTCCAAAACATATACGTGAAGATCAATGAGTAGTCAAACAATTAAGTAGCTATGTGAGGACTTTCTCTCTATCTCTCTAAATAAATATTTTAATATCTTAAGTATTTTATTAAACATCAAGCAAAATAAAAAAATAAGACTCCAAGAATAGGATGCATCATGTGAACGAATAAAAATTTAGGCTCAACATAGGCTAACCGATAATTGTCGATGAAGAGAGATGGGATGCGTAGCATCCCCAAGCTTAGATGCTTGAGACTTGTTGAAATATTTACTTGGGGTGACTTGGGCATCCCTAAGCTTGAGCTTTTGTATCTTGTTCAATCCTCTCATATCATGGTTTCACCTATTCTCAAAAACTTCATCCACACAAAACTCGAAAAGAACTCGTGAGATAGGTTAGTACACATAAGAATAAATCAACACTTCATGTACTGCAAAGACAAATTTCACAATAATTTTCAAACATTATCTACTATATACTATCTTTTGCACAATTTATATCTACCAATATAGGCTA
Source organism: Hordeum marinum (assembly GCA_022496015.1). Classification (NCBI taxonomy): domain Eukaryota; kingdom Viridiplantae; phylum Streptophyta; class Magnoliopsida; order Poales; family Poaceae; genus Hordeum; species Hordeum marinum. Next base: position 445,300,724 of record CM039676.1, read on the forward strand.
TGGAAACTATAGAATAAGTAGATAACAAAACTATGACAGCAATCTGTCCAAACAGAACAGTCTGTAGAAATTTATTAAACCAGTGTAATTATTTAACTCAAAAAATTATGAAAATTCAGGAAATGCTAAATAATTTATATTAAAATACTGTGTAAAAATTTCAAAAACTTTCCACGTTCCAGTAAAAAATGAAAATTCAAGCACTACAACAGAAGTTTCTATTTTTACCCAGCACATATCAAAACATGCAATGCAAGGATCCTAAGGAAATTCTTGGAACTTTTTATTGAAAAAAATACTATCAATAACACTTAATAGAGAAAAACAAGATAAAATTATGCTCCAATAAAAACTCATATTATGTGAGGAATAAAAATATAGCTCCAAGTGAGATACACCGATAGTGTTGAAGACGAAAGAGGGGATGCCTGTCGTGGCATCCCCAAGCTTATACGCTTGAATATTCCTTGGATATTACCTTGGGGTGCCTTAGGAATCCCCAATATTAGGTTCTTGTAACTCCATGTTCTCCTCATATCGGTGTCTCACCCAAAACTTGAAAACTTCAATCACACAAAACTTAACGAAACTTCGAGAGAAGGGTTAGTGTAATAAATAAAGACCATTCACTTAGGTACAATCAATACAAGATTGATAATTGTTCTCACACAATTACTACTGCATTATATCATTCTCATAATTTATATCACTCAATATAAGTTATAGGAACACTTGAAACAAGCAAACTATGCATGCAAAACAGAATCTATCAAAAACAGAACAGTATGTGAAGATCTGTATGATCACCATACTTACATGACTCTAAAAATTCAGAAAATTAATACAGCTCAAGTAATTTGCATATAAATTTATATTAAAATTTTCAGAAGTTTTTGAAGCTCCAGTAAATTCATTTAATTCATATACTGGACGCAAAACTTTCTGTTTTTGCACATAATCAAACAAGCAAGTATCCACACTATCCCAGAGGCTTTACTTGGCACTTTATTAAAATAAAAGACACAAAACATGATGAATACAGTAGCTTAATCATGTGAACACATAAAAACAGAAGGTAAAAGTGTTGGGTTTTCTCCCAACAAGCGTTTTTCTTTAATGCCTTTTAGCTAGGCATGATGATTTAAATGATGCTCGTATAGGAATAATAATTGAAACATGCAAAAGAGCATCATGAATCTCATGACAAGCACATTTAATTCTAACAGACTTCCTATGCATAGGTATTATGTGAGCAACCAATTTATGGGAGCAAGAATCAACTAGCATAGGAAGGCAAAACAAGCATAACTTCAAAACTTTTAACACATAGAAAGGAAACTTGATATTATTGCGATTCCTACAAGCATAGGTTCCTCCCTCATAATAATTTTCAGTAGCATCATGAAGGAATTTCACAATATAACTATCACATAAAAGATTATTTTCATGGTCTACAAGCATAGAAAATATATCACTCTCCACATAAGAAAAATTCTTCTCATTCACAGTAGTGGGAGCAAACTCAACAAAATAACTATCATGTGACACTTGATTGACATAACATCATTGAATATTAAAATCATGATGACAAGTTTTATGGTTACTATCACTCTTTATAGAATACATGTCATCATCATAATCATCATATATAGGAGGCATGCCATAATCATAATAAATTTGCTCATCAAAACTTGGGGGACTAAAAATATCTTCTTCATCAAACGTAGCATCCCCAAGCTTGTGGCTTTGCATATAATTAGCATCATGAATATTAAGAGAATTCATACTAACAATATTTCTACCATGCTCATCACTCAAATATTTAGTGCCAAACATTTTAATAACTTCTTCTTATGACACTTGAGCACAGTTTTCCTTTCCATCATTTTCATGAAGACATTAAAAAGATGAAGCATATGAGGCAACCTCAATTCCAATTTCTTGTACTTTTCTTTATAAAACTTAACTAGTGAAAAACAAGAAAATAAAGATTTAATTGCAAGATCTAAAGATATACCTTCAAGCAGTCACCTCCCGTCAATGGCGCGAGAAAAGAGCTTGATGTCTACTACGCAACCTTCTTCTTGTAGACTCGTGTTGGGCCCCCAAGCATAGAGTTTTGTAGGACAGTGACAATTTTCCCCTCAAGTGGATGATCTAAGCTTTATAAATCCATGGGAGGCATAGGATGAAGATGGTCTCTCTCAAAGAACCATGCAACCAAATAAGAAAGAGTCTCTTGTGTTCCCAACACACCCAATACAATGGTAAATTGTATAGGTGCACTAGTTCGGCGAAGAGATGGTGATACAAGTGTAATATGGATGGTATATAAAGGTTTTTGTAATATGAAAATATAAAAACAGCAAGGTAACTAATGATAAAAGTGAGCAAAACAATATTGCAATGCTTAGAAACAAGTCCTAGGGTTCATACTTTCACTAGTGCAATTTCTCTCAACAATACTGACATAGTTGAATCATATGTAAATACCTCTTGTGCGACAAAGAGTTCACTCCAAAGTCACAAATAGCATAGAACTAACAAAGAAATTATTGTAGGGTACAAAACCACCTCAAAGTTATCTTTTCTGATCAATCTTGTGAGCTATCCCTATAAGTGTCACGAACAGCCCTAGATTTCATACTAAAATAACACCTTAATACGCACATCAACCAAAACCCTAATGTCACCTAGATAATCCAATGTCACCACAAGTACCCATGGGCTTGATTATACGATATGTATCACACAATTTCATATTCATCATGTCCAATCCAACACAAAGAACTTCAAAAAGTGCCCCAAAGTTTCTACTAGAGATTCAAGACGAAAACATGTGTCAACCCCTATGCATAGATTCCCAAGGTCACGGAACCTGCAAGTTGATGACCAAACATACATCAAGTGGATCAATAGAACATCCCATTGTCACCATGGATATCCCATCGCAAGACATACATCAAGTGTTCTCAAATCCTTCAAGACTCAATCTGATAAGAAAACTTCAAAGGGAAAACTCAGTTCATCACAAGAAGATAGAGACGGGAAAACTCCATATGATTCATCTATATCAATAAAGGTCGCAGTACATTAAGATCATGCCATCTCAAGAACATGAGAGGGAGAGATCAAACACAAAGCTACTAGTACTGACGGGGTTATTACCCCTGGGTAGGCCAAAGCAACGGGGTTCTCTTCCCCCGTTTCGACAAAAAACACGAGGCCGACTGCTCTCCGGCCGACTGGCATGCGGCCGACAGGCGCAGTGCCGGTTGGCTCGAGGTCGGCTGTCCAAGAAGCCGGCTCAGCCCCAGGCAGTAGGGCACGGCCGACTACCCTTGGACCGACTCCTCCGTTGACCCCCGACAGACGAGCTCCCGTCCCATCCCGCTGCACACGGGTACGATGACAAGACCAGACCCCCACAACGGGTCCCAACATGGCCACAGTGGCTGCAGACGCGCGGGCACACGGGGCTACAGTTCGGCTTGGCGTACCGCTGACCTTGGCCGACCGCGACCGGGTGAGGCAACAGTGCCGGCACGCCTGCCCATCCAGTCCATTACCTTCCCCGGCGTGGCTACAGGGCAGCCGGCCGTACCGGAGCCCTCGACTGGCTGGCACAAGACGACACCGCTTGGGCGGCCCGTGCCATAGCAGATAGGCGCGGGCCAATGGCGGAGCGAGCTGGCGGGCCCTAGCGGGCGATGGGACTGCACAACCAGTGGTCCCTATAGGCAACGAGACGGCTGAAGAGGCACCCCCCCGGCCAGCCAGAGAGGCTGCTAACCGGGTCCCCCACTCTGTACCTTAAGGATATTGTAAGCCGGGGGGTGGCCTATAAAACCCCCCGAGCCCCCCATGCAACGGGGATGACGAATCTCACACACACACACCCAAGGGACACTTCCCACGTATTCACCCTTGTAGCGGAGGAAGGCGAGCGGCTGCTCCCTCTTCCTCCTCTAGACAACATCTCTAGGAGCAACTCTGTAACAACACCTGTCTATCAACTAGACCAAGCAGGACTAGGGGTGTTACCTCCCACGGAGGGCCCTCAACCTGGGTACATCGTGTGTCTTCACCGCTTGTACCTAATCTCGCACCCGGAGCCCGTCAGCGTCCTCCGGCCCCAACCACCTTCGATAAGCCTACCCATGGCATCTGTCGTGAGAAAATGATGACAGTTGGTGCCCACTGTGGGGCCGTACGCTGCGCCAGCCAGATTCATGCTCCGGGCGGGACCCCTCGCCATTCCCCGCCGCTGCCACACGTCCAGGCGAACCGGCAGGCTCGTGGGGCTTGCTCCGGTAGGCCTTGCGGGTAGCACCGTCGACCTCACTCTCGACATCAACGCGCTCACTGAGCACTTTGGCAGGCTGAGCCTTGCTGAAGCACCAGTCGCCGACGAGTACCCTAGCCAAGAGCTCAACTGCCCTGATCCTCCCACGGCTCTGGGTGCGCTCACCGCGACCCAGTCCGGCAGCTCTCGCGTCTGCGTGTGACTGATGGCCATCATCTCCTCCACCTCCTCTGGCTGTGCATGGGCCGGAGCCGACGCCGTTGTGGCCCGCGTCGGCACCTCCGACCCGCTTGCCATGGCCCTTCGGGGCTTGAGCACCCCCATCACCCCGACGGTGAACTTTGATGTCGCCACAACCGAGCTGGAGGCGGCTCGCCGCCTCTTGTTCGAGGACGCCAGCGCCCTCGTGGCCATGCGGCGCCGCATGGAGGCCGCTCAGCGGAAATACGCCTCCGCCTGCGGTCTCACCCCAGCTGGCATCGAGCCCAGCCGGCGTGAGGCTATGCGTGACCGCAGCCGCGTAGTAGCCGAAATCTTGGGCGGCAACATGCCCATCTACGGCACCCCCGTGGCCAACTTGTGGGCCGCCAAGGTAGCCTACGAGGATCTGGCTACCTTGGAGTGCGAGGAACGTGCCGCCCGCGAGCGCCACGTCAAAGACCTCATCACCGCCGCCGACGCGCAGCAGATCCAGCTCGCGGCGGGCGGAACCGTCTCCATAGACCCTCGGCCCGAGGGCGAGGGTACGAGGACGTCTGGCCGTCAGCCGGCTCAGTAGTCCTGCTACCCTTGCATCTCCGGCCGGCGGGTCGAGGGAAGCAACCCTCAGCGCTCCCAGCTATCGGGGAACAAGCAGCCGACTGTGAACAGCCGACGCACCAACAACCCGGTTCATAGCAACCGCTGCAACGAGGCGTCGGCTGCCGGCAGCCGGTGCCGCTGCGGGTACACGCCGCCCCGGCGGCACGAGCCGGAGCGGTCGGTCCCACCTATCATCCGCCCCGAACTCTCGACCCAGCTCGGGCCGCGGGTCCCCCACAGCAAGAACGACGCCCGTCTCCCCATCGATCGGCTCACGCAGTCGGCCCTCCTCGAGGAGGAGGGCTCGATTGGCCCGGCATGCTTCGGCCCCCGGATCCGCCACGAGACATTCCCAACCGGCTTCATGCTCCCTCGGGACACCCTGAAGTACAATGGGGCCGCGAAGCCCGAGGATTGGCTGATCGACTACACCATCGCGGTCGGGATCACCAGGGGGAACAAGGGCGTAGCCGTACGCTACGCCCCCTCATGCTGATCGACTTGGCCCGCACCTGGCTCAACAGCCTGGCAGTCGGCAACATCAACACCTGGATGGACTTCGAGGAACCCTTTGTCCGCAACTTCACCGACACCTACAAGCGGTCCGGCCGTCCCCATGAACTAGCCATGTGCATTCAGGGGTCAGACGAGTCCCTCCGCGACTACCTCACCTAGTGGACCGAGCTCCACAACTCCTGCGAGGGGGTGGCACGAGGTGCAAGCCGTACAGTACTTCATCAAAGGCTGTCGTGATGGCTTCACCCTCAAGCACAAATTCCTGTGCTCCGAGCCATCCACGCTCGCCGAGCTCATGACCAAGGCGGACAAGTACGCCACGGCTGACTCCGCCATTCCGGTCAAGACGAACCCACCTTCCAAGGCAACGCTGATGCTGGCGTCATCCCGACCGGCTGCCGACAACCGACAGCCACAGAACAACAAGCGCAAGAACGACCAGCCCGACTCCCACTATGGGAGCCGGCAGGTCGCCACCATCGGGGAGCAGGAGCCGGATGACCAACCTTCCTGTCAGCGTTAGCGCATCGGCATCGGCAAGGATGACCAACCTTCCTGTCAACGTTCGAGCAGATGCTCGGCCTCCCCTACAAGAACCACTCAAGGGCCAAGCCCTCCACGTAGACGCTCGTGCAGTGCAGCTTCTCACAGCGACCGGCCCCGGAGGACGGCCTTCCGGCTCCCCCCTGCGTCGCCTGCCCGCGCGCCGGCCCTGGCCCAAGTTGCCGCCCCGGCGCTGGCCCAAAACGATAGTCGCCTGCTCGACCAGTTCCCCAACCAGGACGGTTGCTATGTCGTCTTCACCAATGAAGAGACGAGCAAACATGCGCAAAGCCGGCTCCATCGTGAGGTGAACGCCACCATGCCGGCAACTCCCTAGTTCATGCACTGGTCGGAGAAGTCGGTCAACTGGAGCCGGGCAGATCACCCGACTGTGATGTCGAGTCCCGGTAGCTATGCCCTGGTCCTCGACCCCACTATCGCCACCGAGAAATGCACCTCCTGCTTCTCGCGGGTGCTAATTGATGGTGGCAGCAGCATCAACATCCTCTACCTCGACACGATGCGCAAGTTGGGGCTGAAGATAGAAGACCTGTAGGCGAGCCGGACGGTTTTCCATGGCATCGTGCCGGGAAAGTCCTGCTCCCCTATCGGCAAGATCACACTTGACGTCCTCTTCGGCGGCCCCGGTCACTTCCGCCGCGAGCCGGTGTTGTTCGAGGTAGTGGACCTCGTGAGTCCCTACCACGCGCTTCTGGGCCGACCGGCTCTCGTCAAGTTCATGGCGGCCCCCCACTGCGCCAACCTCAAGCTCAAGATGCTGGGGCCCAAGGGAATCATCACCACCACAGGAGACTACAAGATGTTGTTCGAGTGCGCTCGAGACGGCAGCCAGCTGGCCGAGGCCCTGCAGATAGCTGAGGAAAAGCGGCAGCTCGACCGGCTCGGGGCCCTTGCTGCTAGCCAGCCGGCTGTGCCGGCTCCACCCTCGTAGTCGGTCGGCGAGGCCTCCTTCCAGCCGTCCAAGGACACCAAGCAGATCCCGCTCGACCCGGCCAACCCCGCACAGTGCATCACCATCGGGTCCTGCCTCGACAGGAAATTGGAAGGCGAGCTTGTCGACTTTCTCCATGAGAATCGGGACATCTTTGCATGGTCCCCCAAAGACATGCCGGGTGTTCCGAGGAAGTTCGCCGAGCACAAACTACACGTCCAGCCGGACGCTAAACCGGTCAAGCAACCCCTACGCAGTTTCTCTGAGGAGAAGCGGTGCACTATAGGAGAAGAGATTGCCCGGCTCCTCCCAGCCGGCTTCATCATGGAAGTGTTCCACCCAGAATGGCTGGCAAACCCAGTCCTTGTGCTGAAGAAGAACAAGACCTGGCACATGTGCATTGACTACACCAGCCTGAACAAGGCATGACGCAAGGACCCGTTCGCCCTGCCGCGGATCGATCAAGTCATTGACTCCATGGCCGGCTGTGACCTGCTATTCTTCCTGGATGCCTACTCCGGCTACCACCAGATCAAGGAGGACCCGAAGGACTGGCTCAAGACCTCCTTCATCACCCCCTTCGGAGCTTACTTCTACATCACCATGTCCTTCGGCTTGAAGAATGTTGGCGCTACTTTCCAGCTCTGCATGCAGAAGTGTCTCCTGCCTCAGATAGGCAGGAACGTCCACGTCTACGTCGATGACATCATCGTCAAGACCAAGAAGCACTTCAGCCTCCTCGACGATCTCCGGGAAACGTTCGCGAAACTGTGCGAGTACAAGATCAAGCTCAACCAGAGAAGTCTGTCTTCGGCATCCCAGCCGGCCAACTCCTAGGTTTCTTCGTGTCCGCTCGCAGCATCGAAGCTAAACCAAAGAAGATTAGCGCGATCGAACGCATGCCCAAGCTGACCCGGCTCCGCGACGTCCAGAAGTTCATCGGCTGCCTCACCACGCTCAGCCGGTTCATCAACCGACTGGGGAGAAGGCCCTGCCCCTCTACGGGCTCCTTCGCAAGACGGCTCTGGTCGAGCAGGGCCACATGAAGAAGCCGAGCATGTTTGATTGGCCTGATGAGGCGAACGAGGCCTTCTGCGGCCTCATGCGGGCTCTCACCCGCGGGCCCATCCTGGCCGCGCCGACTGAGAAGGAGCCCTTGCTCACCTACATCGCGGCGACCACCCACGTCATCAGCGTCGTCTTGGTGGTCGAGCGGCCGGAGGAGGGAAAATCCATGCCGGTCCAGCGCCTCGTCTACTACCACTGCAAGGTCCTCTCCACCTCCAAGCAGAACTACCCCCACTACCAGAATATGTGCTATGACATCTACTTCGCCGCCAAGAAGGTCAAGCAGTACTTCCAGGAGCACACCATCACCGCGGTGAGCACGGCCCCGCTCGACGAGATCATGAGCGGCCGGGACTCCACCGGACGGATCGCCAAATGGGTCATCGCCCTTGCCGACCATGAGATCCGGTACAAGCCGCGTACCGCCATCAAGTCACAGGCGTTGGCCGACTTCCTCGTCGACTGGGCAGAGACCGAGTTCGTGCTGCCTCCCTCAGACTCCATGCATTGGTGCATGCATTTCGACGGCTCAAAAATGAGGACCGGCCTGGGTGTCGGCATAGTCCTCTCCTCCCCAAAAGGTGACTAGCTCAAGTATGCCATCCAGATCCAGTTCGCCACCTCCAACAACGTGGCCGAGTACGAGGCCGTCGTCCACAACCTTCGGTTCGCCAAGGAGATCGGCATCAGGTGCATCCTATGCTTCGGCGACTCTGACCCCGTAGTACAGTAGGTCTCTGGCTAATGGGACGCCAGGGACGCCAACATGGCCAGCTACCGCTTCCTCGTACAACAACTCATCGACTCTATCGAGGGCTGTGAGTTCCATCACACCTCGCGGGCGGACAACGAGGCGGCCGATACACTAGCAAAGATCGGCTCCACCCGGCAGGCCATCCCAGCCGACGTCTCCCTCGAGCGGCTACTCAAACCATCGATCAAGACTTCTCCAGAGTCGGAGTCCATCTTCGCGCTGGCCGACGCTGTCAGCCCGTCGACGACTCCGGTTGCTCCCTCGGCATCTTCGCCTCCAGCTCCTTCAACCTCGGCTGCCTTGCCGGCGCTGGTTCGGCTAGTCCAGCCAGCTGCATCTGAGGCAGCCGGCTCCGACGCCACGATGGTCATGATGATAATCGACCCCCCTCCTGCCGTCCCCAACTCGGGGGCTAGCGAGTCGGTCCCGGGGACTAGCGAGCCAGTCCTGGGGGCTCGTGAGCCGGTCCCGGGGGCTGATCACCCAGGCCTGGGGGCCCGGAGATGGCCCCCGTCTCGGCTCCCTCATGGGCCCAGCCCATCCTGGCGTTCCTTCTGCGTGGCGAGCTCCCTACGGACGAGGCCACGACAAGATAAATCCAGCTCTGAGCACCGGCCTACATCATCATCAACAACGAGCTCGTCCACCGCAGCACCACCAGCGTCTTCCAGTGGTGCGTCGAGCCGGAAAAGGGTCAGGAGATTCTCCTCGACATCCACCAGGGCAAGTGCGGGCATCACGCCGCCTCTAGAACCCTGGTGGCCAAGGCTTTCCGCCATGGTTTCTATTGGCCGACTGCTTTGGAGGTGGCCAAGAAGTTGGTCGACGAGTGCGAGGGCTGCTAGCGCTTCAGCACACAAAGCCACCTGCCGGCTTCGGCCCTCCAGACCATCCCCTTATCATGGCCCTTCGCCGTCTGGGGGCTAGACATGGTGGGTCCCTTCAAAACCGCACGAGGTGGCTTGACACATCTGCTGGTAGCCATCGACAAGTTCACCAAGTGGATCGAGGCCAGGCCAATTAAGAAGCTGGACGGCCCCACAGCCGTTCGATTCATCGATGACATCACGGTCCGCTACGACGTCCCCCACAACATCATCACCGACAACGGCACGAACTTCGCCAAGGGCGTGCTAGCACGTTTCTGCTCCAAGCAAGGCATCCGGCTCGACCTGGCCTCCGTCGCTCATCCATAGTCAAATGGCCAGGTCGAGAGAGAAAACGGACTTATCCTATTCGGCATCAAGCCCCAGCTCGTAATGCCACTGACCAGGTCGGTCGGCTGCTGGATCGAAGAGCTGTCGACCGTCCTTTAGAGCCTCAGGACCACTCCCAACCGATCAACCGGCTACACACCTTTCTTCCTTGTGTACGGGTCCGAGGCGATCATTCCCACCGACATAAGGTTTGACTCGCCTCGGGTCGCCCTATACACGGAGAAGGACGCAAAGGAGGTGAGAGAAGACGGTGTCGACCTGCTCGAAGAAGCTCGCGAACTGGCCTTGAGCCGACCGGCCATCTATTAGCAGAAGCTCCGGCACTATCACAAGAAGCGGATTCGGCCACTCTCGTTCCATCAAGGGGACCTGGTTCTCAGGCGGATCCAACGGGCAGCCGACTATCACAAGCTATCCTCCCAATGGGAGGGCCCGTTCATCATCAGCAAGGCGCTGCACAACAATGCGTACTACCTGATAGACGCACAGAAGCCGCAAAAGTGCAAGAGAGACGCCTCCGGCAAGGAGATGGAGCGCCAGTGGAACGCGGTGCTCCTTCATCCATTTTACTACTAAAAAACCAGTGTATGTATCTTCCCCTCTTCGGAGCTTATGAATGCAATGGGTGCCCCAGGCCGGCTCTTGGGGCACGCCCTTTCCGTTTCCATCCAAGGTCTCCTCACTAACGGGCTCCCGGGCCTGGGGGCTCTCCGGCTGGTCCTAGGCCTCCTCCCGAAATCGACTAAGTAGTGTGATCCAAACAAGCCCTCCCACCCCCTAGCTACAGACCGGTTCCCGGCTGTCCGACTGACGAGGCCTCGGGGCGGCAAAACTTGGCGCACACGAAAAATCGATGGCAAGGAGGTAACCGGCTAGGTCCATCCGGACCTCATCACTGCCTCTGCCACTCAACTTACCTAAAAGCCCCTCGCGGTTCCCAAGTTCAGAACCGGCTCCCTCAAGGTGGATGCCCCAACCCAGCTACAGACCGGCTCCCGGCTGTCGGGCTGGCAGGGCTGAAACCAAAGGGGAAAAGGGGCCGCGCAGACGGAACCAAGGGGGGCAAAAAAGGGATAAGGACGAGATGGCACGCGCAATAAACAAGAACATCAGGCCTCAAAACACAAGTTAAAAATAGTAAAGGCCCACGGCCACATGTTCATTACAATACACCCCCAGTGGGCGGACCTGAGTCTAACATGCAGAAAAAAATAAAAGACAAGTAAAGATGGCCAGGGGCTCAGGCTACCGGCGCGTCACCAGCCGGCTCAACGTTTGGCCTGGAAGAGGTCGCGGCCTTCGGGTCGGCCTCCGTGGTCTTGGGGTCAGCCTCAGTGGTCCTAGCTCTCTCACCGCCATCATCAGTGCTGGAGTCGGTGCTCTCATCAGCGACCTCCTCATCCTCCGGACCTTGGGGTTTCCCAAAGGAGTCGTCGACTACCGGCTCGCCATCCTCGCTAAGGGTCGGCATGAGCTCGTCCGGGTCGACATATGAGGCAAGCTCGTTGGCCCAGCGGACAAGGGCAGGCTCGTGTGTCGCCCGCTCGTCCGCCGGCTCGTCCCGCATGGTGGCCAGCATGCCCAAGTCGACGCCGCGGTACCACGACGTGACGAACTGGAGCGCCATCTATGCACCAGCTCGAGCTGCTGACGCCTTCCAGACCTCAAGCCGGGCCATGACATGCTCCAGCCACAATGCGACGCGGCTCTCCAGAGCCCCATGACCTGGCCACAAGGCGGCGATCACCTCCTTGCCAGTCGTCTTCAGTCATTCCATGCTCCGCTCGAGGTGGATTAGCCGGTTCTCATGGCCAGCCCAAGCTCTGCCATGTCCCAGCCGACATTCTCCTCGATGTCGCGCCCGCACCCCCGGAGATTTTCCCTGTGCTCCTCGAAGGCGCGCTCAGCATGGCACTGGGTTTCCGGGAAGCATTCTAAAGAAGAAAGGGAAAAATAAGAAGAAGGAAATCCAAGGGCAAGAAGAAAGCAGCCGGCTGAAAAAAGAAAAAGCTAATACTTACGCTGGAAGGAGTCGTCCAGCTCGATGGGGAAGTGGTGTCCGCCGCCTCCTTGGTGGCCTTCTCCTTGGCCGCTGCCTCCCGCACCATGTCAGCTCGCAGGTGATCTTGGGTCTCCTGCCCGTCCACCCGCAGGGTACCCAGCCGGTCCCTCTCCTGGGTGATCGCTTGGATGCTCTATGCTAGCCAGCCCCACTCGGAGACCGCCCCGGCCTTCTCGTCCCGGAGGGAGGTCAACTCCCCTGCGAAGCAAAACCAGCGTCAGCAAGACATTTCAAGCCCGGCCCGGCTGCCAAGCAGCCGGCCTGGCTCCCGAGACCAAACATACCTTGCACCCTCGCCAGCTCCTCCTCCAACCGATAAAATCCATACTTGCCACAGTTGTGGATGGCGACCGCCACGTCAAACAACTCCTGCCATCGGGCGCTCCCCGCCTGCCAAAGGAGGCCAGAGTCAGAATACGTGGAACGAGATCCAGCCTGGCTGCCCCATAGCCGGACAGCCGGCACGTATCCCGCATCTCGGGGGCTACACCCAGTGGGTGCGCTCTCGCGCCCCCACCGACAATTTTAACAAAGACAGGCGGAACTTACCACCGCGCGCTGCAAGGTGTTGTCGGCTGCCTCCGCAAACCGGGCCAGCTCCTCGCGGCACCGCTCTAGTGTTGGAAATATGCCCTAGAGGTAATAATAAATTAGTTATTTATCATATTTCCTTGTTCATGATAATCGTTTATTATCCATGCTATAAAATGTATTGATCGGAGACTTAGATGCATGTGTGGATACATAGACAAACGTAGCATATGATCGTGTCAGTTTATTGCTACTGTTTTCTGCATGTCAAGTATATGTTCCTATGACCACGAGATCATGCAACTCACGGACATTGTAGGAGTGCCTTGTGTGTATCAAACATCGCAACGTAACAGGGTGACTATAAAGGTGCTCTACAGGTATCTCCGAGGGTGTCTGTTGAGTTGGCATGGATCAAGACTGTGATTTGTTACTCCGTATGAAGGAGAGGTATCTCAAGATCCCGGACTTCACGAGGAGCTCCGGAATGGTCCGTAGGTAAATATTCATATATAGGAAGTCCCATTTTGGTCGCCGGAAAAGTTTCGGGCTAATCGGTAATGTACAGGGAGTGTCGGTAGTGTACCGGGAGACCACCGGGAGGGGTATTTCGACCCAAGAGGCTTAATGGGCTGTGGGAGAGCAAATACCATCCTTTTGTGGGCTGGTGGAAGTCCCACACAAGGCCCATGTGGCTGGGAGAAAAAGCCCAAAGGGAAAAGGTGGAAAAAGGCCAAAAAAAGGAGGAATCCTAGTCCTACTAGGATTGGAGGAGGAGTCCTCCTCTCCTCACCACTTTGGTCGACCCAAGGGCTAGCTTTTTGGCAGACAAGACTCCTCCTCCGCTCCTCCTATATATACTAGAGGATTTTAGGGTTTTGGCACAGAATTTTCAGCCACATGCGACCCGTTCCTCTAGTGCACAGTTTCTCCTCTAGATCGGTTTTCTGCAGTGCTTAGGCGAAGCCCTGCCGGAATTGCTCCACCACCATCGCCGGAGCGCCGTCACGCTGACGGTGAACTCTTCTTACTCTCCACTTCCTCTTGCTGGATCAAGACGGTGGAGATCGTCATCAAGCTGCACATGTGCTGAACGCGGATGTGCCGTCCGTTCGGCGCTAGATCGGAAGGACCGTGATCAAGATCGCGAGACGGTTCGTGATGAGTTCGCAGGGCGGATCGTGATAAAGATCACGAAACGGATCGTGATGAGTTCGCGGGACGGATCATGATGAGTTCACGGGACGGATCGTGATGAGATCGCGGGACGCTCGGCGATTTGGATCGCGAAGACGTTCAACTACACCAACCGCGTTTCTTAACGGTTCCCGCTTAGTGATCTACAAGGGTACGTAGATCCACTCTCCATCTCGTAGATGCTCATCACCATGGATAGATATTGCGTGTGCGTTGCAAAAATTTTGTTTCCCATGCAACGTTCCCCAACAGTGGCATCATGAGCTAGGTCTATGTGTATATGAGATCTCGAGTAGAACACAAAAGGTTTGTGGGCGTTGATGCTTAGATTGTTTCCTCCCTTGGTCGGATTTTGTTTCAGCGGTATTGTGAGATGAAGCGGCCCGGACCAACATTACTCGTACGCTTACGAGAGACCGGTTCCCTCGACCGCAACTTGTTGCATAGATGGCTTGCGGGTGCCAGTTTCTCTCACTTTAGTTGGATCGGATTCGACAAAGGCGGTCCTTGAGAAGGTTGAAAAGCAAATTATGTATCACCATTGTGGTTTATGCGTAGGTGAGAATCATTCTTGCTAGAAACCCGTAGCAGCCACGTAAAACATGCAACAACAATTAGAGGACGTCTAACTTGTTTTTGCAGGGTATGTTGTGATGTGATATGGCCAATTACATGATGTGATATATGTGATGTATGAGATGATCATGTGATGTATAGATTATCGCGACTTGCATGTCGATGAGTACGGCAACCGGCAGGAGCCATAGGGTTGTCTTTAATTATTGTATGACCTGCGTGTCAACCATTAAGCGCTATGTAATGCTTTACTTTATCGCTAAACGGTAGCAATAGTAGTAGAAGCATGGTGGGAGTGAAAACCCCGATGGTGACACGTTGATGGAGATCAAGATGATGGAGATCATAGTGTCATGCCGGTGACGATGGAGATCGTGCCGGTGCTTTCAAGATGGAGATCTAAAGCACAAGTTCATGGCCATATCATGTCACTTATGAATTGCATGTGATGTTAATCCTTTTATGCACCTTGTTTTTCTTAGGAAGACGGTAGCATTATAAGGTGATCCCTCACTTAATTTCAAGATAAATTGTGTTCTCCCCGAGTGTGCACCGTTGCGAAAGTTCGTCGTGTTGAGACACCACGTGATGATCGAGTGTGATAGACTCTACGTTAACATACAATGGGTGCAAGCCAGTGTTGCACATGCAGAACACTCGGGTTAAACTTGACGAGCCTAGCATGTATAGACATGGCCTCGGAACACAAGAGACCGAAAGGTCGAACATGAGTCATATAGTAGATATGATCAACATGATGATGTTCACCATTGTAACCACCTCAACTCACGTGATGATCGGACTTGAGTTGATGAATTTGGATCATGTATCACTCGAGTGACCAGAGGGATATCAATTTGAGTGGGAGTTCTTAAGTAATATGATTAATTGAACTCATTATCATGAACATAGTCAGTAGTGTCTTTGCAAATTATGTTGTAGATTACTTGCTCGCGCTGTAGCTCCCTTGAATTTTTATATGTTCCTAGAGAAATAGAGTTGAAAGATGATGGTAGCAATATTGTGTACTGGCTCCGTGATCTGAGGATTGTCCTCATTGCTGCACAAAAGGCTTATGTCCTTCATGCACCGCTCGGTGCACCAAACCCTCTAGCGTTGTTTGTAGATGTTGTGAACATCTGACAGGCACATTTTGATGACTACTTGATAGTTTAGTGCGTCATGCATTACAGCTTAGAATTGAGGCTCCAAAACGTTTTGGACGTCATGGAACATATGAGATGTTCTAGGAGCTGAAATTTGGATCTCAGGCTCGTGCCCGTCTTGCGAGATATGAGATCTCCAACAAGATTCTTTGCCTGTAAGATGAAAGAGAATAGCTCAATCGTTGAGCATGTGCTCAGATTGTCTGGGTGCTACAATCGCTTGAATCGAGTGGGAGTTGATCTTCCAGATAAGATAGTGATTGATATAGTTCTCCAAGTCACTGTCACAAAAGCTACTAGAACTTGGTGATGAACTATAAAACGCCAGGGATAGAAATAATGATCCCTGAGCTATTCGCGATGTTTGACACCTCGAAGGTAGAAATCGAGAAGGAGCGTCAAAGTGTTGATGGTTAGTTAAAACCACTAAGTTTCAAGAAGGGCAAGAGCAAGTAGGGAAACTTCATGGATAGCAAGTCAGTTGCTGCTCCAGTGAAGCAACCCAAAGTTGAACTCAAACCCGAGACTAAGTGCTTCGATTATGAGGAGAGCGGTCGCTGAAGTGGAACAACCCTAGATATTTGGTAGATAAGAAGGCTGGCAACGTCAACAGAAGTATATTTGATATACGTGTTATTGATGTGTATCTTGCTAGTACTCCTAGTAGCACCTGGGTATTGGATACCGGTTCGGTTGCTAAATGTTAGTGACTCGAAATAAAAGCTACGAAATAAACGGAGAACTAGCTAAGTGTGAGGTGACAATGTGTGTTGGAAATGTTTCCAAGGTTGATGTGATCAACATCGCACGCTCCCTCTACCTTCGAGATTAGTGACGAGCCTAAAATAAATGTTATTTGGTGTTTTTGCATTGAGCATGAACGTGATTAGATCATGTTCATTGCAACACGGTTATTCATTTAAGTTAGAGAATAATGGTCATTCTACTTACATGAATAATACCTTCAATGGTCATGCACCCAGTAAGAATGGTTTGTTGAAACTTGATTGTAGTAATACACATGTTCATAACATTGATGCCAAAAAGATACAAAGTTAATAATAATAGTACCACATACTTGTGGCACTGCCGCTAAATGTCATATTGGTATAAAACGCATGAAGAAACTCCATGCTGATGGATCTTTGGACTCATTCGATTTCGAATCGGTTGAGACATGCGAACCATGCCTCTTGGTCAAGATGACTAAGGACCCCGTTTTCTGTTTTGATGAAGCGGGCAAGTGATTTATTGGAAATGATACATATTGATGTATGCAATCCAATGAGTCTTGTAGCGTGCGGTGGATATCGTTATTTTCTTACCTTAACTGATGATTTGAGTAGATATAGTGTATATTTACTTAATACAAGTCTGAATCGTTTGAAAGGTTCAAGCAAATTCAGAGTGAAGTTTAAGATCATCGTGACAAGAAGATAAATATGTTTGCAATATGATTGTGGAGGTGAATATCTAAGTTATGAGTTTGGCATACAATTTTAGACAATGTGAAGGTTGTTTCACAACTCACACCACCTGGAACACCATAGTGTGATGGTGGGTCCGAACGTCATAGTCGTGCTCTATTAGATATGGTACGTGCTATGATGTCTATTATTGTTTTGGTACTATAATTTTGGGGTTATGCATTATAGACAACAACATTCACTTTAAATAGGGCACCATCTAAATCCGTTGAGATGACACCATGTGAACTATGGTTTGATAGAAACCTAAGCTGTCATTTCTTAATGTTTGGGGCTGTGACGCTTGTGTGGAAAATGTTTTCGCCTAATGAGCTGGAACCCAAAGCGAACAAATGCATCTTCATAGAATACCCTAAGAATAGTTGGGTGAACCTTCTATCTCAGATCCAAGCATAAAATGTTTGTTGCTAAAATTGGGTCCTTTCTCGAGAAAGGGTTTCTCTTGAAAGAATTGAGTGGGAGGAGGATAGAACTTGATAAGGTTATTTGAACCTCTGCTTCAACCAGAAAGTAGCGCAGCGCTGAAAGATGTTTTTGTGAAGCCTACGTCAGTTGAAGAGGAAGTTAATGATGATGATCATGAAGCTTCGGATCAAGTTACTATCGACCTACAAGGGAAACAGAACTTGATGAGGTTATTGAACCTTTACTTCAACCAGAAAGTGGCGCAACACAGAAAGATGTTTCTATGAAGCCTACGTCAGTTGAAGAGGAAGTTAATGACGATGATCATGAGGCTTTGGATCAAGTTACTATCGAATTTGGAAGGGCGACAAGGACGTGTACTGCTACTGAGCGGTACGACAACCCTGTCTTGAAGGTCATGTTGTTGGACAACGATGGACCTACGAACTATGGAGAAGCGATGATGGGCCTGGAAACCAACAAATGGTTAGAGGCCATGAAATCCGAGAAAGGATCCATGTATGAAAACCAAGTATATACTTTCATGGACTTGCTCATTGGACGGTTGGTCGTTAAAGTACAAATGGATCTTTGAAATGAAGATAGACACTGATGGTAAATGTTACCATTTGTAAAGCTCGACTTGTTGGAAAGTAGTTTACGACAAGTTCAAGGAGTTGACTACGATGAGACTTTCTCACTAGTAGCGATGCTAAAGTCTGTTGGAATTATGTTAGCAGTTGCTGCACTTTCAATCATGAAATCTGGCAGATGGATGTCAAAACATCGGTTTCCTTAATAGTTTGCTTGAGGAAAGGTTGTATGTGATACAACCAAAAGGTTTTGTCAGTCCTAAGGATGCTAAAAGGTGTGCAAGCTTCAGTGACTCTTCTATGAACTGAAGCAAGCATTTCGGAGTTGGAATATACACTTTGATGAGGTGATCAAAGTTTTGATGTTTATACAAAGTTTACGAGAAACTTGTATTTACAATAAAGTGAGTGGGAGCACTATAGAATTTCTGATAAGTATATGTGGATGACATATTGTTGATCGGAAATAATGTAGAATTTCTGGAAAGCATAAAACAGTTATTTGGAAAGTGATTTTCAAAGGAAGACCTGAATAAAGCTGCCTAATTGTTGAGCATCAAAATCTATAGAAATAGATCAAGATGCTTGATGAGACTTTCAATGAGTGCATACCTTGACAAGATTTTGAAAGAGTTCAAAATGGATCAGTCAGAGAAAGAGTTCTCGCCTGATTTGTAAGGTGTGAGAAGTTGAGTGAGACTCAAAGCTCGACAACGGCAGAAGAAAGAGAAAGGATGAACGTCATCCCCTATGCCTTAGCCATAGGCTCTAAATTATGCCATGCTGTGTACCGCACCTGTGTGTGCCTTGCCATGAGTCTGTCAAGGGGGACAAGAAGTGGTCCAGGAGTAGGATGACTGGACAGCGGTCAAAATTATCCTCAGTAACCAGAGGACTAAGGAGATGTTTCTCAATTATGGAGTTGATAAAGAGTTCATCGTAAAGAGTTACGTCGATGCAAGCTTTAACACCAATCTGGATGACTCATAATAGCAATCTGGATACATATAGTGGAGTAGCCATTTGGAATAGTACCAAGTGGAGTGTGGTAGCATTGTTTACAGTTTGACATAGGGATTTGCAAAGTACACATGGATCTGAATTTTGCAGACCCGTTGACTATAAGACCTCTCTCACATGCAAAGCATGGTCGAGCCCCAGAACTCATTGGGTGTTAGATTCATAACAATGCGAATCACATGGTGATGTGAACTAGATTATTGACTCTAGTGCAAGTGGGAGACTGTTGGAAATATGCCCTAGAGGCAATAATAAATTAGTTATTATCATATTTCCTTGTTCATGATAATCGTTTATTATCCATGCTATAAAATGTATTGATCGGAGACTTAGATGCATGTGTGGATACATAGACAAAACCATGTCCCTAGTATGCCTCTAGTGGACTAGCTCGTTGATCAAAGATGGTTAAGGTTTCCTAGCCATGGACATGAGATGTCATTTGATAATGGGATCACATCATTAGGAGAATGATGTGATGGACAAGACCCAAACTACAATCGTAGCATATGATCGTGTCAGTTTATTGCTACTGTTTTCTGCATGTCAAGTATATGTTCCTATGACCATGAGATCATGCAACTCACGGACATCGGAGGAGTGCCTTGTGTGTATCAAACATCGCAACGTAACTGGGTGACTATAAAGGTGCTCTACAGGTATCTCCGAGGGTGTCTGTTGAGTTGGCATGGATCAAGACTGGGATTTGTTACTCCGTGTGACAGAGAGGTATCTCAGGGCCCACTCGGTAATACAACATCACAATAAAGCCTTGCAAGCAATGTGACTAAGTGTTAGTCACGGGATCTTGTATTACGGAACGAGTAAAGAGACTTGCCGGTAACGAGGTTGAACTAGGTATGGAGATACCGACGATCGAATCTCGGGCAAGTAACATACCGAAGAACAAAGGGAACATCATACGGGATTAACTGAATCCTTGACATAGAGGTTCGACCGATAAAGATCTTCGTAGAATATGTAGGAACCAATGCGGACATCCAGGTCCCGCCATTGGTTATTGACCGTAGAGGTGTCTCGGTCATGTCTACATAGTTCTCGAACCCGCAGGGTCTGCACACTTAAGGTTTGGTGACGTTTCGGTATTATATAGTTATGTATGGTGGTGACCTAAGGTTGTTGGAGTCCCGGATGAGATCCCGGACATCACGAGGAGCTCCGGAAAGGTCCGTAGGTAAAGATTCATATATAGGAAGTCCCATTTTGGTCGCCGGAAAAGTTTCGGGCTAACCGGTAATGTACCGGGAGTGCCGGTAGTGTACCGGGAGACCACCGGGAGGGGTATTTCGACCCAAGAGGCTTCATGGGCTGTGGGAGAGTAAATACCAGCCTTTTGTGGGCTGGTGGAAGTCCCACACAAGGCCCATGCGGCTGGGAGAAAAAGCCCAAAGGGAAAAGGTGGAAAAAGGCCAAAAAAAGGAGGAATCCTAGTCCTACTAGGATTGGAGGAGGAGTCCTCCTCTCCTCCCCACTTTGGTCGACCCAAGGGCTGGCTTTTTGGCAGACAAGACTCCTCCTCCTCTCCTCCCATATATACTAGAGGATTTTAGGGTTTTGGCACAGAATTTTCAGCCACGTGCTACCCGTTCCTCTAGTGCATAGTTTCTCCTCTAGATCGGTTTTCTGCAGTGCTTAGGCGAAGCCCTGCCGGAATTGCTCCACCACCATCGCCGGAGCGCCGTCACGCTGCCGGTGAACTCTTATTCCTCTCCACTTCCTCTTGCTGGATCAAGATGGTGGAGATCGTCATCAAGCTGCACGTGTGCTGAACGCGGAGGTGCCGTCCGTTCGGCGCTAGATCGGAAGGACCATGATCAAGATCGCGAGACGGTTCGTGACGAGTTCGCGAGACGGATCGTGATGAGTTCGCGGGATGGATCTTGATCAAGATCACGAAATGGATCGTGATGAGTTCGCGGGACGGATCGTGATGAGTTCACGGGACGGATCGTGAGGAGATCGCGGGACGCTCGGCGATTTGGATCGCGAAGACGTTTGACTACACCAACTGTGTTTCTTAACGCTTCCCGCTTAGTGATCTACAAGGGTATGTAGATCCACTCTCCCTCTCGTAGATGCTCATCACCATGGATAGATGTTGCGTGTGCATAGGAATTTTTTTCCCATGCAACGTTCCCCAACATCTAGGGCGCTCCCCAGCTCCCTAAACGCGGGGACCGGGACGCCTGCGGGTGGAGGCGGGATGGTTGGGATGCGCACCAATGCCTCCCAGTCTCGTATCACATCTAGCATGGACCTCCGGGTCCGTCTCTCCTCACCGCCCGTGTTGCGCGTTCGTCAGGGCGCCGGCTGCCGGGGGAGGGTTGATAACGGCAAGGGCACGGGAGTTGGTTCCTAGTTCCCTTTGCTCGGCATTGGTGCCGTCCCCTCTGCTTGCTGGCTCGGTGCGACAATCGCGACGGTCGGTACCTCCATCTCCATGGCCAGCGCCTCCGGCACGTCGACCCGGGCAAGCTCGGCCGCGGGCAGCATCGTGTCCGGCCCCTCCGGCCAGGTCTCCTCGGGGGCCGGCTCCGTAGCCGCCGCCCCCCGTCGGGCCACCTCCTCTGCGGGCAGGGGCGAAGCCGGCTCCATGGCCACCCTTCACGGCTCGCTTGACGGGGGCCTCGACATGCGAGTCAATTTTGCCGCCGAGTCGGATGCTCGTGCGGGGTCCGCGGACCTCCTCTACCTCCCGCCACTCGAGGTCCCGGAGCGCGAGGCCCCGCCTTAGGCTCCGGACTTTGAGGCCCACAGCTCTGCGAGCCTCATCTTCTCCTCACGTTGAGTGGCCGCATGCTCGCGGGCCAGCCGGCCGGCGGCCTCCGTCGGGTCGACCGTTGACCCCACGTCATGGACTTCGATGGGGTCCCTGAAGCACATAAGGCTCGAACACCTGCCAACACACAACTTCGAGAGGAACCCACGCAAGAGGAAGGTCACTTACCCGCTGACGACGGGCAGAGCCTGCCTAGCACGCGCCGGCGGCTTCGACGCCACTGCCTTCACCCACTTGGAGCCGGTGGCTGGGCTGCCGGCTCCTCCTGAGTCGGCCTCTTCCCCCGACTGGTGGCCCCGACCGTTGGGGCACGAGCCGGCCGCTCCTCGCTCCGCCCGCGTCAGCCCTGCTGAATTGAGGGGGGAGGCGCGGTCAAGACCTGAACATCATCATCACCATCGTCATATCATCATCGGTCCAATCCCTGGTCGTGGGGCCGGGAGGGAACTCACCGGCTGCGCTGGGCCCGACGGCTCCCGGGTCGGCCGCCTCCTCGGCCTCCCCTGAGGAGTCGACCCCCTCGTTGGGTGTGCCTCCCTACTCGTAGTCCTCGTAGTCGGAATGGTCGCGCTCCACCTCGAATATCTCGGGGTGCGGGCCGTCTAGCGTGTTTTGTCGCATGAACAACTGCGGTCAGCATAGAAAAGTAAGATCGGGCGCCGGCTGGAGGGTTTCGGATAAGAAAGGCCGCCTCCACGGAACGTACGAGGGGTGCTCGGTGGTGCCGGTCGTACGGCTCCTTGCCGAAGGTCCACGTCGTCGGCGCCATCTTGAAGGTCGTGATGGTGTTCACCCGCTTCGCCACCTGAGCCGGCGTCAGGTTGACGGTCGTCAGCTGGCACGGGTCCCAGCGGCCGGACATGTCGCGGATCCTGTGCGGCCTCATCTGGAGAGGAAGCACCCGGCACGCGATGAAGGCGGCCACCAGATCAAAGGCAACCAGCCCTTCCCCGCTCCTCAACTCCACGAGCCGACCGAGCTCTTCGAGCACGGTTCCGCGTGGAGCGCTTCCTGTACCAGTTCACCCCGAGGATGGGGCGTTGACGTACTCCAGCAGCCGGATGTAATCCTGCTGTGGGTCGGCGTTCTTCACGTAGAAGAACGGCCGGTGCCAACCCTTGATGGAGTCGATGAGGGAGAATTGTGGGAAGCGTGAACCGCGGCAACACATCGCCGGGCCCCCTCAGGCGTAAGGACCCTCGACGCTTTTCAGTACCTTGAGGTAGAACAACATTTTGAAGAAGTCCACGAAGGGGAGCATCCCCAAGTATCCCTTGCACAGCGTCACGAAGCCCGCAATGTGAAGGATGGCATTGGGGCCAAGGTGGTGCGGCTGGAGGTCGAAAGTATCCATCATGAGATGGAAGAAATGGCTCACCGGTAACCCGAAGCCATGGGAGAAGTGGTAGGCAAAGACAACGAACTCCCCCGCCTGTGGATCGGGTACCACCCCGTCGCCCAGCATGCAAGCGGTCACGCGCTCCACTGACGACAGCATGCGCGTGCGGTAGAGGTCCACGATGGTGGCCTCCGTGACAACGGAACCGGCCTAGCTCCCCGAGCATCCTTCGGCCATTGCGATGGCGGGGCTGCGCGGGAGGGCGTGTGAGCAGAGTCGCAAGCGAAAAGAACGGCGACGCAAGGGGGAGCAAAGAAGACGAAGGAGAGGAAGAAGAGGGGGCAAGTAGGCAGCGGGTGCTTCTTCCCTTTGCCCCCTCTCCCCTTTTAAATGAGGAGGCCACGATCGGGACAGGTGGGGATTAACTGCGCCCACTCACCGGGAATCTCCGCGCGCGCGTGGTCACTACGGGCCGCAACCGTCGCTTCGGGGCACAAAAGATCTCGACCTGCGCCCCGAGGCCTACTGGGCTATGCCCGTGGCCTGTCGGGCTAGGCCCAGGGCGACGTCTCGTCTGCTCGCGTGCGCGGGCCCCACGACATCATTGCCTACTGCGTGGAGTTCTGTAGGCTCGCCCGGGTCCCGGAGCGGCGGATCGGAACCCGAGGCGTCGGGAGCGGCCGCCGACCCGGCTGATTGTTCGGCTTCGAGCCGAAGGCAGACGTCGCTTGGGGGAAGCTGCCGGCTCCCCTTTGTCAGGCGGGCATGGGCCCCCGACAACTTCGGGAACTACTGACGGGGTTATTACCCCTGGGTAGGCCAAATCAACAGGGTTCTCTTCCCCTGTTTCGAGAAAAAGCACGAGGCCGGCTGCTGTCCGGCCGGCTGGCACGCGACCGACAGGCGCAGTGCCAGCTGGCTCGAGGCCGGCTTTCCAAGGAGCTGGCTCGGCCCAAGGCGACAGGGCGCGGCCGGCTGCCCTTTGACCGGCTCCTTCGGTGACCCCCGACGGACGAGCTTCCGTTGCATCCCGTTGCACACGGGTACGATGACAAGACCATACCCCCACAACGGGTCCCAACGTGGCCACAGTGGCCGCTGACGCGCGGGCATGCGTGGCTACAGTTCGTCCTGGCATACCGCTGACCTTAGCCGACTACAATCGGGCGAGGCAACAGTGCTGGCATGCCTGTCCGTCCACTCCATTACCTGCCCTGGTGTGGCTACAGGGCAGCCGGCCATACCGGAGCCCTCGGCCGGCTAGCGCATGACAACGCCGCTTGGGCGGCCCATGTCATAGTAGGTAGGCGCGGGCCAATGGTAGAGCCAGCTGGTGGGCCCTAGCGGGCGATGGGACCGCGCAACCGGTGGTCCCTACAGGCGACGAGATGGCTTGAGAGCCCCCCTGCCAGCCGGAGAGGCTGCCAGCCTGGTCCCCTCACTCTGTACCTTAAGGATATTGTAAGCTAGGGGGTTGGCCTATAAAACCCCCTGAGCCCCCCATGCAACGGGGACGACGAGTCTCACACACACACACCCAAGGGACACTTCCCACGTATTCACCCTTGTAGCGGAGGAAGGCGAGCGGCTGCTCCCTCTTCCTCCTCTAGACAACATCTCTAGGAGCAACCGTGTAACCACACCCGTCCATCAACTAGACCAAGCGGGACTAGGGGTGTTACCTCCCACGGAGGGCCGTGAACCTGGGTACATCGTGTGTCTCCACCGCTTGTACCTAATCTCGCACCCGGAGCCCGTTGGTGTCCTCCGGCCCCAACCACCTTCGATAAGCCTACCCATGGCATCTATCATGAGAAAACGACGACAAGTACATACCCTCAGCCTTGAGGGTGAACTACTCCCTCCTCGTCATGGAGACCGCCGGCATGATGAAGATGGCCTCCGGTGATGGTTTCCCCCTCCGCTAGGGTGCCGGAACGGGCTCTCGATTGGTTTTTCGTGGCTCTGGAGGCTTGCGGCACCGGAACTCCCGATCTAGGTTTTTTTCCAGAGGTTTGGGTATTTATAGGAGTATTTGGTGTTGGTCCCACGTCGAGAATGTTCCCGAGGAGGTCACAAGCCAGCTAGGCGTGACCAGGGGGGTGGTCGCGCCCTGGTGGCTTGTGACTCCCTCGGGACTCTTCTCTGGTATCTTTTCGATCCAGTATTTTTTAATTTTCCAAAAATGTTCTTTGTAAATTTTTAGCCTATTTCGAGAACTTTTATTTCTGCACAAAAACAACACCATGGTAGTTCTGCTGAAAAGGGCATCAGTCCGGGTTAGTTATAATAAAATCATACCAAAATCATATAGAATTATTGTAAACATGGCATGAATACTTCATAAATTATAGATACGTTGGATATGTATCACCCGTCGGCCGACCAGCCGGAGCCACAAGGGGAGGAAGCCTGCTGGACCGGCTGGCGCTGGCCGACACTCGGCGGGGTGTCCCCTTTGGGTGGTGGTGTCTCGGACACAGCGTAGGCCTTCTCTACGTGTGTTTGATGTGCGTTGGCAGCGGCGATGAGGTCCTGGATGTGCCGCTCCTGCTGAGCATGCTCCTCGCCTTCCAGACCGGCCAAGTCGGCGTAGGCCACCTGGGTGGACCTCATGTTAGCCGCAAGCGTGTCGTAGGTCAGTAGACTGCCGCCTAGAATCTCCGCGACTACGCGGCCATGGCCACGAACATCCCCACGCCGGCTAGGCTCGTTGCTGGTAGGGGTGAGGCCGTAGGCGGAGTTATACTCACGATGTGCGGATTCCATCCGGCGCTTGGCAGTGGCGAGGGAGGTAGCCTCTGTGAAGGGTCCCACTCGGAGCATGCCTCCGGCCGATGTCGTGGACGGCCCCACGGTGGGCACCAACCGTCGGTGTTTCATCCCAACAGATGCCATGGGGTGTCTTATCAAGAGTGGTTGGGGACGAAGGACGCCGACGGGCTCCGGTGACGGGATTGGGGACAAGCGGTGATCGACACGCGAAGTACCCAGGTTCGGGGCCCTCTGAGGTAGGTAACACTCCTAGTCGTGCTAGTCTAATTAATGGAGTAAGCGGGCTACTAGGTGTGCTCTACGGGAGCTGCTATCTAGAGGTGGGAGAAGGAGCTGCTTCCCCTGTGCTTCTCTCTCGGGAGGTGTGTGTGGCATGTGTGTGCTTGTTCTTTATTGCATGGGGGTTCCACGGGGTTTTATAGGGCAACCCCTAGGATACAATATATCTAAGAGGTACCGACGGGGACCTGGCTGGCACTCACTCCGGCTAGCCTGAGCCCCCCCCCGAAGAGTCTAGTCGCCAGCAGGGCCCGCCGCCTGCAGGGTCTCATCAAGAGACAGAGGAGGGGCCCGCTGGCTGGCCCTCATCATTGGTGCGTTCTTGTCACGCCGCGGCATGGGTCGTCCTACTCGATGTCATCTAGTGGTAGCTTGATTACTCAAGATAAACAAATAGGAAGCACATCATATACAAACACATGCAAGGTATAAAACCACAACGAGCAAAGGGGCAAGTAACTATCAATGTAAACAATTTAAGTACAAGTTACCATAAAGAGGCACATTGGATAGAAGATAGAAACTCGATAATCCAAATGACTTGGCTTGAGAAAATATGAATGATGAAGATCCCTTAATTCTTCATGATGTAGCCAAGTCACGAATGCCCTCCAATAACACCTATTGATCAACTTTGAGCTTGTTGGTCCCCAACCAAGTTGGGCCCTAAGAGGTTAGTCACAATAGTCTTGGCTACCCAAATGGTTATTTTCTTGACAACACTTTGAGCACCAACAAACTTGGCACACACATTGCCAACCTTATCCTTCCCAAGAGAATAGACATCATCAATGATAATTGGGTTGGGTACTTCACAATTAGTGCATGAAGAAGCAAAGTGACCCTTCTCACGACGTATGTACCAACATCTACCCTTTACTTTCTTCTCAATTGATTTCTCAACTTGAGGACGTTGACTTGGGTCTTCTTGGGAAATGGACTTTCTTAAACTTGACGTTGAGCATGAGAATGTGGCCTCTTCCCTTGTTGCGTGTCACTATGGGGCTTCTTCTTCAATGGGCAATATCTACCATGGTTCCCTTCTATTTTGCACTTGAAGCAAACGATCTTGGCCGAGTTCTTGACTTGTTCTTGGAACTTCTTCTTGTAGCCCTTAGACTTCTTCTTCTTGTTGGAGTTGAATCCAATTCCACCTTTGTCATTTGGAGATTTTTGCACACTAAAGATATTGTTGAGTGTGGACTTCCCTTCATGACTCTTTTCCAAGTCTTTCTTCAAAGAAGTGACTTGGGCCTTGAGCTCATTGATTTCCTCTACATGGTTAGTATGAACACAAGTACTAGAGGAAGTATAAGCTTCATCGTTAGAGCAACAAGGTAAGGAAAGTAATTCATCACAAGATGTAGCAACATTATGAGTAGATGAATTACTAGGACTAGCACATGGCAGTAAATAATTTTGATTATAAGTAGTGCTAATGTCCACATGAGGCTCACTTGATGTTACCTTAGTAGTAATAGCCTCATGAGCTATCTTTAGCACATTATGGGATACTAGAAGATCACCATGAGTGCTAGAAAGCTTTTCGTAACTTTCTTCTAATTTCCTATAATTGCTAGATAGCAACCCAAGTTGATCCCTTAGATCAACATTCTCCTTCAATATGGATGCTTCACAAGAAATAGAGTTAGTATCACAAGCATCATCATTAACAACAAGAGGAGAAGGCAACTTTGCAAGATCTTTAGCATAAGAAGCTGTAAGTTGGGCATGAGACTCGGTGAGTTCGATGAGCGAACTCTTAATGACCCTTGAGCCATTTTCGAGGTGCTCAAAGTCCTCAAGGAGTTTATCATGTGCAACTTCAAGCTTATCATTTTTAGTTCTAAAGTCATTAGCCACCTCGGGAGCTCTATCATGGGATGCCTTTAATCGAGATAATTCTAGAGAAAAGGTCTCCTCAAGATCTTCCTTGGTGGTTTGTTCATTTTCAAGAGCTTGAGATAGCTCCGCGGTCTCATTAGCGTAATCACGCTCATGACCTTCCATTTTCTCAATGGTGGCCTCATGCTCCTCGAGATGAGCTTCCAACTCCTCAATATATTTCTTGCCCTCAATGGAAATAGACATGATTTCCATGAAGTTAGAACAAGCAAGTTTATTCTTATGAAGAGCTTTAAAAATCATTTCACCCTTAATTTTTAAGGAAGCAATATTATCACTCTCTTCATCATTATGCTCATCCTCATTATCATCAACATCATCATCATGAGATACATTGGGATTCAAGGTAGGAGATACCTTTGAAGCCTTAGTCGTAAGGCAAAAGTGAGAAACAATAGATGATGATGTAGGATCCTTTGAAGCATCATTGAAGACCACATCTTGTTCCATGGAGTGTTGAGTTTCCTCTACATTGTTAGCACAACAACTCGAGGAAATATATACATTTTTATCATGGCAACAAGATATAGCAAGCATGTCATCATGAGATTTAGTCAAGCACTATCTGCATGATATGCAAGGACTATTAACACAAGCATGTGAAACATTTAGAGTGCTCGAAGTGTTAAAGTCCAAAGATGAAGCATTGCAAAAATATAGTGATGAAGCGTCATCAACAATAAGCCCACTATCATTATTACAATGATCACCACTACTCACCATATCATTACCTTGTGGCAATCCAAATGTAGGTGAAGTAGATGAAGTTGCAAAGAAGAAATGACCGGAGGTGGAGGCAGAACAATCCTCCCTACAAATCTTGGATACACCATATTTATTTTGAAGCTTTGTACACAACTCATGAGAATCCCGGAACGACATGAGTTGAATTATAACTATATTGCTCAAAGCATCAAAAAGCACATTAGAAGCTTGAGCATTGAGATAAGAGTTTTTCTCATCCTCTAAATATATGTGTTGAGAATCCTTTGGAGGAGAAAAACCCATATCTACAATTCGCTTGAAAATTGGGTCCATGACCCTAAAGAGATTAAGTATGTGAATTACCCAAACATCAAACTTTGTGCCACCGAAACTATCAGTGTCAGAGAATCCTAATCCCCTAGTCGACATCCTTACTCTCTAGGTGTTAAAACCTAATAATGAGAGACCTAGATCTAATACCAATTGAAAGGACGTGGATGTCAGCCAAAGGGGGGGGGTGAATAGGAGCTTTAAAATAATTACGGTTTGGGCTTGAACATATGCGGAATAAATCTAACGTTTAATATGTCAAGCACAAAACCTAAAACAACTAGGCTCACCTATGTCCACCAACAACTTATGATAAGCAAGATAAACAACTAAGAGATAGCAAGATATATAACATGAAACAATATGGCTATCACAGAGTAAAGTGCATAAGTAAAGGGCTCGAGCAAGAGATAACTGAGGCCTGCGGAGAGGATGATGTATCCCGAAGTTCACACCCTTGCGGATGCTAATCTCTGTTCGGAGCGGTGTGGAGACACAATGCTCCCCAAGATGCCAGTAAGGCCACCATAATCTCCTCACATCCTCACACAATGCAAGATGTCGTGATTCCACTAAGTGACCCGCGGTCACCAAACCCGTAGAAACAAGGTTGGGGCAATCTCCACAACTTAATTGGAGGCTCCCAACAACACCATGAAGCTTCACCACAATGGATTGTGGCTCCAAGGTAACATCACATGCTCCGGGCAATCTCCACAACCTAATTGGAAACCCCAACGCTTTCCCGGAGCTTTACACCACAATGATTGAGCTCCGAGGCACCACCAACCATCTACGGCACAAAAGCGCCCAAGAGTAAGAAGCTTCTCACCTTTTCACTTCCACGTATCACCGTGGAGAACTCAAACCGATGCAACTAATGCAATGGCAAGAACACATGAAGTGGTCAAGTCCCTCACTCAAAAATCCCACCACAACAACAAAAGCTATGGAGGAATATGAGAGGAAGAACAAGGAGCTCACAAAGAACTCCAAGATCTAGATCCAAGGTGTTCCCCTCACATAGAGGAGAAAGTGATGGGTGGAAATGTGGATCTAGATCTCCTCTCTATTTTCTCTCAAAAAGGAGCAAGAATCATTGGAGGGATTGAGAGTTAGCAAGCTGTAAGAAAGTCAACAATGCGGGGGAAACACGAGCTCAAAGGACAGGGCCCACTGGGGAAGAAGATTCCCTTAAATAGGTCCCCATGAATCTGCCCATTATGTGCAAAATAACATAGGAGCAGTACAACCGCTATGCGCATCGATACAACCGCTAGTACTGATTAAACCGGAACAACCAGACTACAGCCGCCCAAGAACCGCTCGAAAACATAACCTAGTCTGGTGGTAGAGTGGTACATGGTCGGTACAACCTCTGGACTAATTCTGGAGCGGTGCAACCGCTCCGAACACCGGTTGTACCGGTCAACCAGTACAACCTCTGTTAGAACCGGTAAAACCTCTCAGTGTAAAACATGTAGGACAAAAACAACCATAACTTTCGCATACGAGCTCCGAATTGAGCAAACTCAAGCTTGTTGGATGGAAGATGACAAGTACTATCAAACAACAAATAGTTATAGCAAGAAGAGGTAGTAGAAAAATGCGACTGATATAGAGATGTGAAACCTCTATGAATGAAGAACCGGTGAAAATTCCAACATCGAAAACATCATAGAAGATGTATATGGACTCTGTTTTCGATGAACTCGATCTTGTCATGAAGATGACCATAAGCTCTAAAACTCACAAAGAGAAACACCAACCAAGAACCAAGAAAGATGATGCAATGCTGCAAATGGTTTGAGCTCTCAACGAACGATATGATCAAGCTACTCACTTGAGAGCCCCCCTTGATAGTATGGCAATCGATCATATAACATAGTCTCCCAACTACCACCATGAGACCGGTAAAATAGAAAACCATATCAAGGTCAAACCTTTGCTTTGTGCACAGTCCACTTGAGCTAGATGATGACGATCTTGTCCTTCTCAAGATGGACCACCTTTCTTGATTGCGCTGGCTCGATCAAGACTAGTAGGTTGCTCCTCCATACTCCACTATTGGTGAGCCAATCTTCGGCACATCTTCACAAGTCCATTGTCACCACAATGGACGGTAAGCTTCAAGCATGATCTCTCCATGATGCTTCACTTGAACTTGCACACCGCAACCTTGATGACAATCACCACTTGATGTCATCCTCCATGGGTTGTATGGGATCTTCCTATTGATGCAAGCCCATGGAAATATACCTAACCCCGCAAAGAACACTCACAAGGAACATGGGTTAGTACACAAAGTGTAATGTACAATACTTACCATACCATGAGATCACTTGATCCCACTTGGTACGTCTTCTACGCTTTGTGTGTTGATCAACTTGAATCATTCTTTGCCTTAATCTTGATCAACCTTGTGTCTTATCCTCTCTCTTCACAAAGATGATGTCTTGAAGGTAAACATGAATGTTCACATAATCTTCTTCAAGACATGCTTGCAATGAGCTCAACTCTCACATGACCAAGCTTTGGATAAAATGATACATACCACCTTGGTCACCATATAAAATCCTTGAAACCAACACATGTACTTCACAAAGTGCCTATGGAAAAATCCTTCGAATATAACTCAAGGAAACCATTAGTCCATAGGGATTGTCAACAATTACCAAAACCACATATGGAGAAATATGCTCTAACACCTGAGAAGTGAAAAACATGCAGAAAACAACAACTAACATCAGGCACTGGGTCAATAGGTTAGTGCTCAAAATATTATAAATTGGTAAATAAAGACCCAAAAAGAATCCTAGAATGGTAATATATTAGCATGGAACAATCAAAAATTATAGATACGTTGGAGATGTATCATTGACCCTGTTGGTGGCATCGATGGCAGAGTACGTCGATCCGCTATAGCCAGCCCTAGCCTTCAACAAAACAGCAACCCTCTAATCAAGCGTGCTATCAAAGAAATCAACCTCGGAGGTCACACATGCCAAATGTTCAACAGCACACTACAACATGTCCTCATTGACGAGCTCAATTTCATAGCTTGCCCTAAAAAGATGTAGATATGGAAGACCACACATGTGTGACGCTTTCAACCATGCTAGGTAATCCTCGCCCGCGTCGATGGTGAGGTAGTCTTGCAGGACCATTAGTTCAGCGTGCGTGGAGTCGACCAAGGTCTCATCTGCTAGTGTAGCAGCTATTTGCCTGTCGGTAACCGTACGCTCCTCGAGCTCCCCAAGGCAGCGATGCCGCTTTGGGGATGGGATAGGGATCTGGTGGCTAGAGGGTGTTTCACAGGTGGCATTATTGCACATTTGGCGAACAATGGATTGGAGGGGCGAGGAGGAGGAGGAGGGGAGGTTTTTTTACCTGAATTGATCGAGGAGGAGTAGGGATAAGGGCTTGCGGGGGAGATTTATATCGGGGGGTGAACTTTGGCGGTTTGCAGAAAGTGAGCTTCACCAACCTCCTCAAATACTTTGGCTGCTGCAACAACACAGTAGTAGGCTAGCCGCCTCCGATATGTCCTCCACGGTGAACATTCCATACACCAGGTTGGCCTCCACTAGGCACACACACACACACACACCTATTGTGACGAGCATCAGCTGCTTCAGCACGACGGGGAACGTGCGGTGAAGTGATAGGCCACGAAGCCGCCATAGATGACGCCAACCACATTGTACCTCTGCGGTGCACCGTGAAGGGTTGCCTGGTAGGCGGAGGACCTGTCGGCGGTAGGAGACGTGGATGTGCAAAAGAATACGAGGTATGGGGTGAAAGGGGTGAGGTCGGAGGCAAGGAGCGGGCAGAGAAAGGGAGCCATTGCCAGGTGGCATTGGCGCGAAAGCCATGGAGGAGGAGGACATGGTGGAGGGCCGGGTCAGGGCGCCAGAGAAACAAGTGGACTATGGTACCGTGAGGAAGGGTGTCATGGCGGAGGCCATTGGAGCAGAAGAAGCAGGTGTAGCAGTGGTCCCGCACGAGCCTGGGGCTCAAGCAATCCTTCCAGCACCATCGTACATCTTCCAACGGTGGTGGCACGGGCATGTCGATGGATGGAGGCCGGGGATCCGTTGTATGAGCTGGTGCACTGAGTCTCGATCTATGGTGAAGCCCCTTCCACTAACTGCATGACCTTCTACGGGCAACAACTTCTACACATTTTTCTAGGAATTTCTTTTGCACGTTTATTACAACATCTTCGCACCATTTTTCTGACGGGTGCAAAATTCAAAAGAAAACATCAAATCATCTGGATTTACAAGTATGTTTACAAAAAGGAAAAAATCATTATTAGAACTCCAGCAGAAGGAATAGTACAAATAATTAGTAATCCTCCTGTTGAATAGCTACATCACATGGGTAAACAGGCCACATAGGTAAGCATGCCACCGAGATAGAAACGCCAGTTATTCGTTGACATGGTTTGAACCAATCAAAACTGAAAGTGCCAGTTATCGACTAGAGGGGGTGAATAGGCGATTTTTATGAAAGGTTTCGAAACAATGAATGTATTTGAAATGTGTGGAAGTGGAACAGGGTCGGGTAGGGATATATATCAAGGATCTAAGAAGGACATGCAATACAATCAATACATACAAACAATTTAAGCATTATCGTCGTACACGCTAAGATGAGTCGAAGACAAACTTAGATAGTATGAATACAAGTAACAGATATCAATGTCTTTAGGGAATGTCTTCAGTCAGAAGTATTCAAGCAGTGGCTTCACATTTCGGTACATAATGTAAAAGAGTGAAGGATAGAACCAGTAGCTTGATGAAGACACATGATTTGTTGCACCAGTTCCAGTTGCTATGACAGCTATACGTATGGTTAGGGATGCTGAGAATGAACTCAGAAAACCTTGTCTACACCTTATTCCCCTTGAGCCAAAGTCACTTAGACAACGCTCAATCACTTAGGTAAGTCTTCAGGGAGACTTCTGAAACCCATACAAACTTGGTCACCTGGCAATCCACAATGACTCTTGGATTGCTCTAGATCATGGTCACCTAGCGATCCGCAATGACTCTCGGATGCACTAGACTACGGCACCTCACTGTCTAGAAGATCACAGTCTTCAAGTGTAATAAGTCTTCAGTTCTCTCAAAACGGAACGACTTCGGTGATGATCAAACACTCTACCTACGGGTGTTTAGGTTTATCCTCGCAGGATGTTTCTCTCTCTCAATGTCCTCGAGATGGGTTGCTCCAAAAACGACAACAACTGTATCTCTCTCTAAGCAGCCACCTTCTCATGGTGGACGGTGTCGGTGTCAAAACCAGCGTATCTCATAGTAGGGGTTCTAAGCTAGGCGTCTTGGAGCGATGGTAACGTGTACACAAGATTTTACCTAGGTTTGGGCTCTCTCAAGGAGATAATACCCTATGTCCTGCTTTTGATTGTATTGATGATATGGGAGATAGTACATAGTACAGGTATCTACCACGAGATTCTAGTAATGAATATGAGATTGATATTGACTAGCCTGGCCTCAGTTTATATATGCACCATATGCCTAGGGTTTAGAGGAGTCCTTGCCGTGTGCGCCAAGTCTTGTGGAATCCTTCTTTTATTCGGCATGGGCTACCCGAAGTGGCCCATTGGTGAATCGTCATGGGGGTCCTCGGCCTGACCCATAGGTCGAGAGGCAACGCGGTGAGTACCCCCTAGTCCAGGACACCGTCAGTAGCCCCCTGAACCGGTCTTCAAGTTGGGGATGCTATTCGGTTCTTCCGAACACCTCTTTGTCTTCGGTCGTCGTCCTTGAAAACTAGTTCAAGAAATCTTCCCATCTTCGATCCTGAGGATCGCCGAATTGCATCCAAAGAGTTCACACGTCGGGCATCTGAGGAGCCCCTTTAAGTTATCGGCTTTTATCAATGCCTTTTAATTTTTTACACCACACCTGGGGTTCAAAGTGTTTCCCGTGCGGTGGTGTCCTCTTGCGTCCGAGCTCCAACGCCGAACTACATCTGAGGCATCTTTTCACAGCCGAGCTCCAACACTATTCGGCATTCAAGGTATCCTCTTGCGTCCGAGCTCCAACGCTGGACTGCATCCGAGGTGTCTTTTTGCAACCGAGTTCCAACCCTTTTCGGCATTCAGGGTGTCATAGATTACCTTGGTATCTGAAAATTTGAAGGAGTCCATCCGAGCTTAAATGTCGGAATTAGTCTTTTATGGAGCTAGTTATTCGCATCCGAGCTTTATGTCGGACTGCTTCCGAGCTCCAACGTCAGACTGCATCCGAGCTCTAACAATGGTCAGCGCCCGAGGTATCATAAACTAACTTGGACCTTAGAAAATTGAAGGAATTCATCCAAGCTTCATGTCGGAAATGCTCTCTATGGAGCCAGCCACTTGTGCCCGAGCTTTATGCCGGATTGCTTTAGAGGTGGTGCACTACCTCGACCGTGGGGTGATTTTTTATGGATATTTTCGATTGGTGCAATTAATTCTCTGCCGAGATATATAGCCAGCAGCCCTCAAGGTGTATGTCGATCAAAAACCGAAAATGCACCTGAAGGATGACATAAAACCGCTGATCCCAGTAGCCCTTGAGACTCAGGTCAATTCGCAAAATCAGCCTGAGGATCAACTCCTAGCTCGGCAGCATACTTTGGAACACAAAAGCGGTGTGCACAGACCTCGAGACTAAGGTTGGGTGCGGCCGACCAACCCAAGGATCATAATCTCCTCGAAAATTGTATTACATTTTGAATTTGTTGCATCGAATAGGCCATGCAGTAGCCCCTGAGCCTTAATTTGGGCACGGGTGGTCGAATTAAGGATCGATATTTGTTTGACACAAATTTGGTTCGTTTGACACAATTCATGTATAATGATACTATGTATTCAAGTACTTTACATTATTAATGCTTGGATACGCATTGTACAAGACTTTGTTGACCAACCATCGGCTTCAACATCCTCAGCTAGTAGTCGAGGAGTGTTTTCCCTACTTTATAAAGCCTTTATAAGGGCAAAGATTTACGGCAAACAAGGCAATCTGTCCATACGGTTTTATAAACAAAGGTACGCGAAGAGATATGTTATACTACTATTTAAAGTAAGAAACATCTTCTAGGAAAAGTAGTTATTTTAAGTTCTTTTCCCAGGATATCATGTTGACCATGATTGTGAAACCACAACTCCGATCAATGTGGGAGGAAAATATTGAGGATTTAGTTTGGGGAATGTTCCCGAACTCTGTGGTCTTTAATGAACCGAAATTTTCACTTTTGTTGCTGCCGGCCAATTGTATTCTTAAGATGGCTAGCTTTTGGCTTCACCCAGTCTGAGGTACTTACCCGGATGACCCGAAAGTAACAATCACAGAGGTGCCCCCTTTAGCCCCTAGCCGAACAATCGAGAAAGCAGGGGGTAAGCACAGGATCCAGGCAACCCAACTTGGCCAAAATCTTAAATCAAATTGAGGCGTATTAATGGATTTACAATGATGATTACAGAAGGCAGCACTCGCATATTGAATACAAATGATTTTATGCTATGTGCTATTTTGACTCGTTTGTGACCGTTTATTATTTGAGAGTGGCCCAGCGTCGGCTTCTACCCCTTTGTAAATGCTATGCAGGGTGTTTCCACGGTAACAAGGCAACCCTTAGCCGATGTCTCGATGCCTGAAGGCGGTTGTGTTAGCGAAAACGAGGCAATCAGATATCTAGGCTGTATAACTTTCACATAGTCATAGGAGCTTAAAGTTTGGGAGGCTAATTACTAGCCTCCGGTTAGTGTTTGGCATTAGCCGACGTAAAGACATTAGCACTCCAGCCAATTTTATGAAAGGCTCGTTATTTAATACGGTCATTGGATCGCCGACCAGTTTACGCTCATTGTGGCAGTCAGTTTTTGGCTTTCTCCACTGAGGTACTTGACCAGTTAAACCGGAAGTACAATCGTAGTTTATCCCATTGCACTCCTATCCGAACAAAGTAGAATGTAGGAGGCAAGCACAGGAGCCTGGCAACCCAACTATTGACCGAAGACACAATTCGAAATTGATGCATATAGAGCAATATCCGAGACGCCGAGGTGGAGGTCGGCAGGGAAGATGCCAAACAGTGGGTCAAAAAAGATTTGCCGAGCTGAATTATTACTTAGGGCACCTCGGTCAAGATGATTTCCCTCCTCCTAAAAAACATACAAATAGCTTAAAATGCCATAAGCTCGAAAAGCCAAAAAACATATGTAAAACTTTGACGTTGAACTAAATAAAGTGTTTTGGTGCCAATCCAAAAATTGGTCTTAAAATTAGCATGTGCATCGATCGTGCTTTCACATGATACATCCGATCTCTCATACTTCAAGCATGTTAGCCTTTGGCTTCAACTTCCATATCCCGAGGGCGGAGTGTTTCTCCGAGGCCTGTTTAGCAAACTAAACTCGAGCGGCTTTAGAGAGAAACTAGGCTACCCGGTTATTGACCGAACACTCGTGTCGAAAAAAGGGGTAGTAGAAAAAGACTTTGCAATGACCAAGAAGAAAACAACATTTATTATAAAATGGCTCATATAAATTTAAGAGCCCCCAAGTGACTTGGGTAATAGAATTTTATGTATAATGATTTTATGTACCAAAGTACTTATATCATATATGTGTTCGCCCAAACTTTAAACGCGTCTTAACCGACCGTCGGCATCTCCCTCTTCAGCCAAGGGACAAAAAGTGTTATCTACTACGCCATCCGAGGATATCGGAGGTGTTTCGAATAACCAGGCAATCAGGACATTAGGCTATAATAGACAAAGCGCGTCCAGGGAACTTATGCTATATTACTATTTAACGTAAGAAGCATCTTCAAAGAAAATAGTTCTGCCAACGGTTCCTTTCTTTGGCTTCTCGTGATTACCATGAGGGGTGTTCAATAGATTTATGTATGCTTGTCTTCCCTTCTGGCCGGCCATAGTTGAAAACAGTAAGAGTGCTAGCTTTCGGCTTCACCCGTGTGAGGTATGAGTTCGGATGACCCGATCATAACAATCGTAGAGATGCTCCCTTTACTCCCTAGCCGAACAATCGAGAATGTAGGGGTAAGCACAGGAGCAAGGCAACCTAGCTTTGTGGAACACTTAAGTGAACATGATGCATATATTGGCGTAAACACGAACAAGGAAGGGTGTGAGACATTAATAATCATATGCAAGAGGAATGGCTTCATAAAGGAAGCCGCCAAGTAAACAGGGTATTTGAATTTGTTTGTAACAAACAAAGTTTTGACAAAGAAATTTTTTCGCAAACAACTTTTTTTCAAAAAAGTATAATGCTTGGTCGGACCGAACAAAATTCAAAACTGAAAGTTTTTGAGCATGAAAGCGACTTAGCTGGTTAATGTGCTCGGTGTCGATGACGCGATATGGGCTTGTGGCGGGACGAGGGAGCCCATCGAACTTTGACAGATCCGGTGTGTAGTCTTCGGCATGACCGAGGTTCCAGCCCCCAACCCCATCCCGAGGTGACCGGACAAGGAGTTTGGCACTCCGAAGTAGTGTCACGGCTTGGCCGATGTGGCAAGGCGAAGACCCTGGTCCTGCCGAGGTGGTGGAGTAGGACGGCAAGGTGACGCCGGGGTGACTGAGTGACGGCAGTCGAAGTCGATTTCCTGCACTCATAAAATAGTGCAAGCCAAAAGTAATAACAAAGAAAGATAATTATATATAAAAAAATATTCTACTTAGTTAATTTAAGTGAAGCAAATAACTAAAGGAATATGTCATGGGAGCCAAGGTGCCTGAATGAAGAGTTCGGCTTGACGAAGTGGCGACGTTGCACGGTCGATGTGGCAAGATGAACTCCTCGGTCCAGTTAACATGGAGAAGCTGTGATTGGAGGACGCCGAAGTCTCATGCAGGTCGGCTGGTGACGTTGAAGTCTCATGCCAGCCGAGGTGTTGAAGCAGGACGGCTGGTGACGCCGAAGTCTCAGGCTAGCCGAGGTGTCAAAGCAGGTTGACTGGTGACACCGAAGTCTCATGCCAGCCGAGGTGTTGAAGCAGGTCGGCTGGTGATGCAAAAGTCTCAGGCTAGCCGAGGTGTCGAAGCAGGTTGACTGGTGACGCCGAAGTCTCACGCCAGCTGAGGTGTCAAAGCTTGTCGGCAGGTGATGCCAAAGTCTCATGCCACCCGAGGTATTCAAAGCTAGTCGGCTGGTGACGCCAAAGTCTCTAGAGCGGGTTCATGAGGAGATGACGAAGCCCTAGTCTAGCCGAGGTGACGGAGGAGATCGGTAAGGTGGCGCTAGAGCCCCAATGCCAGCCGACATGTCAAAGCAGGTCGGCGTGGTGGACGTCAGCTTGAAAAGGTAACGGCGGGACGATGTCGACGCAGGTCGGAATTTGTGACGAGTTCGATGCTGGCTTGATAAAGCAACGGAGCGTCCATCTCGTACAACCCGCGGATGATAAGATTCTCTTGATGATTATTCGGCCCTCGCGATACCGAACTCTTGTTCGGATGACCGAGATGATGAGAAAATTTCCTTCAAAAAGGACGTCCGACAACCCGTTCTTGAAAAAGATGAACTCGGATCGGATTCGTTTACGCGCAGAAAATAGATCCAAAATTCGTAGTACTAATCAGCTGTTTCCTGGAGTTTGGACGGTCGGATCGATCTGAAATTTTGGGGAGTGGTCGGTATAGGAATTCTGCAGTCGATGAACGGTGGGATTTTCCAACGGACATCCGAGCTAGACGCTAGACTCCTCGCCCTAAACTCGTCTAGACTCGACAGGGCTTCGGTAGATCGAAGATTGCCAGAGATTCCTCCATCGGAACACGACGAAATTTTTTAGGGTTGTTGTAGATACAATTCCGTACAATTCCACTGAAGCAATCCTCAAAGGGACGCTCGAGGAAACGGGGACGACGAGCACAAATTCGTTGTCCAGAAAAACCGCAATCTGTAGACGAGCCATTGATCCTTCTAGCGATCCCACTGCGGAACTCTCAATGAAAGCACCAATGTCGGTGTAAAAATCGGCGGATCTCGTGTAGGGGGTCCCGAACTGTGGATCTTTGATCAATTGGTAACATGAGACAAGGGAGGCGGTATTTACTGAGGTTCGGGCCCTCTTGACAGAGATAAAACCCTACGTCCTACTTTGCTTGTATTGATGATGGTGTATCGAGTACAGAGTTGACCTACCTCGAGATCGTATGAGTGGTCTAAACCCTAAAATTTATGCTTGTATGATCTATGATGATCTCATTGTCCCTAATGACTAGCCTAGCCTCGGCTTATATAAAACACCAGAGGCCGAGGATAACAAGAGTCCTAGTTGGCTACGTCGGTGGAGAGGAGTCTTTGCCTTGATCACCAAGTCTTACAAAATCTTCCTCATATTCATCATGGGTTGTCCGAACTGGCCCATTAATGAACTGCCTTGGGGGTTCTCGACGCGACCCACTGGTTGGGAGATGACATGGTGAGTACCCCCTAGTCCAGGACACCATCAGTTGGGGTTGTTGAATAGAGCCAATCAGCCTTGCACAGGATGCATCAGATGGAATGTGAAGTCCTTCTTCATTAGTTGTGCCACTCTTGCCAAGCATGAGGGAATTCTTGCTCTTTGTAGGGTAGATGTCAGTGTGAATGACTTCGACATCAGGAGGATATATTCCATGATTGCGAGAAGAGGGCAAGAACCTTGTGTTGGATCTGTACTTGATGAAGCGCATGATCCATGGTACATAGATTTTGGGTTCAAACAAGGTGATGCCATTAGCAGCTAGATTTTGTAGGAAGAGATCTTGAAGATCAAACCTGATGCCATAGATGATGTTGTAGACCAATGCCTTCAGAGGTCCTTCAATCTTGCTCGAAGATGAATGCCCCTTCATGGGCCAAATGGTGTGACGAAGAATATGGTAGATAGTCTTTGGCAGATACTGAAGATCTTCAAAAAAGAATAAGGTTGGTAGATCTACGTCACGAGGCAAGGGCTTCATCATAGTAAGCATATCAGACATATTTGGCACAAGCATTTTGAAGATACTGGGCATGACTTCATCAGATGATGCAAGAGGTGTTGCTGGGAAGAATTCCGCAACATCAGGAGTGACATATTCATATCGAATCATGAAGTGCATCTTCCATGTCTTTAGGTCTCAGCTGAAGCCAGAGATGTGGAGGGTGGCATAAAACTGAAGAATGAGCTCCTCATTCCAACTACATGATCAATGAAAATATCCAGGAGTCCAACATCCCAAAGACAATCAATGGCTTGGTCAAAACATGGCAGTCCCTTCATGGCTTCAAGACTGGGCCTTTTATGTGGGAAGAGTCGGTTCTAGCCATAGAGCACGCATGTGTAATATTCCCTTTGAGGTATGCTCCCGAACCTATCTGACTAAGTCTTAGAATGAGCATATGGATTACGATCGCAGTCGAAGAAAGTGTTGTTGAGCCAGAATGATTTGACACTGAAGACATGAGGATCAGCACGCCCTTGTTGGCGAGCATAGGGAGCCTTGGCATTGGGTTCAGAACATTGGGGCGCTTTTGAATGTTGAATTCATATTGCGGGCCCATCCTTGGTGGTGCGACCAGCCTGGGCCATTTGGTGGGAACCATTTGCCCTTCTCTATTTCTAGCCACGACAATGTTGTCACCATTGTTGTCGGATGAAGGCGTCGCAGGAACTGGAGGACCATCAGGGATGGGGCATTGGCTTCGCCCACAATGTTTTCAGCATAATTGTCTTCATTAGCAGGGGCTTCGTTCTCAGACTTGTTATGAGCAATGTCTTTGATTCCAAGGATACCATCATAAGGTGCAGTGGGAGGCACGCGGACCTCATCTTCAAGAATGCTCTTCATTGAAGACATGTTCAGTCTAGGTCCACGACGAAGCCTTCTGAGAGGCGACCCATGCTCCGTGGGCTCAACTTCTATGGCCACGAATGGAGACTCGGGTGTTCTAGGCACAGGAGTTGAAAACGCGGACGATGGAGTGCTGAAAGCACATTTGTTCCCTTGGTGGTTTTGGTAATTAATAACAACATAAGTCATTGAACTAATGTTTTCACCAAGTATATTTCAGGAAAAGTTCAATGATGGGAATGGCAAAAGGATTGTGGAATTACCCCAAGATGCAACGAAATAGGTTGGCCAAGCTTCAAGCAAGAGGACTCTACATTTTACATTTGTGAGAAGTCATCTTGAGTCTATAGGAAAGCCAATACTATTAAAAGGGGGTAAAGTTTTGATGGTGAACAATATGCTCAAATGTGCACAAGTGACAGTCACCAAAACATCCACAAACTCTCCCACCCAAGTCTGTCCTAAGCCAAATATGCCAAATCGGTGCAACCAACATTCCTATCCCGGTGCCATCGAGTTCCAAACCCTAGACAGACTCAGCCAAACCCTAACACTTCTGTGCAGCCGACACTGCACTCGGTGCCACCGAGTTGGGTTGCCAACTTTCTGTTATGCAAGTTCTCATTTTCGGTCTGACCGAGAATGGTGAATCGTGTCAACGAGACTGGTAAATCTGACCGTTGGTCACCTTGTCGGTGCAACCGAGAATTGTATATCGGTCCATCCGAGATTCAAAAGTTGCCACTTTTTGTCACTTCGGTACCATCGAGATTTACATATCGGTGTCATCGAGTCTGACTTATTGTGTGTAATGGTTGGATTTTTGGGGATGCCTATATATACCCCTTCACCACCACCCACTCAAAAGAGAAGCACTTAGAACTATTCCATACCTATCCTACTCAGTTTTCTGAGAGAGAACCACCTACCCTTGTGTTGAGGTCAAGATCTTCCACTCCAACCATATGGATCTTGATTTCAAGCCTCCCCAAGTTGCTCTCCACCAATCCCATCTCTTCTACCAAGCCAAATCTACGAGAGAGAGAGATTGTGTGTTGAGGAGTCTATCATCTTGAAGCACGGGAGCAAGGAGTTCATCGTCATTACCGAGCCTATTACCTTTTGGAGGGTGGTGCCTCCTAGATTGGTTAGGTGTCGCTTGGGAGCCTCCTATCGTGTTGTGGAGTGAACCAAGAAGTTTGTAAGGGCAAGGAGATCGCCAACTTCGTGAAGATCTACCCATAGTGAGGCTAGTCCTTCATGGACGGAAGCCGCATGGAATAGTCAAGGTTGCTTCTTTGTGGAACCCTCCATGGGTAGAGCCCTCCATGGACTCTCGCGACTATTACCCTCCGTGGGTGGAAGACTCCATGAATGTGGATGTATGATAGCACCACCTATCGGAACCATGGGAAAAATCATCATGTCATCACTTGTGTTTCCATTCTTAACCCTCTCTTTACTTACATGTGCAATGTCTTTACTTTCCGCTGCTACACTCTTAGACTTGCATGTCTAGGGTGTTACTTCATATGCTATGAATGCTAAAACTTGCCAAGAATTAAAATTGGGGAAAAGGCAAAACTTTTATTTGGTTAAGTAGTCTAATCACCCCCCTCTAGACCTACTTTCAATCCTACAAGTGGTATCAGAGCATTGTTCTCCATTGCATTGGTTTCACAACCTAGGAGAAGTATGGCATCTAGTGAGGGAAATTATCACCGTAGAGGTCCATACTTTGATGGCACTAATTTTGCTAGTTGGAAGTATAAAATGAAAATGCATTTGCTTGGTCATAATTCTTCCGTTTGGGCTGTTGTTCGTGTTGGCTTGCAAGGTGAATTCTTTGCAGATGGAAAGCAACCGGATCGTGAAGCATCTGCCGATGAATTGAAGATGTTGCAACTCAATGCTCAAGCATGTGACATACTCCTCAACTGCCTATGTCCTGAAGAATTCAACAAAATGAGCCGTCTTGAACACGCAAAAGAGATTTGGGATACTTTGGTTGATATGCACGAAGGAACTGGGTCCATGAGAGAATCCAAGTTAGATGTTCTTCAAGGTCAACTTGACAAGTTCAAGATGAAGGAATGTGAAGGAGTTGCTGAAATGTACTCTAGGCTAGCTCTCATCACCAATGATATTGCCGGCTTAGGAAGCGAAGAATTGACTGACAAGTTCATCATCAAGAAGATACTTTGAGCTTTGGATGAGAGATATGACACCGTGTGCACATTGATCCAAATGATGC
Source organism: Hordeum marinum (assembly GCA_022496015.1). Classification (NCBI taxonomy): domain Eukaryota; kingdom Viridiplantae; phylum Streptophyta; class Magnoliopsida; order Poales; family Poaceae; genus Hordeum; species Hordeum marinum. The sequence continues at coordinate 445,345,172 of CM039676.1, forward strand.
CCAACTACAAAGATCTCAAACCAACGGAAGTGATTGGTATAATTGTTGCTCATGAAATGACACTCAAAGACAAGGAAGACCTTCATCACAAGTCTAGCGGTGCTTATAAAGCCACAAGTGATGCTCCCACTACCTCAAGCGACAACCTTATCACAAATGAAGAGATAAGCCTCATGGTCAAGAAATTCAACAAGTTCTACAAGAATAGAAGCAAAGATCTCAGCTCCTACTCCAGATATGAAGAGAAATGTTCATCAAGTTATGACCAAAACTACTACAATTGTGGGAAGCCTGGACACTACTCCAATGAGTGCTAAGCTCCCTACAAACGAAGAGAAGAGTCACCAAGAAGACGAAGCTCAAGAGATGAATCACCTCGAATAGAGAGAAGGAGTAGAGATGATCGTTATGAATGAAGACCCTCAAGGAGAAGTAGGGACTTGGAGAAGAAGGACAAACACACCAAGAGCTACTCAAGAAGGAGCATCAATCTCATGTTGGTGAATAGGTTTTCAGCTCCGACACTGACAACTACTCTGAGAGAAGCTGTCACTCCAACTCCGACTATAGTCAAGATGATGGTGTTGCCGGAATTGCACTAGTGGCAACCAAATCCTATGATATATTTGATTAACCAAATGAAGGAGGTGGAATTTTCTTTATGGCTAAAGGTCCCAAGGTCTCACACCCTGAATATCTTGATTTCGATAGTGATGAAGATGACTTGCTTTACGATGATGACTTACTATGTGATAAAACTAGTGATGATAATCATAATGGACTTGATATTTCTCATGCTAGTCAAGATAAGTGAATTGATAATGATAAGATGAAAATAGAAGAACTAACTAAAGAACTCAACACTCTTAAGTTAGCTCATGAATCTACTCTTGAAGATCATAGAGAGCTTGTAAGAACTCATGAGAAGCTATGCTTCATGAAGCTCAATTTGGAGCAAGAACATGAATTTCTTAAAGCTATCAATGACGATCTCCGAAAGAAGACTTCATCTTATATTGCCAAAAGACTACTCTTGTCTACATTCATGCCACAAGTCAAATCTAAGAAAACTAGTAACAAAGGAAAGAAAGGCTCTTCATCTAGTAGCAACAATAAAAATGCTAAACCCAATGATGTTGCTCCTAGTAGTTCTATTGATTCCACTAATGATGATTCTCTTAGCCAAGTTACACTTGAGCAAGAAAATGCTCTATTGAAAGGAATTATAGAGAAAGGTATCTACAAGAGTCTTGAAGGGTACAAACAATTTGATGAGATTGTACGCAAGCACGGAGGATACCGGAAGAATCGCGGTGTTGGCTACTTCAATGCTAATGGAGTTGAATGGGAAGAAGGTCAATATCCCAATCCCAAGTTTGTTCCTCAAAAGGAGAAGTATGAAAATACTCTTCCCAAGGGGACAAACACTCAAGATGACCTTCCACCACAAGACACCAAGCTCAAGGGCAAGAACAAGCTCCAAGAGGACTTTGACTCTCATGAAGATGAATCCCAAGCTTTGGTGAAGTGGGTTCCCAAGGCTACTACAAGCTCAACTTCTACAAGTTCTACTTAAACACCAAGGATTCCCATCAACTTGATGTGGATTCCCAAGAATAAGAACTAGAGAGTTCTTGAGGGGTGACTCCGCCAATGAAATTCACTCACATTCATTATTGTCAAGATCTATTTGCAATCAACTTCAACCCTATGCAATAGATTAAGGAGTCACACATTCCCTCAAAGGTAAGAAAGGGAAAAGGTGATAAAAAATTCAATGGACATCATTACACATGATTTGCACTCCATGTCCATAGATATCCTTGTATTTGTCTCTTCTGTGTTGGGACTAACCCTTGTAGGTGAGAAGAGTAAGAAAACAACAAGGATGCTCCCAACTCTTGGTGATCTTCATCAACCTTGAGCATTCATCACTACCTCACCAACATGAAGTCTTGATCGACAAAACCCAAGGTTAGTTTATCCCTCTTATGGGGGGATGTCACATCAAGGGGCAGCTTTACTCTAAGACTTGAGTCAAAGCATCTCTTAGTATGTTACAAACATTAAATGCTTTATGTAAAAGTGGTAACCCCACTTGTGCTTAAACGATGAGTATGACCTATGATCAAGTACTCTTACTTGTCTCCTAAGTCAAATACTCATATATAGATGACTTCATCATCGCCCAAGTGCTTGTTAGATGCTAGAGTACATGTGCATGTTTTCCATGATTTCTTTTGACATCTTATTGTGTGAGCATGTTGGTCTGCACTTATTTTCTCATTTGAGGATATCCAATTGTTGCTATTTGGCTTTTGATTTATCTTTTGCCAATTGGGTATACAAGAATGCCCAGGACCACTTCTTTAGCTATCTATGCTTTCTCACCTCATACTATATTCATGCTGCATCACAAAATTTGAACAAGTGCTTTTCGATCCCTTTGTTTGTGGAGCACTCGGAGTTCCGTATCGACAAGGACTGACCATTAAAACCTCCCAAGTGCATCTCAGTGGAACCAACCACAAAATCTCGGTCTCACCGAATGCCTAGGGTTGATCTGGTTTTCCAATCTCGGTACCACCGATTCCATTTTATCGGTTACACCGAGTGTCCCTGTTAGCTGACAGTTGAGGCACTTGGTGACACCGAAAACTTAGAATCGGTGTCACCAACAGTGATGGGTATATAACTCTGGACCCCGACGCTTTAAAATTCTATCTTCAAACGTCATGATCCAAAATCCTAAGGTACCATTCCAAAGACCCCTGGTTGTCGCCCTTGTCTCTCCGCACTCCTCCGTCGCTGGGAATCGCCGTCGCCGACGAATTCCTCTCCCTCGTGGCCGCCATAGAGGATACGCGCTAAACTAGGGTACGGATTCGATCTCTATTGCACTCCTCGTCCGATTCTTGTGCATTAGATCTTTGTTTATCATCATTCAAACCTTTGCACATGTTTCCATCCTCTCAAAACACCGAAATCTCGCGAAAGATCAGTTTTCTACGGTTTTGCCGTCCGCCCGATAGATCTCGGTGGAACCGAAACGGAAATATCGGTCTCACCAATATACTTCTCTGTGTGACTGAGAACTGACTCGGTGGAACCGAGTTGCTCTTTTCGGTCTGACCGAAAAGGCTGCCAAGTTTCGGTTAGTGAGTCAGTCAGTCTCAGCCCCACCGAAAATTCTGTTTCAGCTGCACCGATATCTATCTGACAGAATGCAAAAATCTTGAAAATTCATTGCTCAAAATTCTAAAACCAGCCTCATTTTGTGATGACTCATCTTCTTCTGCTCTCCTATACTCTATTCACAGGGTCAGTATGTCAGGCTCAGAGGACAGTCAGAATTTGGTAGAGCAGGGAGGTGATATGAGTTCTGGATCAAGCCTAGAAGTCAGTCCTTTCTCAGATCCAGGCACCCCTAGCTCTCCTGGGTTGCCCATGGCTGCCACCAAAACCAGGAAGAAGCTCAACTCTGATGAAGAAGATTCAGATTTCATTCCTGAGGTGATTCTTGCCAAGAAGCAAGAAAAGGCTGCCAAGAAATCAGAAACTGAAGCTACTTCTTATAGAAGAGTAGTTAGCAAAATATATGCACCTTCTGAAGTTGTGAGTGTTGGAAATATGCCCTAGAGGCAATAATAAATTAGTTATTATCATATTTCCTTGTTCATGATAATCGTTTATTATCCATGCTATAATTGTATTGATCGGAGACTTAAATGCATGTGTGGATACATAGACAAAACCATGTCCCTAGTATGCCTCTAATGGACTAGCTCGTTGATCAAAGGATGGTTAAGGTTTCCTAGCCATGGACATGAGATGTCATTTGATAACGGGATCAAATCATTAGGAGAATGATGTGATGGATAAGACCCAAACTACAAACATAGCATATGATCGTGTCAGTTTATTGCTACTGTTTTCTGCATGTCAAGTATATGTTCCTATGACCATGAGATCATGCAACTCACGGATATTGGAGGAGTGCCTTGTGTGTATCAAACGTCGCAACGTAACTGGGTGACTATAAAGGTGCTCTACAGGTATCTCCGATGGTGTTTGTTGAGTTGGCATGGATCAAGACTGGGATTTGTTACTCCGTGTGACGGAGAGGTATCTCAGGGCCCACTCGGTAATACAACATCACAACAAGCCTTGCAAGCAATGTGGCTAAGTGTTAGTCATGGGATCTTGTGTTACGGAACGAGTAAAGAGACTTGCCCGTAACGAGGTTGAACTAGGTATGGAGATACCGACGATCGAATCTCGGCCAAGTAACATACCGAAGAACAAAGGGAACGTTATACGGGATTAACTGAATCCTTGACATAGAGGTTCGACCGATAAAGATCTTCGTAGAATATGTAGGAACCAATGTGGACGTCCAGGTCCCGCCATTGGTTATTGACCGTAGAGGTGTCTCGGTCATGTCTACATACTTCTCGAACCCGCAGGGTCTGCACACTTAAGGTTCGGTGACGTTTCGGTAGTGTAGAGTTATGTATGGTGGTGACCGAAGGTTGTTTGGAGTCCCGGATGAGATCCCGGATGTCACGAGGAGCTCCGGAATGGTCCGAAGGTAAATATTCATATATAGGATGTCCCAGTTTGGTCGCCGGAAAAGTTTCGGGCTCATCGGTAGTGTACCGGGAGTATCGGTAGTGTACCGGGAGTGCCGGTAGTGTACCGGGGGACCTCCGGGAGGGGTATTTCGACCCCAAGAGGTCCATGGGCTGTGGGATAATAATAACCAGCCCTTAGTGGGCTGGGAAAACAGCCACAAAGGCCCATGGCGCAGGAGAGAAAGTCCTAAAGCAAAAAGTGGAAAATCAGCCAATAGGAGGCAATCCTACTCCAACTAGGATTGGAGGTGAAGTAGGATTGCTCCCACCTCCTATTTCGGCCGACCCAAAGGCCTTGGCTGCCTCTGCTCTCCTCTCCTCCTATATATACTAGTGGATTGGGTGGTTTTTGGACAGAATTTCCGGCCACGTGCTACCCGTTCCACCGGTGCATAGTTTCTCCTCTAGATCGTAGTTCCACAGCGCTTAGGCGAAGCCCTGCCGGAATTGCTCCACCACCATCACCGGAGCACCGTCATGCTGCCGGTGAACTCTCTCTCCTCTCCACCTCCTCTCGCTGGATCGAGACGGTGGAGATCGTCATCAAGCTGCACGTGTGCTGAACGCGGAGGTGCCGTCCGTTCGGCGCTAGATCGGAAGGACCGTGATCGAGATCGCGAGACAGTTCGTGATGAGATCGCGGAACGGATCGTGATGAGTTCGCGGGACAGATCGTGATGAAGATTGTGAGACGGATCATGATGAGATCGCGGGACGGATCGTGATGAGTTCACGGGACGGATCGTGATTGGATCGCGGGACGGATCGTGATGAGATCGCGGGACGCTCGGCGATTTGGATCGCGAAGATGTTCGACTACACCAACCGCGTTTCTTAACGCTTCCCGCTTAGCGATCTACAAGGGTACGTAGATCCACTCTCCCTCTCGTAGATGCTCATCACCATGGATAGGTTTGCGTGTGTGTAGGAAAAATTTTGTTTCCCATGCGACGTTCCCCAACAGTGAGAGCACCTGAGAGTGCTAAGACAAAAATGACTCTTCACCTTGAGTCACCCCCAAAAAAGGCTATGGCTAAGAAGGCACGGGCGAAGAAGCCCCGGAAAAGGATTGTCCATGTTATTGGCAGGCCTACCTCTATGTTTGAAGATCGAGAGGATGTTGCTGGTGCTGCTGCTGAGGAGGAGGAGGAAGAGCATGCTGAGATAGTCCCTCCCAAGAAGAAAGCCAAGAAGCTCATGGCTGATGCTATGCCAAAGTCTAGCACCTCCAAGAGCACCAAGCCTGCATCTAAGAAGGCTGATGCACAGAAGTCCAAGAGGACTACCAGAGACATCCCAGCTTTAGAGAAGAACAAAGGGACTGCCTCCAGAGTGGAAGATGATGATGACTTGACTACTTTGATGAAGCTTAGACCATATCTTCCAGTGCACGATGCCAGCCACTTAGTTGCTGAGGACATGAATAAAAGGAAAGACTTGGGATTGAGAGCCTTGAGAGCCATAGATCCTTATGCTCAGAGGAGGAAGACTGTTGTTGAATACAGGTTTTACACCAGGGAGCAATAGGATTTCTATGAGACCATTCTGCTTGACAAGAGCCTAGCTGTTAGCGACATGAGGTATGTCGATTGGAAGTTCAACAAAGATAATGTGGACTACTTCCCAAGTGTTCAAGACAACTTCCATTGCATTGGTATGGACAAATTCATTGGCAGAGAGCTTACTACATGGAACGACAAGATGATCATGCAATTCTACTCCACTGCTCATTTCTACGAAGATGGTAGAATTGTATGGATGACTGAAGGTGCTAGATATGAATCCATTGTTGAGGAATGGGATGCTCTACTGGAAGTTCCAGAAGCTCGGGAAGGAGATTTGTATGTATACTCTGAACCCAAGGCAAGTCACAATGCCATGAAACACATGTATACTCTTATCCCCACAGACAAGGTGCAATCACACAAGCTAGGATCCATCTATTATCTACAAGCAGGCCTCCTGACTATGAACATCATTCTCAGGCATACCTTGATGCCCAAGTCAGGAGATGACAAGATGATCCGAGGCTACTCCATCAACATGTTGATCCACCTTGACAGGAACACCAGGATTAGAGTAATGGATCTGATTGTTGAGACAATCAAGAGGGTTGGTGCTGACCAGAAGTGCTCTTGCTGCTATGCACCCTACATCCAGTTGCTTATCAACTCTTAGTTGGAGAAGCATATTTTTGCTCTTGATCGCCCACATCTGCCCCTACAGCCAGAGTTCGAGGATAGCGTTGTGGTGATGAACCCAGATCATCCCACAACTGCTACAGCACAGGCAGAGGCAGAAGTCGTTCGAGCCGCTAGTGCTCAAGCCCCAGATCCAGGAATGATCAAATGGATCTTCTGATCACAGCCGTCCAGGGCATGCAGAAGGATATCAAGGGAATTCTGGAGAACTAGAACAGCCTTGTGAGGATCTTTGAATCGAGGATCAAGGTGCTTGGTGACAAAGTGGACAAGGTTACAAAGACAATGATAGAGCTCCAAAAGGAAGTTGACTCCATGCACATTCCCCGGTTCTCTTCTACCTCTTCTGATGAGGAGGAGGAGGAGGAGGAAGGATCACCTCTTAGGCCGGGCACCCTGTTCTTCACTCAGAATAGATCAACAATAGTGCCTGATCCAAACTCAAGGCCCTCTTCATCAGCTCCTGCTACTATCAGCATAGCTCCTACTCCATCAGCTCCATCCATGACATCTGCAGAGATCTTTGCCGACGCCGTGCTCTCGACTCCTTCATCGACAACCGGAGGAGATCAGCCCAAGAACGCTTAGATAGATACCTTTGATCTTTTTGGTAACTTGTTGCCAAGGGGGGAGAAGTATATATAGATCATTAGGCTTCGAGAGAGAAAGAGCATTTGGTGTTTGCTGTTTTTTTTTAAATTGCTTTTGGTTTCTGTGATACTCTTTTATCTTGCTTGTGATACACACTTGATGATGTTTGATCATACGCTTTAATGTGTGATGCTACTATTTCCTATCATCTTAAATGCTGATGTGATGATCATTCATCTTTGGTTGATTGTGTTGTGCTATGATATTCATTCCAATTACTCTCGCACACCACCAAGTGGTATGTGACATGTGAGAAGTGACCAATCTACCTAATCGATTGTGCATTTGCATTCAACGCAAACTTAAAATAACGCACAAATTTAGGAGGAGCTCTTGCTTATCACATACTTCTCAAAGAGACGACTATATTCATTGATTATATATTTGTCGAAGCTTTGATCTATATGTTTTCATCAATTGCCAAAAAGGGGGAGATTGAAAGCACATTTGCTCCCTTGGTGGTTTTGGTAATTAATAACAACATAAGTCATTGAACTAATGTTTTCACCAAGTATATTTCAGGAAAAGTTCAATGATGGGAATGGCAAAAGGATTGTGGAATTACCCCAAGATGCAAGGAAATAGGTTGGCCAAGCTTCAAGCAAGAGGACTCTACATTTTACATTTGTGAGAAGTCATCTTGAGTCTATAGGAAAGCCAATACTATTAAAAGGGGGTAAAGTTTTGATGGTGAACAATATGCTCAAATGTGCACAAGTGACAGTCACCAAAACATCCACAAACTCTCCCACCCAAGTCTGTCCTAAGCCAAATATGCCAAATCGGTGCAACCAACATTCCTATCCCGGTGCCATCGAGTTCCAAACCCTAGACAGACTCAGCCAAACCCTAACACTTCGGTGCAGCCGACACTGCACTCGGTGCCACCGAGTTGGGTTGCCAACTTTCTGTTATGCAAGTTCTCATTTTTGGTCTAACCGAGAATGGTGAATCGGTGTCACCGAGACTGGTAAATCTGACCGTTGGTCACCTTGTCGGTGCATCCGAGAATTGTATACGGTCCATCCGAGATTCAAAAGTTGCCACTTTTTGTCACTTCGGTACATAATGTAAAAGAGTGAAGGATAGAACCAGTAGCTTGATGAAGACACTAGATTTGTTGGACCAATTCCAGTTGTTGTGACAATTGTACGTCTGGTTAGGGAGGCTGAGATTGAACTCATAAGACCTCGTCTTCACCTTATTCCCGTTGAGCCGAATTCACTTAGACAATGCTCAATCACTCAGGTAAGTCTTTAGGGGAGAATTCTGAAACCCGTACAAACTTGGTCACCCGGCAATCCACAATGACTCTTGGATTGCTCTAGACCATGGTCACCTGGCGATCCGCAATGACTCTCGGATGCACTAGACCAGGACGCCTAACCGTCTATAAAATCACAGTCTTCAAGTGTAATAAGTCTTCAGTTCTCTCAGAACAGAACGACTTCGGTGATGCTCAAACACTCTAGCTCTGGGTGTTTAGGTTTATCCTCACAGGATGTTTCTCTCTCCCTCAATGTCGTCAAGGTGGGTTGCTCCAAAAACGACAACAAATGTATCTCTCTCTCTGAGCAGTCACCTTCTCATGGTGGAGGGGGTGGGCTATTTATAGCCAACGGGCAACCCAACCTATTATGACCAAAGCAACCCTGGGTCAATGGCCAACCGACAAGTGTCACAACGGTCGGATTTCAAACACACGCAATAGCATTGCTTGGGCTACAAGTAAAGCTGACTCAACCAACTCTGGAAGCGATTTCCTCTCATAGTCTTTGCTCGAAGACATAGGTTTGGGTTGAGCATCACGTCAGCGTCTGACTTCGATCACGTCGACCCCACTTAATAGTACGATGGTTCCTATGACTCAGGAAAGAAGAAACAAAACTACCAAAATACTTTGTCTTCACATTTCATTATCTTCAGGCGATTATCTTCGCATACCACCAATGCCTTCGGCCATCATCAATGTCTTCGGACATTTTTAGGAGTCGTCTTCGACAGTTAAACTAAATCTCCAGGGACTTCTATCTGTGTTATCCTGTGAACTCTGACAAACACATTAGTCCCTCAACTAGGTTTGTCTTCAATACTCCAAAACCAGACAAGGGTGGCACTAGATGCACTTACAAAAACATTGAAGAAATTTACCCTAAAAAATCATTGATGAAATTGGTGTGCAACAAAAAAACGACTTGTTGAGCAACTAGTCATTTCGCTGAGAGTAAGCCAAGAAATTATGTTTTATTTAGTTCATGGGTAACACTGTTGTCCTACCGAGGAATTTTAAAACTTTAATCCTTGGAAGTCGTAACAGCAAAATGATATAGATCATCCAAAATGTTGCTTCGCCATGACCTAGCCTTTCACTGGTCACTAAATGTTACCGTAACGGCATGGTACTCATTTTAGTCTCAACGGCATAAAAAGAACATTGAGGTAAGGTGTTCAATATGTGCTTGCTAAGCGGACACATGAATATGCAGAGGGACTTGTGTACACCAAATGTGATCCCACATCCTCTAGTTTCCATCGTGTGCCGTTGGACCCTTCTTGGTTACCATCTAGTTTGAGATAGGCGCCGCACACAGCGAACCATCGGGACTTTTTAGGGTGCCAGGAAATAACATAAGCCTCCTCAATTTTTGGCAAATTAAGCTTTAAGACCTCCTGAATGTCAAGCATGGCTATAATTTCATGTACATGATGCGCTCTCCGGCTCTTAGCCGTTGGGTCAATAAGATCTGACACCCTTCTCCAACCTCACCATGTTACCAATCACTTTCAGATTCCCTCTTGGGAGCTCATTATCTCTCCATATCCTAACCTTTTGACAATGTTGTTGCATCATATGACGTCTTATCAGTACACAATGTACAATACAAGTTTAATGTAACAGTGCACTGTAGGATAACAATACAATGTAGTTTATTTGTTGGAAATGTGAGGATTGAGTGTTTGCATTTAATGTGCCTCATTTTGTGTTGACCAGTCGGTTAAATGAATTAACAAAAAGAAAGAGTGAAGAAAGCAAGGACATATGTGAAGAAAACAAGGGCATATCTTACAATCCAGTATTCGAAAAATGAAGTGTTAAGATTGTAAGAATGAGATGGACCTTTTTTTGAGGGCACGTATGTAGTCATTTTGATATTCAGAATGAGCAGGGGGATATTAGCATCAAATAGACCAAAGAATAAGTGTCTTCATCATTATGTGAATGAAACAATTAAGCCAAAATGGAATAGAAAATTTAAAAACTAAGCATGCTCTCTCAGATAAATGTCTCGATTGTCCACCCGGTTTAATACAATGGATTGCATGGAATGTTCATCTGTGTTCATCATCATGGAGAACAATAAACCCATAAATATCAATGAATTGACTCGACAGGCATAGACGGGCAAGAAAATCTACTCTTATCAACACGAAATCGATACAAAGAGCAAAAGTAAATAAATTGATTGGTGTTCTCTCAAACAAATGTGTCTTGTTGTCCCCAAGATTTAATGGAATGGATTATATCGTACATCTAATCAGTGCCTCATAATCACAGAGAACCACAACAAAAATAATTTGATTAGTACAGAGCAGCATGCTAAATCTACATTACTGAATGTTCTCTCTAATAGATGCCTTGATTTTCGGCAGAATTCAACTGAATGGATTGCAACAGACTCGTCATATGAATTCATCATCATGGAGAACTTCAAAGTAGCAAGCATGTCTAAAGACATCGTCAACATCTGCCTATGCCACCCGAGCAAGGCTTTCCCCTCGGAGTAAGACAACCCTACCACCAACAAGAGCTAGTAATATATACCAAGACCAACACTGCCTTATGCAAACTTGAAATTTCCTCAAGAGCTCGATTGTCATCGTCGGACTTGCAACCTCATCATTCCTCCAGTTTTTATCTAGCTTCGCTACTGAAATAAAAATTTGGAATTTAACTGATGTCTTCTTGAAACAACTGAAAGCTAGCTTAATTAGGGATTATTAATAAAATACGTCATATGTATGTATTGTATGATGATTTCCTTGGACATACATTTCAATTACAATTATATTGATTATCCGTTTGGTAGTTGTTCATATTCTTAGAACAGTTTGCTTTTGATGTATTGTGACCTGTCACAGCCCAAGTTGACACTTTGGTTATGACTACATAACAAATTTGTGGTTACCTTCATATATATTTGGTGCAAGGACACATGTACTATATGTAGCTCGTTCATTTTAATGAAAAGAGAAGGATGAGATCTACCAAGTGCCTTTTCAGCCACATAGTTCATGGGGTAGTCTAAATGTATAACTTTGACATCTTCCAATGATGATTTCCAAATAGTGAACAATACATGCACTATTCATCTTTTCAAAATCACAATTTTATCATTTTTGTGTAACTCACATGGTTACTTATTTTAGCATAAAAATTGCACGTGTGTAATATACCTCCATATAAACATGTTGATTTATTTTCAGAATTTTCTAAAACTTGAAAATAGCATTTTGGCACTATTCAAAATATAGTGCTCCAATGCACCCGTCCTCCAAAGTGACCATTGGCTTTTAATAAATCTACTCCCTTCATTCCTAAATATAAGTCTTTTAAAGATTTCACTATGGACTACATTCAGAGCAAAATGAGCGAATGTACACTCCAAAGTATGTATATATACATCTGTATGTAGTCTTTAGGGGAATTTCTAAATAGACTTATATTTAAGAATGGATCTAGGGAGAACTTTATGATACCTACCAACTACATTCTACTCTATGTGTGCATTTATATATATAACCATCAAAATACTACTCATTTCACATATGACCAGCCACCTTATGATACTTCATAGGTTTAAATTGCATGCTCATTTATGCTCTATGATTGTATTATAGCTAGTTTGTTGGAAGAAATTGTTAGGAACAAACCATGCTCAATCATGAAATCTACTACATTAAGGTTGGTCATGGACTTGGTTGAGCCATGTATAAGAAAACACACCACATATCGACATGAGGTACAATATGTGTGTTGTAAAAGTACACACACACACACACATTATCTAGTTCATAAGTTGCTTGGAATGAGTGGCCCAGGAAAACATCTATCACGGGGTGGATGGAGTGCACACGAAAATCTGATGCTTCACTCAAAAATCTTCCCCGTGCACAAGATGCAAGTTTTTCTCTTCAAACTTATCTTCAGTCTTGCAGTCTTCTTGGCTAGGATACCCGAGCTAGCAAAGGGAGTTGAGCGAAGATGTCTTATTGACGAGTTCGTAATTTTCTTCCCTTGAAGTAGCTGCAAATGAAATGTGACTACCAACCTCATGCGGAATCATACTAGAAGATTAGAAAGACATTTTTCCTTGAGATCCAAACGACTCCTCAAATCTCAGTCCTTGAATTCCATCCATGTATATTTTATCAATTTCCTGTAACTAAGCATCAGGATAATAATTCCATGAAATTCAAACTCATTTCATACTAAATATGCAAACTATTTTTGGTAGCTCAACCAAGTGACACAATTCACATATATAAAGAGTGTGTTGGTCAACATCTAAGTTGACTAATGTAGATTCCTTACATACGACGGGCATGAAAATCCCTGATCAAACTACATGCAAGGGCGAACTCCAGCTGAGCGACATACATCCTACAGCTTTTCATGAATGTAGCAAAGAAATGAAAACGACAACCTAGGAGTGAGACGGCAAATTAGCAATCGTTTCATTGAATAGCATGTCACGGCGCGTGGGTAAGCATGTCATAGAGAAAGAAACACCTTTTATGACTTTTTTGAACCAAAAGATCGAAGAAACAATTGTGCCACAAAAGAACCACTAGCTGAGCATCCAATCAATTTACTAAGAGGGGCAAAGGAAGGCACGAAATTATATTTTTAGTGTTTCAAATATTTTACGAGTGATTAACATTCAACTACGAAGGAAAAATATGCTCATCGGATCATCCTCATATGTGGGATCACTAGAAATGTATGTCTAGAGAGGGTGAATAGACAACAAGCAGAAATTTAAAAGTACCTCAAGCATAAGACAAGATGTTGGCAGTTTTAGCATACATAATTAGTTTATGACACCCAACACATGTAAGTCATCAAGTATAGCAGCGTAAAGTAAATACATTGCACATGAAAGTAAGGAGTAGAGATAGAGAGATCAAACGCATGAAGGACACAAGATTTTTCCCGTGGTTCTGATAGGTGGCGATATCGTACATCCACGTTTATGGAGTCTTCAACCCACGGAGGGTAACAGTCGCGAGAGTCCACTGAGGGCTTTACCCACGAAGGGTTCCACGAAGAAGCAACCTTGACTATACCATGATGGCCTACGTCCACGGGGGACTAGCCTAACTCAGGGTAGATCTTCACGAAGTAGGCGATCTCCTTGCCCTTACAAACTTCTTGGTTCATTCCACAACACGCAGTAGAAGGCTCCCAAGCGACACCTAACCAATCTAGGAGGCACCACCCTCCAAAAGGTAATAGGCTCGATAGTGTCAATGAACTTCTTGCTCTTGTGCTTCAAGATGATAGACTCCTCAACACACAATCACTCTCTCACTGATTTGGCTTGGTAGAAGAGATTGATTGGGTGGAAAGCAACTTGGGGAGGCTAGAAATCAAGATTCATATGGTAGGAATGGAATGGCATGATCTCAACACATGAGTAGGTGGCTCTCTCTCAAAAAATCAGTAGGTATGAGTGGGGAATAGTTCTGAGTGCTTCTCTTGCGAGTGAGTGGTGATGGAGGGGTATATATAGGCTTCCCCAAAAATCCAACCGTTACACACAAAATTACCAACTCGGTGACGCTGATGTGTTAATCTCGGTTGCACCGAAGTGACCAAAAGGTGGCAACTTTTGAATCTCGGTGAGACCGATATAGGAATCTCGATTGCACCGATAAGGTGACCAATGGTCAGATTGCCCAATCTCGGTGATGTCGATCCAACGATCTCAGAGGGACCGAAATTGTGAACTTGCGTAACAAAAAGTTGGCAACCTAACTCGGTGGCACCGAATGCAGAATTGGTTGCACCGAAGAGCTAGGGTTTGGTTGGATCTGTCTAGGGTTTGAAACTGGTGGCACCGAGTGTAGAGTGTTGGTTGCACCGATTTTGACTATTTGGCTTTGGAAAGACTTTAGTGGAAGAGTTTGTGGGTGTATGTGGTGACTATCACTTGTGCACGTATGAGCATTTTGTTCATCAAGAAAACCTTACCCCTTTTTAATAGTATTGGCTTTCCTATGGACCCAAAGTGATTTCTCAGAAAAGATAAAATGTAGAGTCCTTTTCTTGAAGCTTTGCCAATGCTATTCCTTTCCTTCTTCTTTATTGTGATACTCTCCATACCCCTTTTGGCCAACCCATCTCTCTTTATGGACTTTATCTGAAGTACCCTAGATGAAAGTATTCGTCCAAGAGATAATGTATGTTGTCATGAGTTATCAAAACCACCAAGGGAGCACATTGTGCTTTCATCATATTACAAAGTTCCACATCTCCTGCAATCCAAACCAACGAGACATAACAGGAACCAGAAGACTCCCCTGCAGGAATCAAGATCCAATTATCCCATATGGACAGAAATGATGTAATATGAAGCCTCCCCTCCTTGTTGCCCGTCGTCTCATCTTTCAGCACTTCCTCTGTGCCTCCATATTCTCTTCTTCTTTCTCTGCACATTATTCCAAAAAGATGTACAACTCATCAGTACACAATGTACAATATGATTTAAGTGTAAAGAGTGCAAGGCAGGACAACAAATAAAGTGTAGTTTGTTTTTTAGAAACATGAGTATTGAGTGTTCATATTTGATATGCCTCATTGGGTGATGAGACAGGTTAAATGAACAATCAAAAGGCAAGGGTAAATAAAATAATGAAAAATCTTACATCCCGGTATTTGGCAAAAAGTGGTAACAATGTACGGGTGACATGAATCTTTCCTTGTGTAAGAGGATGTAACAATGTACAACAGGATGCTCAGTCACGATGGACGGAGGCCGCGGGACATGAAAGTATAGTAGATGACCAGGACAATGAGGGGTGAGAGCTCATTCCTTGTATGTGCATCATGGATAATGTCGGGAGCAGCCACCGGATAGGAGGTCGCAATGGTGTGGTGAATATCACGGTCCATTGTGTTTGAGTCTTTCTCCGGAATGGTGTGATGAATCTTTCTCCGAAAGAGAGCATATATGCAATCGTTTTGAACTTCAGAATAAGTAGGAAGATTCTATCACCAGGTATATCATACAAAAATTGTCTTCCACATTGGGCCAACAACACAGTTAATCCTAAAATGGAGTCACAAAGTTAAAGACTAAGCATGTTCTCTCAGACAAAATGCCTTGATTATCCACATGGATTAGTAGAATGAGTTACATCACACTTGTCATATGGTTTAATCTCCACAAAGAACTAACGCAACAATATCATCTATTTATACCTAACACAAGTAGTCAAGCAAAACACATACGCACACATAATGACTAAAAAAGCAAAGAAAGGTTGAGGCAAGTTTAAGAAGTATTCTCCCAAACAAAAGCCTCAATATTCCACACGGTTTAGTATAATAGATTACATCAGACTCTTAACCTTTGTTCATCATTGTAGAGAACAATAATCACAGAAATAACGACGATTTAGCTTGAATGTCATGGCTCATGGGTGGCCTAGCAAATCTTCTCTTATCAACATGTGCACACACACTACATCGAATACGTAGTAGCAACCACAGAGCAAAATATGTGTTGCTTCTTGTTGGTGGTTTAAATTAAGTAAATGTTTCAAGATTAGCATATCATAGTGTAGCACGGTTGCTATTTCTATGTACACACATACCAAAATTAGGTGTGTGTACTGAATGTTTCATCCAATGATTCTTCCATTGTCTAGAAAGTGTCCACGAGTCAATATTGATATTTGGTCATGTCAGCTTTAAGCTAACTTGTGACGCATAAGCATATTTTCACTCAATTGTGAAATATGTCAAGCCCCAACCTTGAGCATGACTTCTTTGCCAGCTCTAGCTGTCTAGCAAAATGGTAGATTCCAGTGAAAAAAATTAGTGGAATAGTAATAGATTGATATCTTCTATTAGTCACCTACCGCCATTCATGATTGCAACAGTAATTAGAGCCATCAAAGATGTGGGGAGGGACTTGAAAATAACTTCGCCATGTGCAAGCTTATTACCTTAGGTACCTGACCACAAGTAGTATATAGTATCATCTTTGTAGTTCCCTTTCTAGAAGTAGGTTCACACACGTGCACATTCTTGGGACATATGATTAACAATGTTTGTCATCCTAGCCAAACACATGTTCAACACATTTTAGCCTCTTTTGTTTGACACAAGTCGTATGAAGAAAAAATCATTTGATACAAATGTCGTGCGCTCAAGCACCATGACTTCGGAATGAGTGGCATCATGAAAACATGTTAAACATTGACGATTGTCGGGGTTGTTGGTTTTGGTTCCTGGTCACATGGTGTCTGAAGAGGATATGTACCTAGGGTAGGGTCCTAGGCCTGACCTACATACCCTACCTAAGGGCATTATATTGGAGGACTTAAAGACTACAAGAACGGTTCCAACTGGATTCACCATGGTGTTCAAGTCACTCGACATTTATCCACTCGGTATCTTCTCCCTTCACTCGACAGTCAACTGTCACTCGGAAGACCTCACTTCCATTCGGCGCTAGAAGACCAGAAGCCACTCCTAGGAGGCCAACGGGCAGGCGTTAGGCCAGTCGTCATTAGTAGCAATTATGATGTACGTTACCAGTAACACTCGTATTTATACCCATGATCGAACCCTTGGATGCCTCGCACTTATGAGGGGCAACGAACTCTATATAAGTCGCCCGTCCCCTCCGGCACAAGGGTTCGCAACCTTTGTAACTCACACTCTCCACACGGCAAAAGCTCCCGAGGAATGAGACATAGGGTTGTTACCTCCACAAGAGAGGCCTGAACTCATACATCCATGTGTACATCCTCGTCATAGCTAGGACTCTACCCTCTCCTTTCGTACCCCTAACTTCTATTGTCAGACTCATTCCCACAACAGTTAGCGCCCACTGTGGGGCAGTCGTCTAAGCGACTTCCGGCGAGGTTGCATTTTTGTCCCTTCGTCATGTCTTCCGGTGGTGTTTTCTCTCTGGGCCATGAGATTCGTTTCGGAGCGCTCACCTTCATCGCCGACGTTTTAGCATGGCTCCAAGAAGCGCCTCTTGACGTCGAGGCGCTCCCAGTCCGCGGGGCCGTGCTCTTCCGCGCGAGCTCTTGCAGTGTGCTTTTGCGGCAGCCGTCGACTCCGTACTCTTCGGCTCTCCCCGTTGTTCGGCGTCGCAAGCGATCCGGTCGCTCACGGCTCCAGTGATGGGTGAGACATGCAGCGGACCACCAAATTTCATCTCTGCAGATTGCAGCGATCGAACCCGTCGAGTCCCTTCACGACGTGTTCGAGTCAGACTCCGACCAGTCGGACGTTCCCTCCAAGTGCGAGAGCTACGATCTTGCAGCGTGGGTTCTTATGGCCGGCTCTCATCAGAGCCCACCGCCAGGCTTCAGCCACGGTAGGCGAGAGGTTGGCGGACCGTCGAGTGAGCAGTCGCGCCGTGATGAGGAGGTCCTCCATACACCCAACATCAGTGCGACTGCTGAGGCTTGGGCCTTGGAGGCCACTTGCATTCGGCTTGAAGAACTCCAGAGAGAACTCGACGAGCGCGCTCGCCAGCGCCCACCAGCTCCCAGTCGACGTCAGCGACAACTGTTTCCGACTGGTTCGCATAACAATGTTGAGGTATATTGTACTCCAGTTTTAAACGTTGCAGCTGCGGCTAGGATAGCAGATTCCATTTAGCCATCACGGTCAGATGCTGGTAGAGGGTTGTTGTAGATTAGAGCATTGCTGGATGCAGCGCAGCGTTAGAATTCTGTTGTCTCGCAGTCGCGCAATAGGATTCACAGTTATTCCCTAAGAGCAGAGACTGTTCAGTCGGCACATAGTCCTTGATCGCCCTTGCGCCGAAGGGGCAGAGGTTTTCGTGAAGATCGACATAGAGATCAATTTCACCGTGACAACCACCATCGAGTGCCCACTCCTCTGCGGGGTGCTCCATACATGCCCTGGCACTAGGACGAAATGTGCTCGTTTGGTGATGAGCGGAATGCAGGGTTTGATGCTCGAGACCTCCTCACTCAGAGGTGGATCGACAGAGGCAGAGCCCATGGGGATGGGAATGACAGGGATGTTCTGAGTGAAAGCACTGCTGTTATTTCTGGTCCAGAGTGCTTTAGCAGGGCTATTCGTTCTGCAGAGATTCCCCCCAACTTCAGGTTGGTGGCTGGGATCGGCAAGTTTTCTGGCGAGTCAAAGCCAGAAACATGGTTGGTTGATTACCGGGTGGCAGTTCAGATTGGCGGTGGTAATGATAACATTGCAATGAAGCATATGTCCTTGATGTTGGATGGTTCGGCTCGTGCGTGGCCGAATCTCTTGGCTCCTTCTAGCATCCACTATTGGGTGAATCTCGCCCGAGTATTCATCAGAACATTCAAGGGCACTTGCAAGCGTCCTGCCGGGCTGATTGATTTGCAACATTCTGTTCAGAAGACCAACGAGAATTTGAGAGATTACATTCAGCGCTGGTCCACTCTACATCATATAGTGGAAAATGTTTCCAAGCATCAGGTTGTTTGTGCTTTCAAGGCTGGAGTGAAATACAGAGAGCTCTATCTGAAGTTTGGGCGAACAGGTGACATCTCACTGAGTAAAATGATGGAAATCGTCACTCGGTATGCCAATGGTGAAGAAGAAGACTGCCTCCGCAGCGGCAAAGGAAAGTCAATCAACAACGATGCCAGTGGCAATGCCAGTCGGCAGCAGAAGCGGAAGGCTGATGGCCCTGTTCAGGCAGAGGCAACCACTCTGGCGGCTCAAGGAAAAAACAAGGGGAAGTCCAAGGGACAATTTAACCCCAGGAAAGGAAAGAACCAGTCAGGGACTGATGTGATGAATTTACCGTGTGCAATCCACACAAGGAAAGACGAAGAAGGCAATTTGATATTGCCCAAGCATGCCACTCGGCAGTGTCCACTGTTGATTCAGCACTTCAAGGAGACTCCATCGAGTGAGAAAACCCGTGATAAGGATGATGATGAGGACAAAGAAACGTTTCCCGATGTGAATGCAACGCTGATGATTTTTGTTGATGTCGAAAGCAAGAGTCCACTGAAGGTCATAAACAGGGAAGTCAACATGGTTGTGCCCACAACTCCCCTTACCTCAAGTGGTCTTAGTATGCCATCACATTCGACCAGTCGAATCATCCTGCTCATGTGGCCACTCCTGGTCGGCAGGCTCTGGTGGTTGATCCCGTGGTGGGAGGCACTCGACTCCGCAAAGTCCTCATGGACAGTGGTAGCAGTTTGAACATTCTGTATGCGGATACCCTTAAGGGGATGGGCATTCCGATGTCCCGACTCAGTGAGATCAACATGCAATTCCATGGAGTCATCCCAGGGAAGAAGGCCAAGTCACTTGGCCAGATAGCATTGGATGTGACATTCGAGACAGATAAAAAAATTTGCAAGGAAAAATTGATGTTTGAAGTCGTGGACTTCCAGAGCGCGTATCATGCCATTCTGGGTCGGCCAACATATGCTCGTTTCATGGCCCGTCAGTGTTACGTGTATCTCAAGTTGAAGATGCCTGGGCCCAAAGGTGTAATCACGGTCACCGTCAATCGACAGCGAGCTGAGGAGTGCCTCCAGTAGGGCTCCAAAATTGTCGATCATCAGATGGCTATGGTCGAGCTGGAAGAATACAAGAAGAGCGTTGACCCTGCTGATTTACTGTGTGCTAAGAAGCTAGCTTCCGAGTTAGATTTTCAGTCAGCAGGGGAAGTGAAGAAAGTGCACATTCACCCAACAGATTCGACTGCTGTGCCGACCAACATATCGTCGACCTCGACGACAAATAGGAAGCCGAGCTCATCCAGTTCCTCCATGAGAGTTGGGACATCTTCGCATGGAAGCTTGCTGACATGCCGAGGGTTCCCAGGGAGCTGGCTGAGCACCATCTGAGAGTTGATCCGAAGGCCAAGCCGGTGAAAGAACATTTGCGTCAATCGACTGTAGAGAAGCGCAAAGCAATCGGCAAAGAGGTGGCTCGTCTCTTGCAGGCCAAGTTCATTCGGGAGATTTACCACTCCGAGTGGCTCTTGAATGTCATCATGGTTCCCAAGAAGGACAAGTCACTACGCATGTGTATCGACTTCAAGCATATCAATCGGTCCTGACCGAAAGATCATTTTCCGCTCCCCCGCATAGATTAGATTGTTGACTCGACTGCGGGATGCGAGCGTTTATTGTTTCTGGATGCTTACTCCGGTTACCAACGGATCCGCCTGTTTGGCCCGGATGAAATAAAAACAGCCTTCATAACCCATTCGGGTGTTTTTGCTATATCACTATGCCATTTGGTTTGAAGAATGTCGGCGCCACTTTCATCCACATGATTCAGAAATGTTTACTCGACTAGATCCCTTGAAACATTGAGGTGTATATGTATGATATCGTCGTCAAGTCCCGCAAAGGTTTCGACCTGCTGGCTGACTTGGCCGAAACATTCGCCAATCTGAGGAGGTATGATATAAAGTTGAATCCGGCTAAGTGTACTTTCGGTGTCCCTGGCGGCAAGTTACTCGGTTTTCTTGTTTCCGAGTGAGGGATCGACGTCAACGCTGAGAAAATCAGCGCCATTACCCGAATGAAAAGTCCTGTGCGGGTGCACAATGTTTAGAAGCTCACAGGTTGCTTAGCAGCATTGAGTCGATTCATTCCTCATCTTGGTGAGAAGGCATTGCCTTTATACCGACCGATGAAGAAGTCTGACACGTGCGAGTGGACTCCAGAAGCTGAAGCAGCGTTTGTCGAGCTCAAAGCCCTGCTTTCCAGCTAGCCGATGCTCGATGTTCCGTGCAGCAAAGAGTCTTTGCTCCTGTACATCGCGGCCACTAATCAGGTCATTAGTACAGTTTTGACTGTCGAGCGGGAAGAGGAAGGCAATGCCTACAAAGTCCAATTCCCAGTATACTACATTTCTGAAGTGTTGACTCCTTCAAAGCAGAGGTACCCGCATTACCAAAAGCTTTTCTATGGCATTTATCTATCAGCAAAGAAGGTAGCACATTATTTTCAAGACCACTCGATTTCAGTCGTCAGTGATGCTCCGTTATCTGAGATTCTCAACAATGAGACGCAACTGGTCGAGTGCCTAAGTGGGCAATTGAACTCCAATACTTTGACATCAAGTTGAAAGCCAAGAAAGCAATCAAGTCTCAGGCACTTGTTGATTTTATGGCCAAATGGATTGAACAACAACAGCCAATTCAGATTCACTCGGCACACTAGACCATGTTCTTTGACGGCTCTAAAATATTGAGTGGTTCCGGTGCTGGCGTTGACTTGGTGTCTCCAAAAGGTGACAAACTCGGTTATGTTATGCAGATTCACTTTGATTCCTCCAACAATGAAGCAGAATATGAGGCATCTTATATGGGTTGCGTATGGCCATCTCACTCGGCGTCAAGCGCTTGATGGTTTATGGCGACTCGGATTTAGTGGTCAATCAAGTAATGAAAGAGTGGGACATTCGAAACCCCGCTATGACTGGATACTACAATGCTATTAGAAAGCTTGAGAAGAAGTTTGAGGGTCTGGAACTCCGTCACGTTCCCCGTGTGAAGAATCAAGCGGTTGATGAACTGGCAAAGATTGGATCCACTCGACGACCTGTCCCCAGCAATGTATTTTTGGAGCACCTCCACACTCCTTCGGTGCAGGAGGATCCCTTCACCGAAGAGCCCCCGCAAGCTATGAGCCCCTCTGATCCGACTGAAGTTGATGTTCCTGTAGTTATCAATTGGTAATGGAGATACTGGTCATCATTCCCGACTGGACATTGCCTTATATTTCATATATCTTGAGGCAGGAACTTCCTGAAGATGAGACTGAAGCCCGGCAAATCATGCGTAGATCCAAAGCTTTTACTGTGGTGAATGATTAGTTGTACAGAGAAAGTGTTACTAGAGTGATGCAGTGATGCATTTCCCCTAAAGAAGGTCGAATGATCCTGGATGAAATCCACTCGGGAACGTGCGGTCATCATGCGTCCTCTCAGACAATTGTTGCTAAAGCGTATCGAGCTGGTTTCTTCTGGCTGTGTGCCAATGAGATGGCCAAGGACATTGTTGATCACTGTGAAGGGTGCCAGTTCTATACAAGCTTATCTCACAAACCTGCGTCTGCTTTGAAAACAATCCCACTCGTCTGGCCATTTGATGTCTAGGGTCTGGATATGGTTGGTCCCTTCCGGACTGGGCAGAGTGGATTCACTCATTTGCTTGTTGTAGTCGACGAGATTACAAAGTGGATTAAGGCCAAGCCAGTAATGAAATTAAACTCTCGTATTGTGGTCACATTTATGAGGGAAATAATCTACCGGTATGGAGTTCCCCATAGCATCATCACAGATAATGGCACTAACTTCGAATCGAAAGAATTCAGACACTTCTGCTTCTCCCAGGGCACTCGGGTGGATTATGCCTCCGTTGCACACCCTCAAACCAATGGTCAAGTGGAGCGAGCCAACGGCCTCATCTTACAGGGTTTGAAGCCTCGTCTCATGCGGGACCTAGAACATGTTGTTGGGGCCTGGATGTCAGAGTTGCCATCTGTTTTATGGGGCTTGAGAACAACACCTAATCGGTCGACAGGACGAACTCCTTTTTTCCTGGTCTATGTATCCGAAGTTTTCCTGCTGAGTGATTTGTTTCACAACTCTCCTCGAGTGGAACTTTATTCCAAAGCTGAAGCTGAACAAGCAAGACAGGATGGCATAGACCTCCTGGAGGAAGAGCGAGAGATGGTTTTGATCCGGACCGCGACATATCAGCAGGATATGCGAAGCTTCCATGCGAAACATGTTAAGATTCGATCATTTCATGAGGGAGATATGGTGCTCTGAGTGGATCAACAGCGACCCCACAAGCTCGCTCCTACGTGGGAGGGTCCTTTTATCGTCACCAAGGTGTTGGACAACGGAGCTTATCACCTATACAACCTCAAGAAGCAAATTGACGAGCCCGAGCCTAGAATGCAGACCTGCTCCGACGTTTCTATGCCTAAACACAGAGTGATGTTGATGTAATAAAAGTATTTCAGACAATTTCTTTACGCAAGTATGACTTCCATAGTTTTTCGTCGATTCTGATCGTGCAATTTCATACATGGGAACACTCCGAGTGACGAGCAATCCTCACACTCGAGGGCTTAGCTGCGAACATGCTTTCGCCTAAGTTAAAAACCATGCCGAGTGGATAGCAGTCCATTCACTTTGAAACTTAGTTGTGAACCAGTCTTCACCTAAGTTCAAACCTACTCCGAGTGTCGAGCAATCCTCACACTCAGGGGCTTAGCTGCGAACATGCTTTCGCCTAAGTTAAAAACCGTACCGAGTGGATAGCAGTCCATTCACTCGATGACTTAGCTGGGAACCAGTCTTCGTCTAATTTCAAAATTACTCCGAGTGTCGAGCAATCCACACACTCGGGGGCTTAGCTGCGAACATGCTTTCGTCTAAGTTAAAAAACCAACCGAGTGGATAGCAGTCCATTCACTCAGTGACTTAGCTGCGAACCAGTCTTCGTCTAAGTTCAAAATTACTCCGAGTGCTGAGCAACCCTCATAGCTGTGAACCATCTTTTGCCTAAGTTAAAAATAAATTCTGCATGGATTATTAACTATTCACTCAGAAACTTAGATGCGAACCAGTCTTCGCTTAAGTTCAAAAATACTCCGAGTGCTGAGCAACCCTCACACTCGGGGGCTTAGCTGTGAACCAGCTTTCGCCTAAGTTAAAAATAAATTCCGAGTGGATTATTAACTATTCACTCGGAAACTTAGATGCGAACCAGTCTTCGCTTAAGTTCAAAACTACTCCGAGTGCTGAGCGACCCTCACACTCGGGGGGCTTAGCTGTGAACCAGCTTTCGCCTAAGTTAAAAATAAATTCCGACTAGATTACCATCTATTCACTCGGAAACTTAGATGCGAACCAGTCTTCGCTTAAGTTCAAAACTTCTCTGAGTGTTGACCAATCCTCACACTCGGGGGCTTAGCTGTGAACCAACTCTCGCCTAAGTAAAAAATGAATCCAGTCAAACAAATGATTGAAAGCCAAATACGGATAAACTTAAAAGTTTCGTCGCAGATAAAGGTTTCACAAGCAAGCAAACATGTTCAGGCTTAAGGACTGAATGAAGTTTTACGGCCGGTACATTTTCACTCGGCATACCGAGGCAAATAAAGTTTTCTCCATGAATCAAGTTTTTTCAAGCGCCGGACGGACTTACTGGCTCGACGAAGGTGTCCAAGTCAATCCCATCTGTGATCCTAGTGGCTGCCTCAATGAAGGTCTCCATGAAATCTTCAAACTGAAGCTTCTTCGTGTTCATCACTCGGAGGTCCTTCAACTTGTCCTCCCTTTCCTCCTTAAAATAAACTCTAACAAGGGAGAGAGCCACATCGGCTCCACAGCGGGCGGCTGACTTTTTCTAACCTTGCACTCGACTGGGAAGATCATTAAGGCGGGCCATCATGGATGCAAGATCAATCTGAAGGGTGTCTTTGGGCCACAATTCCTTGTCAATCTTCTCCAGTGCAGCTTTCAGTCGGAGGATATATGCTTGGACGCCCTGGAGTCGAACGTTGAGTCGAAACATGTTCATGGCCACTGTATCAACAACAGGCGACTTGGTGGGATCCAGATTGGCTCGATTTCTTCGGTCTCCTTTTCGAAGTCTTGGCAGAATACTATATAGAGGAAGGAATGGGAGGAGGATTAATGAAATACAGTCGACAAGGATCAACGAAATTCAGTCGACAAAGATGGTTACCATCGAGCATGATGTACATCTTCCTTGCGAACTCCCCCAAGTGCTTCTCCAAGCCATTGCTCCTCTTGGTCAGCTGCTCGGTCTTCTTGGTGAGTTCTCCCCATTCTAGTCTCAGCTTGGAGTTTTCCTCCTCCATCTTCTTAGCGGCAGCCAGTTTCTTCTCAGCTGCTTCTGTCTTCTCCCTCGCCACCTTTTGGGCATCAGCAAGTGCCTTGTATTTGTCCTCCAGCGCCTTCTTCATGGTATCTAAATAAATAGCATTATTGAGTCACGCTTGGAGTCGACGATTTTCATCGCGTACGTATGTTCGAGCAAAAGTACTCGGTTCAAAGCATGGAAAGTAAGGATAAGAATACATTGGGTTGACTGAGGTTACCTCCCAGAGTCTTCAGTTTAGTCCGCGCATGTTCCAAGCTGTTGTTAGAGACCTCCAAGTCCACTCGCAGCTGGTTCTTTTCCTCCTCCAGGTCCTTGTACTGAGTGCCAAGTTCACAAGCTCTCTTAAATCAACGAAGAAAAAATTTCAGTCGGCAGGAAACTCCTCCACTCCGGAGTACAGAAGGTTAAGAACAGTCGACTGGATGGCAGACCATGCCCCACCACACTCCCGTGAAATAGCGTCATATCATGGTTGATGGAAATAATATCCATGAAACCTTCATTCAAGATAGGAGGAACTCAAGCAAAAAGTCCACTCGACAGGTCGAGTGGCAAGCGTACTCCGCGTACAGTAAAGAACCCTGTGTTCAAGATGGTCTCTATCGGACCCCCGCCAGTGCAAGCACTCGCGGCGGTCTTGGGGACTAAACCTAGTGGGAGCACTCAGCATGCCCCCACTGGACCTGTTAACACTCGATCCGTCGAGTGACCCGCCACCCCACCCCACACCCTTGAAGTAGCGTCATATCATGGTTGATGAAATGATGTCCATGAAACCTACAAGATAGCTTCGGAGTGGTACGGTTAAAGCATTAGGTCCACTCAACATGTCGAGTGGTAAGCGTACTCCGCCTATGACAAAAAACCCTGAGTTCAAGTTCTTAGGACTACTGCTCATCGTCAACGATCAACAGTAGCCTCGGGGACTACACCCAGTGGGTGCACTCAGCATGCCCCACTGGTTCCTAAACTCACTCGACAAGGTCTGCCCTATCCAAGCATACAACGGTCTCTATCAGACCCCCGTCGGTGCAAGCACTCGACGGCGGTCTCGGGGACTACACCCAGTGGGTGCACTCAGCGTGCCCCCACTAGACCTGATAACACTCGATCTGTCAAGTGATACGCCACCCCACCCCATGCCCTTGAACTAGCTTCGTATCATGGTCGATGAAATGATGTCCATGAAACATGCATTTACGAAGTTGCGGAGTGGTACGGCTAAGGAAAAAAGCCGACAGGTCGAGCGGCAAGCGTACTCCGCGTACAATAAAGAACCATGTGTTCAAGATGTCCTCTATCAAACCCCTGCCAGTGCAAGCACTCGACGGCGGTCTCGGGGACTACACCTAGTGGGTGCACTCAGCGTGCCCCCACTAGATCTGCTAACTCTCGATTTGTCGAGTGGCAGAAAATAAAAATAAAAACATGCACAAGCATGCGAATATCGTCTCTTTTAAGACCCCCGCGAGTGCAAGCACTCGACAGTGGTCTAGGGGACTACACCTAGTGGGTGCACTCAGCGTGCCCCCACTAGACTGAAATTTACTCGATTATGACCTGATCTCTTCGAGTGGAGAACTTACAAATATTCTACTAGCGGAAAACACCCAGTGGGTGTACAATCAAAGAAGACAAGAATTCAATCGGAAATACACTTACAATTGTACTTACTCAAACATTGGTGCGAAGCGCTGCGCTGGTGTGGTAAGCCAACTTGCTGGCCTCGTACGCCTCCTTGGTGTGCAGCATTATCTGTTACGCCTGGATCATGGCTTCCTTCACAGCTCCGATGTGCTCTTCCGGGACGTGGTGCAGAGGAAAGGCAGTCACCGGTGGCGTTGATGTTGCGGATGGAATAGTTGGGGTAGTCTGAGGTGGTTCGGTTGGAGTCGAAGCCACGATGGTTGAAACAGCTGGTGGAGCACTCGACAGCGGTACCGCGATATCGGGTCTGACTCATGATGAGTCGCCCATCCCCTGAGATGATCCAACAGTCGACCGTTGTGGCATTTGTGCTGACGATGTTCTTCGGGTGCGTACACGCGGGGTGCCTAAGGTCTCACCTACACCCCCCGTACCCCGAGGTTCTTCTTCATCATCTTCCACTTGAATGATCTCAGCAAATATCAATCGGTAACGTTAACTCTTGCAATCGACGAATCATATTCAAGAAATGGAGCTGAGTGAAAATTTCTTTACCTCTTTGGGAAGTGCCTGCATCAGCAGTATCCACATACATTTGCTCCTCTCCATCCCGTGGAGGCGATGTCACTGAGGTAGCGGTTGTGGTAGTCCAAATTCCACTCGGTCAACAAAAATTCAAAGTCACAGTCGACAGTAGAAAATGAAAGCAAACACTTACATCGAGACAACGGGCACAGCTATCTTCATGCGAGGCAAAGCTTTGCGAGGTTTTGGCGCATTGGGCTTGGGTTGTTTGGCGGCACGTTCACTCGACTCAACGGTCGGGGCTCGGTCCCGTTTTTGGTTACTCTCACTCGACACCAAGGCCTTGCCCGCAGCAGTCGCTGGATCCTGACGCAGCTTGGAGCAATGCTCCGTGCGTGGGGCGGGCTCTACTTCCTCCTCGTCCTCGTCGGAGGCCTCGTAATCGTCCTTGCTATCGTCGGCGTAGTCGACGTCCATGCTGCCGCCCTCGCTCTCCCCACCATCTTCAGGCTGGTTCCCGTTGGGTATAGGCCGGTGCATGTGCGTCCATTCCTGCGAAGTTCAAATAAGGAAGTCAGTCGACATATCAATCAATCACTCGACAAAATAGTATGACAGACAACAAGATGAAGTTTACCAGATTCTTTGGTGGATTCTCAGTAGAGTAAGGCTGAATCCTCTTGGCCCCCAGGGGATTGTCGCAAGCCCTGGTGATGCTGCGAAGCCATTGCTCAACAGTTTCTTTTGAAAACTCTTCCGAGTGCGACTGGGTCGAGTCCCCGGGGCCTGCATAATGCCACATGGTGTGGTCCCTTGTCTGGAGCGGCTGGGTCCGTCGACTGAGGAATGTCTCTAGGAGATCCATACCAGACACTCCGACATGGATAAGTTTCACTACGGCGTCCACCAGGATTCCCACTTGGACTTTCTCTCCCTCTAACACTTTTAGGGACTTGGGAACAACAGGACGATTTGATGTGAAAGGGGAAAGACCAGTCAACTTATTGGGAGAAGTTATATCCTTGCAATAAAACCATGTCGACTGCCAACCTCTAACAGATTCGGGAAAAGTCATAGAAGGAAAAGAACTTCGGGCTATCTTCTGGATTCCTAAACCCCACACAGCTGGACTACATGAGTTTTGTCATCCTCAGGGTTGGCCTTTTTGACCGACTGAGATCTGACAATGAAAATGTGTTTGAATAGACCCTAGTGGGGAGAACAACCCAAGAAGCACTTGCACAGAGTGACGAAAGCAGAAAGATAAGAGATAGCATTCGGGGGGAAATGATGGAGCTGGGCTCAGGCTCCCCCTCGTGTGGCTTCGGCTCAGGCTCCCCCTCTATCGTCGTTTTCTCATGACAGATGCCATAGGGTGGCTTATCATAGGTGGTTGGGGCCGGAGGACACCGACGGGCTCCGGGTGCAAGATTGGGCACGAGCGATGGTGGCACGCGATGTACCCAGGTTCGAGGCCCTCCATGGGAGGTAACACCCCTAGTCCTACTTGGTCTAGTTTGGATGGATGAGTACGAGTACAAGGGTGCTCCTGAAGCTGTGTCTAGAGGAGGAAGAAGGAGCTGTCGGCTCGTCTTCCTCCGCTGCTAGAGATGGCGTGAGGAGGAACCTCTATGTGGGTGTGTGGGTGTGGGCGATCGTCCATCCCCGTTGCATGGGGGGCTCGAGGGGGTTTATAGGCCAACCCCGCGGCCTTTATTATATGTTCTAAGTACAGGAGAGGAGGGACCCGGCTGGCAGTCTCTCCGACTGGCCAAGGGGTCCCGCCCTTCGCGTCGTCTCGTCATTCGTGGGGTACACCGGCTGAGCGGTCCTGTCTCTACTGGGGCCCTCTAGCTAGCTCTGTGATTGGCCCACGCCCACCTGCCACGGCACGGGTCGCCCAGGAGGCGTCGTCTAGCGCCGGCTGGCCGAAGTCTTCGGTACAGCCGGCCGCACTGTAGCCATGCCGAGGCAGGTAATCGAGTGGGCGAGGGCGTGTCGGCACTGTTCCCTCGCCCAGTCACGCTCGGCAAGGTCAGCGGACTCGATGGCTAGACTGTAGCCATGCGCCGCAGTGCATCAGCGGCCACTGTAGCCATAGGGCCGCCCGTCGTGCCAGTCGTGTCGTGTCGTCGTACCAGCGCGTAAAGGGACGGGACGTCACATGTCCGTCCCAGGGTCAATGGAGGAGGTGGCCCAGAGGGAGCCGGCCGCGCCCAGCCAGCCGAGGGTCAAGCCATCTCCTCGACCACCTGTCCGTGGCACCAGCCGGCGGCAGCTCGAGCCGGACGTCCTCCAGCCGGCCATGGGCAGCCGGTCGTGTAGTTTTATTTCGAAGTGGGGAGGAGGATGACCCCGTTGCTTTGGCCTACCTAGGGCAAACAACCCCGTCAGTAGTCCCCGAAGCCGGCGAGGGCCCGCGTCCAGTAGATAGAGGGGACCCGGCGGCTTTCCCCTAGTGGTACCCGCCTCCGACATGAACCCGAAGGGGTAGCCGGTTCGGTCGACAGGCCCGGCGGCTCGGGCACCAGCGCGTCGCCCCGGGACCCGAGTCGGCCCGCCGCGCGCCACGCGGCGCATAATGATGTAGCGGGCCCTGCGCACATGGGGAGACGGGACATCAGCCTAGGCCTAGCCTGCTAGGTCCAGGGCGTAGCCCAGTAGGCCTCGGGGCGCAGACCGGGATCCTCTGCGCCCCAAAGCGAGCGTTACGGTCCGGGGCCACCCACGTGTCGCGGGGTTTCTGGGGGAGTGGGCGCAATTGATCCCGCGTCCCCCGATCGTGGCCTCCCTTATAAAGAGAGGAGGAGGGGCAGGGGCGGAGATACCCGCATTCTGCCCGCCCGCTCACTGCCCCGCCTTCTTGCTTCTTCGCTTTCCTCGCGCAACACTACGCTCGAACTCACAAACGCGCCTGCACGCCACACCGCCGCCGCGATGGCCAATGGACGCAGCGGGAGCTGGGATGGCTCCATCGTGGTTGAGGCAGACATCGCAGAGATTCGCCGCGCACGTATGCTGCTACCGGAGGAGCGGGTGGTCGCACGCGCACCGGGCGATGAAGTGGCGCCGGTGCCACAGCCGAGGGAACATGTCGTGTTCCTCTGAGCCTTTTCTTTCGTGGCTTCGGGCTCACACTGAGCCTTTTCTTCCGCCAACTTCTTGACACTTTCGACCTCCAGCCGCATCATATTGGCCCCAACGCAATCTTGTACCTCGCCGCATTTGTCACGTTGTGCGAGGGTTATCTCGGAATCCTCCCCTTCATCGATTTCTTCAACGCTCTCTTTTATCTCAAGCCGTTGAAAAGCAGCGCCTGCGGGGGCATAGTGTTGTGCTGCCGCAGCGTCGCGCGCTTCCCACCTCTTTCTCTCATTGACTCCGTCAAGGGGTGGCACCAGATGTTCTTCTATGTGAAGAACGCTGACCCAAACATGGACTACATCCGGCTGCCGCCGTATATCGACACGCAGTCCACCCAATTGAACTGGATGGGGTCTTCCCCGCGCGGCGTGGCCCTGGAGGAGCTCGGCTGGCTCGCGCTACTGAAGAGCTCCGAGGGGTTGGTCGCCACCGATCTCGTGGCGGATTTCATCTCGCGCCGGGTGTTGCCCCACCGGATCTGCGACATGTCCGGCCGGCATGACCCCTGTCGGCTATCCACCGTCGACCTGACACCGGCTCAGGTGGCGAGGCGGGTGAACGCCCTTACGACGTTCAAGCTGAAACCCGCGTCATGGTCCTTCAGTATGGAGCCATACGACCGCATCAACCGGCCCCCCTGGTAAGTCTTTCGTCGAGGCGGCTGTTTCTTCGTTTGATACTCCCCAGCCGGCAGCCGGTTGGAGAACTTACTTTTGTCGTGCTGACCGCAGCTGCTGGTGCGACAGAATACACCGGACGGCCCGCACCCTCAAATCTTCGAGGCAAGGCGTGCAAACTCCAACTTCGAAGACTACGAGACAGGAGGCCCTCCGAAGGAGGGGGTGGACTCCTCGGAAGGGGCCAATGAGTTAGCTGACCCGTGACCTGGTGACCCCAGTGGAGCTAGAGGATCCGATGCGGCCGGGGAGCCCAGTGAAGCGGGTGAGTTCCTTCTTGCCCTCGTGATCAGGGACTGGACGGACGATGATGATGATGATAATGACTTAATGATTCTGAACGAGCTTCCTCCCTCAGCATGCTAGGGTCGGAGGAGTGAGGAGCGGCCGGCTGAAGCCCCGGCGGCCGGAGCAGCCGACCGGACGAAGAGGCCGGCTCAGGAGGGGTCGACGGCCCCGCCGCCAGCCCCGAAGAGGGTGAAGGTGGCCGCGCGGAAGCCGCTGCCGCGTGCCAAGCGGGCCTTGCCCCTCGTCATCGGGTAAGTTTCCATCTCAAGTAAGTTTTCTTTCGGGTCGCGAGCCGGTAAATAACCGGTCCATGTGCGCTGCAGTGACCCCATCGAGCTCCACAAGGGGGAGTCGGCGGGAGATCCGGCGCATGCCGCCAGCCGGCTGGCCCGCGAGCACGCGGCCACCCAGCGGGAGGAGAAGAGGAGGCTCGCGGAGCTGCGAGCCTCCAAGTCCGGAACGCGAGGAGGGGCCTCGCACTCCGGGACTTCGAGCAGCCAAAGGCGGAGGAGGTCAGCGGATCCCCCATGGGTGTCGGACTCAGCGGCGGAATCGACCCGCATGTCGAGGCCTCCGTCGAGCGAGCTGCGAGGGGTGGCCATGGATCCGCCAGTGCCTCTGCCCGCGGAGGAGGCTGCCCAGGCAAGAGAGACGACGACGGAGCCGGCTCCCGAGGCGGCCCGGCCCGAGGTTCCGGACGTGACCTCGCCCGCGGCCGAGCCGGCCCGGGTTGACGTGCCGGAGGCCTCGGTGGCCTCGGAGGCGGCATCAAAGGTGGCGCAAGAGGTGGTGGCCATGGAGGTGGAGGCCCCCTCTGTCGCGATCGTCGCATCGGAGCGCCGAGAGGCGGAGGCGGCGACGGCGTTGGGCAGAGGGCCGGCGGGAAGCGACTCCCGCACCCTTGCCGTCGTCAACCCGGCCCCCGGCGGCTGGCACCGTGACGAGCCCGGGTGGCAGCGGCGTCCGGGCCCAGAGGACCCTGCGGTCAATGCAGGAGGTGCTCCGAGACTGGGAGGCGCTGGCGCGTGCGCCGGCCCTGCCGGCTCCCCAGGCGGGCAGGCCGGTCCCCTCCTTTGGGGACTTGGGGAGCGTCCTAGACCGGTGCCGGTAAGAGCTGGCCCGGTTCGCGGAGGCGGTAGACGCCGCCCTGCAGCATGCAGAGGTAAGCATGATTGCTTTGAATTAAAATCTTCAGTAGGGGCGCGCAAGCGCACACACTGGGTGTAGCCCCCGAGATGCAGGTCGACTGACCGGCTGACGGGCAGCTGGGCCGGATCTCTTTTGAGAACGTCTTGATCTTTGCTTCTTAGTGACAGGAGAGAACCTCCCTGTGGCAGAAGTTGTTCGAGGAGGCGGTTGCCATCCACGACCATGGCAAACATGGCTTCTACCACCTAGAAGAGGATCTGGCACGCGTGCAAGGTTAGTTGAGCTTCGTGGGAGGGGTATGTAGCCTCCGAGAGCCAGCTGACGCCTGCCTTGCCTTGCAGGCGATCTCACCGCCCTTCGGAACGAGAAGACCGGGCTCGTCTCCAAGCGGGACCGGCTGGCGCAAGATGTCCAGGCGGCCGCGCAGGAGAAAGACCGGCTGGTCGTGCTGCTGGCGGACGGGGAGGCGGTCCGGGTCCAGCTCAAGGCCAAGGCGGCGAAGGAGGTGGTGGCCCGGGAGACGGCCGTCAAGGAGGCGGCTGACGCCGCCCGGAGGACTACCGCCCTCCAAGACAAGGTGACCAGCCTCGAGAGGACACTCGAGGAGGTCAAAGGCTCCCTCGCCGCATCGGAGGCGGCTCTAGCGTCGGAGCGGAAAGTGGCGCTCAACTTCGCCCTTGGGGTGGACGGCGCAATTGAAGGTAAGTGCCCATTTTCTTCTTCCCCGGTCAGTTGCTTTTTCTTATGCTGATTCTTGTGTTTCATTTGCCCTTCTTTTCATCTCTTCTTCTTTCTTCTAGGGCGCTTCCCGGAAACTCAGCGTCGTGCTGCGCGTGCCGTTGAGGAGCACCGGGAGTACCTTTAGGAGTGCGGGCACTCCATCGAGGAGGACGCCACGTGGGACGCGGATGAGATTGGGCTCGCCATCGAGATGCGGATGACCCACCTTGAGCGGAGCATGGAGCGGCTGAAGACAGCCGACAACGAGGTCATTGCCGCTCTGTGGCCGAGCCGCGGGGGAGCTCTGATGAACTGCGTGGCCCAGTGGCTAGAGAATGTCGTTCCCCGCCTCAAAGCCTGGAAGGCGTTGGCCGCCTGAGCCGGAGCGCAGATGGTGCTCCGGTTCGTCACGTCATGGTATCGGCATGGATCTGGGCCGGCTGGCCACCATGCGGGATGAGCCAGCCGCGGAGTGGGAGACCCGTGAGCCAGCCCTTGTCCGTCGGGCCAATGAGCTTGCGTTGTACATCGACGTGGACGAGTTCCTGTCGGACCTTGGCGAGGACAGCGAGCCATTGCCTGGAGACTCCTTCGGCATCCCCCAAGGACCGACGGACGATGAGGTTGTTGACGAGAGCACCAACTCGAGTGGTGAGACAGCCGGAACTGAGGAGGCCATCCTGAAGGCCAAGGAGGCCGACCCGAAGGCCACGACCACCTTATCTTGCCTCCTTCGCGTCCCTCTCCATGTACAGGGCGACCCGAGGTGAGTCGAACTCGATGTCGGTGGGGATGATCGCCTTAGACCCGTACACAAAGAAGAAAGGAGTGTAGCTGGTCGATCGGCTGGGGGTGGTCCTGAGGCTCCAAAGAACGGCCGGCAGCTTGTCGATCCAGCAGCCGGCCGACCTTACCAGCGGCATCACGAGTCGGGGCCTTATGCCGGACAGGATGAAGCCGTTCGCCCTCTCGACCTGGCCGTTTGACTATGGATGAACGACGGAGGCCAAGTCGAGTCGGATTCCTTGCTTGGAGCAGAAATGCGCGAGTGCGCCCTTGGCGAAGTTCGTACCGTTATCGGTGATGATTCTGTGGGGAACGCCGTAGCGAACCGTGATGTCGTCGATGAACCGGACGGCCGTGGGGCCGTCCAGCTTCTTGATTGGTCGCGCCTCAATCCACTTGGTGAATTTGTCGACAGCCACCAGCAAGTGTGTCATGCCGCCTCAAGCGGTCTTGAAGGGGCCCACCATGTCCAGCCCCCAAATGGCGAAGGGCCACGAGAGGGGGATGGTTTGGAGGGTTGTTGCCGGCAGGTGGCTTTGCGTGCTGAAGCGTTGGCAGCCCTCGCACTCGTCGACCAACTTCTTGGCCGACTCGAGAGCAGTCGGCCAGAAGAAGCCGTGGCGGAAAGCCTTGGCCACCAGGGTCCTGGAGGCGGCATGATGCCCGCACTCACCCTGGTGGATGTCGAGGAGGATTTCCAGGCCCGTTTCCGGCTCGACGCATCGCTGGAAGACGCCGGTGGTGCTGCGATGGACGAGCTCGTTGTTGATGATGTCGTATGCCGTGGCCTGGCGTTGGATTTGCCTCGCCAAGGCCTCGTTCGGGGGCAGCTTGCCCCGTAGAAGGAACGCCAGGATAGGTTGGGTCCATGAGGGGGCCGATACGGGGGTCGGGTCGGGAACCCCCGGGACTGGATGACCAGCCCCCGGGACCGGCCCGCCAGCCCCCGGGACTGGATGATCAGTCTCCGGGACCAGTTCGCCAGCCCC
The DNA here is from genome assembly GCA_022496015.1 of Hordeum marinum. NCBI lineage: Eukaryota > Viridiplantae > Streptophyta > Magnoliopsida > Poales > Poaceae > Hordeum > Hordeum marinum. The sequence goes on from CM039676.1 coordinate 445,380,750, forward strand.
CGGAGCCGGCTGGTCGATAATCATCATGACGGCCTCGTCGCTGGAGCTGGCCGGCTAGGGTGCGGCCGGCTCGACGGGCGCTGGCAAGGCGGCCGATGTTGCGGGAGCCGGCGGCGAAGGTGCCGGGGGGGCAGCCGGAGCCGTTGATGGGCCGGTGGTGTCTGCCGGCATGAAGATTGACTCCGATTCTGAGGAAGGCTTGATCGATGGCTTGAGCAGCCACTCGAGGGAGACGCCGGCTGGGATGGCCTGTTGGGTGGAGCCGATCTTTGCCAGCCCGTCAGCCGCCTCGTTGTCCGCCTGGGGGACGTGATGGAACTTGCAGCCCTCAAAAGAGCCGGTGAGCTGTTGTACGAGGAAGCGATAGCTGGCCATGTTGGCGTCCCTGGCGTCCCATTCACCAGACACTTGCTGCACCAGGAGGTCGGAGTTGTCGAAGCAGAGGATGCGCCTGATGCCGATCTCCTTGGCGAGCCGAAGGACGTGGACGATGGCCACATTGTTGTAGGCGGCGAAGTGGATCTGGAGGGCGTACTTGAGCTGATCACCTTTTGGGGAGGAGAGGACTATGCCGGCACCTAGGCCGGTCCTCATTTTCGAGCCGTCGAAATGCATGCGCCAATGCGTGGAGTCTGGGGGAGGCGGCACGAACTCTGTCTCCGCCCAGTCGACGAGGAAGTCAGCCAGCGCCTGCGACTTGATGGAGGTTCTTGGCTCGTACCGGATCTCGTGATCGGCGAGGGCGATGACCCATTTGGCGATCTGGCCGGTGGAATCCCGGTCGCTCATGATCTCACCGAGCGGGGCCGTGCTCACCACGGTGATGGCATGCTCCTAGAAGTACTCCTTGACCTTCTTGGCGGTGAAGTATATGGCATAGAACATCTTCTGGTAGTGGGGGTAGTTCTGCTTGGATGCGGAGAGGACGTCACTGAGGTAATAGATGGGTCATTGGACCGGCAGGGACATGCCCTTCTCCGGCCGCTCGAACACCAGGACGACGCTGATAACGCGGGTGGTCGCCACAATGTAGGCGAGCAGTGGTTCCTTCTTAGCCGGCATAGCCAAGATGGGCGCGTGGGTGAGAGCCTTCTTGAGGCCACGGAAGACCTCGTCCGCCTCGTCAGGCCAGTCGAACACACTTGGTTTCTTGGTGTGGCCCGGCTCGATCAGAGCCGTCTTGCGAAGGAGCTCGTAGAGAGGCAGGGCCTTCTCCCCCAGCCGGATGATAAACCGGCTGAGTGAGGCAAGGCAGCCGATGAACTTCTGGACGTCGCGGAGCCAGGACGGCTTGGGCATGCGCTCGATCGCGCTGTTCTTCTCGGGGTTAACTTCGATGTCGCGAGCAGATACGAAGAAACCCAAGAGTTGACCGGCCGGGATGCCGAAGACACATTTCTCTCGGTTGAGCTTTATCTTGTACTCACGCAAGTTCGCGAAGGTCTCCCGGAGGTCGTCGAGGAGGCTGAAGTGCTTCTTGGTTTTGATGACGATGTCGTCGACGTAGACGTGGACATTCCTGCCTATCTGAGGCAAGAGGCACTTCTGCATGCACCGTTGGAAGGTGGCGCATGCGTTCTTCAGGCCGAAGGACATGATGATGTAGCAGTAGGCCCCGAAGGGCGTGATGAAGGAGGTCTTGAGCCGGTCTTCCGGGTCCAGCTTGATCTGGTAGTAGCCTGAGTAGGCATCCAGGAAGGACAGCAAATCGCAGCCTACCGTGGAGTCAATGACTTGATCGATCTGCAGCAGAGCGAATGGGTCCTTGGGACATGCCTTGTTCAGGCTAGTGTAGTCGATGCACATGCGCCAGGTCTTGTTCTTCTTCAGCACCAGGACTGGGTTGGCCAGCCAGTCTGGGTCGAACACTTCCATGATGAACCCGGTTGCGAGCAGCCGGGCGATCTCTTCGCCTATAGTATGCCGCTTCTCCTCGAAGAAGCGGTGCAGGGGTTGCTTGACCGGCTTGACGTCCGAACGGATGTGTAGTTTGTGCTCGGCGAACTCCCTCGGAACACCCGACATGTCCTTGGGGAACCTGGCGAAGATGTCCCGGTTCTCACGGAGGAAGTCAACGAGCTCGCCTTCCTATTTGTTGTCGACGCAGGAGCCGATGGTGACACATTGAGCTGGGTTGGCCGGGTCGAGTAGGATTTGCTTAGTGTCCTTGGACGGCTAGAAGGAGACCTCGCCGACGGATTGCGAGGGAGGAGCCGGCATGGCTGGCTGACTGGCAGCAAGGGCCACGAGCCGGTCGAGCTGCCATTTCTCCTCAACGATTTCCAGGGCCTCAGCCAACCGGCTGCCGTCTCGAGCGCACCCGAGCAAATCTTGTAGTCACCGTGATGGTGATGATTCCCTTGCGGCCCGGTATCTTGAGCTTGAGGTGGGCGTAATGGAGGGCCGCCATGAAGCTGACGAGGGTCGGCCGGCCCAACAGCGCATGGTAGGGACTTGCGAGGTCCACGACCTCGAACAGCACCGGCTCGTGGCGGAAGTGGTCGGGTCCGCCGAAGAGGACGTCGAACGTGATCTTGCCGACAGGGGAGCAGGACTTTCTAGGCACGATGCCGTGGAAGACCATCCGGCTCGCCTGTAGGTCTTCTATCTTCAGGCCCAGCTTGTGCATCGTGTTGAGGTAGAGGATGTTGATGCTGCTGCCGCCATCTATCAACACCCGCGAGAAGCGGCAAGTTCGTTCCTTCGTGGCGATGGTAGGGTTGAGGACCAGAGCATAGCTGCCGGGATTCGGCATCACGGCGAGGTGATCACCCTGGCTCCAAGTGATCGGCTTCTCCGACCAGTGCATGAACTGGGGAGTTGCGGGCATGGTTGCGTTCACCTCACGATGGAGCTTGCATTGAGCGTGTTTGCCCGTCTCTTCACTAGTGAAGACAACGTAGCAGCCGTCTTGGTTGGGGAACTGATCGTGGAGATGACCGTCATTTTGGGCCAGAGCCGGAGCCGAGGCCGGGGCGGCAGCTGGGGCCGGGGCCGACGCGCGGACAGGCGGCGCGGGAGGAGACGGAAGGTCGTCCCCCGGGCCAATCGTTGTGAGAAGCTGCACTATCGGAGCATGTGCGTAGAGGGTTTGGCCCCTGAGTGGTTCTTGCAGGGGAGATCGAGCATTTGCTCGAAGGTGAGCTTCGGCTGCCAGGCAGCCTTGCCAGTGCGCTGGCGCTGGCTGGAAGGCTGGGCAGTCGGCTCCTGCTCCTCGATGGTGTTGACCTGCCGGCTCCCGTAGCGGGGATCCAGCAGGTCGTTCTTGCGTTTGTTGTTATGCGACTGCCGGTTGTCGGCAGCTGGCAGGACACTGTCGGTGTTGTCGTCGCCTTGGCAGGCGGGGTTGTCTTGACCCGGATGGCTGAATCAGCCGTGGCGTACTTGTCCGCCTTGGTCATGAGCTTGGCAAGCATGGCCAGCTCGGAGCATAGAAGCTTTTGCTTGAGAGGGGTGCCCTCTCGGCGGCCTTCGATGAAGTACTGCACGGCTTGTACCTCGTGCACCCCCTCGTGGGAGTTGCGGAGCTCGGTCCACCGAGTGAGGTAGTCGCGGAGGGATTCGTCCAGCTCCTGAACGCACATGGCGAGCTCACAGGGACGGCCAGGTCGCTTGTAGGTGCCGGTGAAGTTGCGGACGAAGGCCTCCTTGAAGTCCGTCCAAGTGTTGATGCTGCCGGCCGCCAGGCTGTTGAGCCAGGGGCGAGCGAAGCCGATCAACATGAGGGGGCGTAGCGAACAGCTACGCGCTTGTTCCCCGTGGCTATGCCAACCACGGTGGTGTAGTCGATCAGCCAGTCTTCAGGCTTGGCAGCCCCATTGTACTTCGGGGTGTCTCGGGGGAGCGTGAAGCCGGTCGGGAACGGCTCGTTGCGGATCCGAGGGCCAAAACAGGCCGGACCAATCGAGCCCTCCTCCTCGAGGAGGGCGGACTACGTGAGGTGGTCGATGCGGTTGCGGGCGTCGTTCTCGTTGCGGGGGACACGCGGCCCAATCCGTGCCGAGAGCTCGGGGCGGATGACGGGCGGAACCGTCCGTTCCTGCTCGCGTCGCGGGGGTGGAGTGTGGCCATGGCTGCACCGGCTGCCGGATGCCGGCGCTTCTTAGTGGCAACCGCTGCGAGGCAGATCGTTGGTGAGTCGGCTGCTAACAGCCGGCTGCTCGCTCCCCGGCATTTGGGAGAGCCGGGGGTTGTTTGTTCCGGCCCGATGGCTGGAGACGCGAGGGGAGCTGGAGTGCTGAGCCGGCTGACGGTCAGGGGTCCCCGTTCCCTCGCGCTCGAGCCGGGGGCCTCCGGTGGCGTTGCCGCTCGACACGAGCAGGCGATGTTGCGCGTCGGCGGCGTCGATGAGCTCCTCAATGTGGCACTCGTGAGCGGCACGTTCTTCACCCTCCAATGTGGCCAAATCCGCATAGGCCACCTTGAGGGCCCACAAGTTGGTTGCGGGGGTGTCGTAGACGAGCATTTTGCCGCCAAGGATTTCGGCGACCACGCGGCCATGGTCACGCACGGCCCCACGCCGATTTGGCCTGGTGCCAGCCAGGGTTAGACCGTAGGCGGAAGCATATTCCCGCTGGGCGGCCTTCATGCGGCGCCGCGTGGCTGCGAGCGCGGTGGCGTCCTCGAACAGGACGCGACGAGCCGCCTCGAGGTCTGCCGCGATGGCGTCGGGGTTCGTCATCAGGGCGATAGGGGTGCTCAAGCCCCGGAGGGCCGCACCGAGCGGGTTGGAGGTGCCGACGCGGGCAGCGGCAGCGCTAGCCAAGGCCCACGCATGTCCGGAACCGGTGGAGGAGGTGATGGCCATTGCCCCCACGCGATTGTGGGAGCCACTGGACTACGTCGTAGCGAGCGCGCCCACGGTCGTGGGCGGACCGGCGCAGACGAGAACCCGCACGGGATACTCGTCAACGGTCGGGGTCTCGGCGAGGCTGAACCTGCCGAAGCGCTCGATGAGCGCGTCGATGTCGGCCGTGAGGTCAACGGAGTTGCCCGCGGGGCATGCCAGAGCAAGCCCCACGAGCCTGTGGTTTCGCCTGGACGTGCGGCGACGGCGAGGAATGGCGAGGGGTCCTACCCGGAGCATGAATCCGGCCGGTGCCGCGTATGGCCCCACGATGGGCGCCAACTGTCGTCGTTTTCTCACGACAGATGCCATAGGGTGGCTTATCGTAGGTGGTTGGGGCCGGAGGACACCGACGGGCTCCGGGTGCGAGATTGGGCACAAGCGGTGGTGACATGCGATGTACCCAGGTTCGGGGCCCTCCGTGGGAGGTAACACCCCTAGTCCTGCTTGATCTAGTTTGGATGGATGAGTACGAGTACAAGGGTGCTCCTGGAGTTGTGTCTAGAGGAGGAAGAAGGAGCTGTCGGCTCATCTTCCTCCGCTGCTAGAGATGGCGTGAGAGGGAACCTCTATGTGGGTGGGTGTGCAGGCGATCGTCTGTCCCCATTGCATGGGGGGCTCGGGGGGGTTTATAGGCCAACCCCCCAGCCTTTATTATACGTTCTAAGTACAGGGGTGGAGGGACCCGGCTGGCAGTCTCTCCGGTTGGCCAGGGGGTCCCGCCCTTCGCGCCGTCTCGTTGTCCGTGGGGTCCACCGACTGAGCGGTCCCGTCTCTACACGGGTCGCTCGGGAGGGGTCGTCTAGCGCCAGCCGGCCGAAGTCTCCGGTATGGCTGGCCGCACTGTAGCCATGTCGAGGCAGGTAATCGAGTGGGCGAAGGCATGCCGACACTGTTCCCTTGCCCGGTCGCGCTCAACAAGGTCAGCGGCCTGGACGGGCGGACTATAGCCATGCGTTGTGGTGCGTCAGCGGCCATTGTAGCCATAGGGCCGCCCGTCGTGCCGGTCACGTCGTGTTGTCGTACCAGCGCGTAGAGGGATGGGACGTCACATGTCCATCCCAGGGTCAACAGAGGAGGCGGCCCAGAGGCAGCCGGCCGTGCCCAGCCGGTCGAGGGTCGAGTCGTCTCCTCGACCAGCCGTTCGTGGCGCCAGCCGGCGGCAGCTCGAGCCGGACGTCCTCCAGCCGGCCATTGGCAGTCGGTCGTGTAGTTTTCCTTCGAAGCGGGGAGGAGGATGACCCCGTTGCTTTGGCCTACCTGGGGGTAACAACCCCGTCACCCTCCGACAGTCTCCATGAGCCCTCCGCCACGAGTCCGTCGACGACGAGATTCTCGACGTCCGCGGCGGTGATGTCGACGGGAGGAAATCCCCCTGGATCCACCCCGGTTGCGTGACAAACCGCGCGGTCGACGGCTTCTTGGCCTTGCCCTTCGCTGCACCCTTCTTGGCGTGTTCCAACTTCTCCATCTTACCTTTCGTCATCGCGACGGCGGTGCTCGTCGGGGCGGAGCAAAGTGGCGCGCTAGAAGCAGGGGAGGCGAAGGAAGAGAGGAGATTTGGGGGGAAAGTACTGTTTAGACCACGGCGCTCCAGGATTTATACACCGTCGAGTGTCTCACTGACTCGTGGGCCCGCAGGATCCCCGCATATCTCGACCGTAGATGTCGTTGAGTACGTGGCGAGATGAGCGGCGCGAAAATCGAGGCGTCGTGCCCCCACTCGCCCCGGTCGTGGTGTCATCATCGTAGACGCGCGCTTCCCAAATTTTCGTATCCCGCAAAATCCGGGTCTGACAGAGCGACCCGCCACGTCCAAAGATCCCTTCGGGTCACTCGGAACAAAATTGACATTGAGAATTCACTCGGACACTTTCAAGACAGAATCGATCCGGGCAAAATGACGAAGAGTTCAGTCGACGCAGGTTTCGTTGAAGCCCCGAAATTCACTCGGAAGACTTGGTGCCTTTTTCAAAACTGGCATCGATACCCCTCTTCACCACTCGAACCCTGATTTATTGGGGGGGCTAATGACGAGGATTTGTACCTGGGGTAGGATCCTAGGCCTGACCTACATACCCTACCTAAGGGCATTATATTGGAGGACTTCAAGACAACAAGAAAGGTTCCGACTGGATTCACCATGGGGTTCAAGTCACTCGACATTTATCCACTCAGTATCTTCTCTTTTCACTCGACAGTCACCTGTCACTCGAAAGACCTTACTTCCAGTCAGCGCCAGAAGACCAGAAGCAACTCCACCAATGGGCAGACGTTAGGTCAGTCGTCATTAGTAGCAATTATGATGTACGTTACCAATAACGCTCGTATTTATACCCACGATCGAAGCCTTGGATGCCTCACACTTATGAGGGGCAGTGAACTCTATATAAGCCGCCCCTCCCCTCCGGCACAAGGATTCGCAACCTTTGTAACTCACATTCTCCACACGGCAAAGCTCTCGAACACTGAGACGTAGGGTTGTTACCTCCACAAGAGGGTCTTGAACTCATACATCCGTGTGTACATCTTAGTCGTAGCTAGGACTCTGTCCTCTCCTTTCGTACCCCTAACTTTTACTGTCAGACTCGTTCCCATGACAGTATCGATATTGTTTGGTATGCGTCCTTGAGGGTCGATGGCTTCAAGCACTCAAACTAGAGTGCATGGACCAGCGCTGGCTGCTAACAGATGAGGCCATGGCCGAAAAGTTGCACCCTAGCGGGCTATCCGAACTGATGGCACCAATGTATTTTGTGTCCTGCCAAAGCATCCCCGGCCTGTCGCTTGCTCCGTCGCCGCTGCAAGCTCTTTCTCTTTCACGCACGATGTCGCCATGCCCTTTGCTCCGGCGTTGACCGGTTCGCTTAAAAACAGCTTGAAAACTCCACATATCACGCATGGTTGCTTTAATATACAAAACCTGTAAAGAAAATTATGGGATCTATTATTTTACAGGATCTATAAGTGCTTTTTTTTAACCTGTACCATTTTACAAGATTTCCTAGAGACGCTCTTACAGTCTAGAGAGATGACTTGCATTTTTTTAATGCAAAAAGGACCACTTCAAAGATTTATCAAAGTACATTCAGAACAGACGAAATCGCTGTCCATGATTAATACTCCCTCCGTCTGAAAATAAATGACTTAAGAATGACACAACTTTACACTAAAAGAAAACGCTCTCCTAAATACTAAGAAATAATAAACTGCTTGTCTCAGTCTTTTTCTTAGAACATCAATCTCGTAGGAATTTCGATTGAAAGTGTAGTATTGCCTCATTTATGCGCCTGCAACAAACACCAAACCAGAGCAGCAAAGGCAGAGCTCCATGATGAGGACTGCTTGTTGTAGGCACTGAATAGTAATCGAAGCAATTCCAGCTGTAAATATGCTTACAAGAAGCGAATGGAAACAAAACAAACCGAGACAAAAACGTCCGGCGCATGCCAGAAAAGAAGGAACGGGCAGGGCAACAAATCAAAAACAGCCGATAATATTTCTTAAGCCGAATATCCAGCTTTGAAGGAAAGCATATAATCATCTTCATGTTACAAGGGTTGGCAACCCCCAATATCAGCACAACCCAGACATATCAGGAACCAAATGACAATATCATCCGAAAAGACTGGTGCATTGATAAAAGGTTAAGCTTTCTCCTCGTTGTTCGCCTACTTGGATCGCTGCCTCATCTTTCGGCGCTTCCTCTTGAGCCTCCTCATCCTCTTCTTCTTCCACTGCAAATTATAGTAGCCACACAGTTCATTAATGCAAATTGCATAGTGCTACTCTGGGAGATGAGTAGGAACATTATAATAATTCCAATATGAAAACTGAGAGATAGTTGTATTTGATTTGAATCAGAAGATTGAGTGTTTCATTTGATATCATCACATGATTTTCAGAAACACAGACCAATTGTTCTTCATCGTGTCCCAAACTAAAGTCAATTTCAAAGGAAAATATAAACAACTATTCTTATGATATCTACGACTAATCAAGCAAAGCAGATCTGCAGTCGGTTTGACATTCAGAATGAGTAGGAGGATTTTATCATCAAATAGATCGGACAGCAATTGTCTTCCTCATCATGCCAGCGACACAATTATACAAAAAACAGTGGGGAAAATGAGCACTTAAGAGATGCATAAAAACATAATAACAATTTCATTATGAAATTGGAAAGATAGTACTATGTGATTTAGAATCAGAAGATTGAGTGTTTCATTGGATATCATCATGTGATTTTCAGAAACACGGACCAATTGTTCTTCATCATTTCCCAAACTAAAGTCAATTTCAAAGACAAATATAAACAACTATTCGTATGATATCTAACAACTAGATAACAAAGCAGATCTGCAGTCGGTTTGACATTCAGAATGAGTAGGAGGATTTTATCATCAAATATATCAGACAAAAATTGTCTTCCTCATCATGCCAACGATGCAATTATACAAAAAACCATGAGAAAAAGGAGGAAAGGAAATGCTAAGCAATCAATGTTCTCTCAGACAAATGCCTCGATTGTCCACACGGTTTAATAGAATGGATTACATCAGACTCGTCATCTGTTTTCATCATCATAGAGAACAATAACCCCAGACATATCAACGATTTGACTTGAGTGACACAGGCGGCCAAGCAAATCTAACCTTATCAACAGAGTCTACGGTCAACGCAGCAGCAACCACAAATAAAAAGTTCAAACAAAACAAGTGTTCTCTCAGACAAATGCCTCGTGTTGTCCCCACGGTTGAATGGAATGGATTGTATCGGACATCTAATCAGTGTTGATCATCACAGAGAACAACCAAGAAAAAAGAATCCGATCAATTCAAAGCACATCTAGACTCAAGCAAACAAGCTACATCTACAAAATCCGATGTTCTCTCAGACAAATGCCTCGATTGTCCACATGGTTTTATAGAATGGATTACATCGGACTCGTCATCTGTTTTCATCATCACAGAGAACCGCAAACAAGCAGCTACTACTACCGAGCGCGCGCGCGCGCTACATGGCGAGCAACAGCAGAGAACCACTAGATCGCATCGAGCAGTCGGATCAAAAAGTGGAGGCGAATCAGGAACGAACCTTGGCCCTCATCGCGGAGGTGGCGGCGCAGCAGGCGGCCTGGGTCTCGGTGTCTGCTTGCTGCGGCGGCGGAGGTGTACGAGGATGGCTCTCGCGTGGTACTTATAGAGGTCTGAAAGGAGCCCTAACGAGGAGGGATGGACGGCTCAGATCGAGATGCGCTGAGTTGGGCCTTAACTCTTTGGCCCATATGTATTTGTCAGAGATGATGATGATAATGAGAATTTTTGGGACCAACTTTCCTTGAGGGCTCCCGCAAAATTTACCTTTTTTTTTGTGAGAGTAGTGTTGCATCCAGCCACCACCACGTGTCAGTCGTTGTCCGCATTTTAAGAATTTTTTTTATTTTTTTACACGTGTTTTTGGATTTTATATGGTCAAATGTCTTTTGGAAGCAAGGCATTTCCGCAAGGAGCATAATATATGCTTATGCGAGAAGCGTAGTTGTGCTTTGAAAAATAAACACAACCATGAAAAGTAGAGTCTTACTTTCACGAGAAGCATAGATGTGTTTCCCGAAAGAGAAAAAAATAGAGCAGTGCTTACTTGAAAAGAGGGGGAAATATTGGTTGTGCTTCCGTGCGAGATGCACACTATGTGTTTAATACTTTACCCAGAAAAAAACACAGTTTGTGCTTTTCAAAATAGTCAAATACGCAACTGTGCTTTCAGGCTTCAATTTTTTTATTACCCTTTTTTTGCTTTTTGCTTTTTGCTTTTTTGTTTTACTTTTTCGTTTTTCTACTTTTTTCCCCTGGTTTTCAGTTTTTTCGAAAAAAAAGTTCATCGAAATATATTAACATGAGATTTAGTTTTGAAAATCTTGACGCGAGAAATCCGATGGTGAAAATGGTATGGGATTTAGAATCGCGGTTAAAAAGATAAACCGTTTAAAGAAATGAATCTATAAAAAAAACTTGCTGGTTCGGACGAGTGACGTACATGAAGTGTTTCACTTGTTAGCATCCGGTGGAGAGTGACATTTGAAAAGGTACCTTTAATTAGTGATTTCATGAATTTTCGTATCATATTGGGCTTTGTTCATACCTTTGTTTTGTTACACTGCATTTGGTCCATGTTCTTTTCATAAACTGTATTTTTTCTTACCATAGAAATTGGTTTTTAAGATATTTTTTGAGTTGTTTCTCTAAAGATACCAGTGATCATGCAATTAGCGATGGAAATATTATAGCATCTACAACCAAACCACCACTTCCCCCTAATGTCCGGATGAACAACCCGAACATTGCCTTGACCCAAAAACGCCACCTAATCGGGGCCTTCAAAGTTAACTTGTATGTTTGGGTTGTCTGGCATCCCTCATATTCAGCCTATATGTGGGACGGATTTGAAGCCGCCTGGACGTGTTCGTCATGTCGAACCGACATGCTAGACTCACACAGAAACACATCGGTCTGCCTCAGGGCTTACCAGCTTTGTTGTTGACATTCATGGCGCCGCTCCGGTGCGCCCCTAGTGAGGTCAAGATCCGTCTATTAAGTGAGTGAAACCCCGGCCACCCTCACATCATCTCCCCTAGATGACCTCGTTTCGTCCGCATTCGAGCTCATAGTCCAATAAGGTGCACACAAAGATCACCTACTACAAGCTTTTGACGTCAAAATGTCGCCCTCAGATCGTAGCAAAGGGCAATGCCATGATGGCTAGGCATGTGGCCCGCATAGGGGCCAACCTTCCTCTGACCATGGACAAGGAGAAGGAAGTTCTGTGCTTGGATGTTGTTAGGCTGGCCCAAAGTTTACCCCCATCGGCCATGTGTTCAAGATGGCAGACGTATGGTAGTCGTTCCACTTCTTCATGGATGAGCAAAACCACGTGGAGAGTTGAAGTTCAAGGCGGAACTGCTGGAATTTTGTCTACTATGGGCCAAGCCCAATAGCATTCCTAATAAATCTTAGAGGCCCACGCAGCCCATTCGTGCAAGGCAAGAGGTGAAACTAATGTTTAGTCCCACATTGCTAGTTTAGATGGAGTTGGACCTCTTTATAAGGGAGGTTCTTTCCTCACATGTATGAGGATGAGAACAAGAGGGACATCCACACGCGCTCCTCCTCCGCCGCCCGCCTCGTCACGTGAATGAGCCTTTTCACCTCCCGTAGGTCGGGACAGTAGGCCTCCGAAACCGCACCTTCTTGAGTCTTATACGGGGAGAAAGGTGATAAGGTTTTTGGGGAGCGCTCTGCGTGACTACTGACCGGTTCATCACGGACGCTCCGGACACCGACGACTTCTTCCCCAACGTCAACGACCTCTTCGACAACATGGCTAGAGATGACACCGACCCCAAGACCGGGACTTCTGCCACTGTTCCGTACGTGCTCGTGTTTTCTCTTTTCAACGTCATGTTTCAGCTTCTTTCTCTAGTTTATCTCGCACTACCCTTTGTGCCACATATGTTATGTTCTCTTTCACATGTGTGCATGCTATTTGCCCTCTTTCTTTTAGATAACATTACTTGTTTCATCTCTATTATAATAGTCATGCTTTCCATGATGTTTTATTTATTTTTCCTAATAATAAAATCATATGGTAAATTGCTCATATTTCCAGCAGGAACATTGCCGCCCTCGCCAAGCTCTGCATCGACCCGTACTTCATTACTAAAAAATTGGCATCCTCGAGCAGTGGCGGAGCTAGACAAGATTGATTGGGAAGGGCAATCGGAAAATACAGTTTCTAATGAAGGCAAAAGCTTCAACTTCATCTGATATAAAATTCCCTATATGAATTTTCTTCACTAAACTTGCACACGCTGTGGGGGCCACGACACCTGCAGTCATGCACGTAGCTCCGTCGGTGTCATCGAGTCCATCGGGGATGAGCGGGCAGTGTCAGCGAATCGTTGCATGATCTTCGTCCAGGACAGAGAGCGGGAACGGGAAGTGACCTTTGTGGACGAGGATGAGGACGGCGAGGGCGAGTAGGTACCTCCCGCCGCCAACGACCACAAGCTCGGAGGCTCCGGCAAGCGGGTGATCCTCGATCTCCTTGGACCATGAGTGGGTAGATTCATTAGTTTGCACGTACTTTGTAGTATGTAATTTTTATTTCCGAATGTAGTTGTTGCTCTCTTTTTTAGCAAAAGTTCTAGCTCGTTTTATCTATGAATCTATGAATGGAATGTAGTTCTACCTTGTTTGCCATTTCTTGTTGCATGGTTTCGAGGGTTCATAAGTGGGGGGGGGGGACATGATTGTCATGCCACACAAATGGGGGGCAACTATTCCATATCTGCGAACGGACAAAAAGGCCCATTGTGCACTTAAGTGATAACTAGTGTACTTTCTCCATCATGTTTTATTCGGCCCGGCCCTTGTATTTTGGCTTAAATTTTGATCATAGAATTGACTAGAAAAATATCCTATATCACTAAGCTCCCCAGGATTGAAGTGCTGAGAATAAATTGAGGATGTCGATTTTGATTTTGGTCTCCTACTTTTGACTAGGTTGTTGACCTGGGCTTTTTGAAGGGGTCTCTTGCTGGGTGGGCCCAAACCAAGCACGCACGTTCTCCTCCAACATCGAGCAGACCGCCTCTCTCCACTCGAACCCTTTCTCTCCACACTCCGTATGCCGCTGCTTCATTTTCTTCCCCTCACCATGGCCGCATGTATGTTGCCGCTATGAACCCCCTCCTCCTTACCCCGCACCAGTATCAGCCCTACCTCACGTAACACCTTCGTCGATATGCCCGTGCTTCCTGCCCGATGAAGCCATGTTGGACTCGCCCTCCTCTACCCCCACAGTGTAATGTAGTGATGTTGGATGCGTGCTCCCCGCCGCCGATGCTCCCGGATTCGGTTACCCTAATCTACGTCTCCATCATATTTGCCGCACCACCTCTGTGCAACACAACCAAATTCTATGGCCTAATATCTCTTCAAACAGATTTGGTCATCTCTCTCTCTCTTTGTGTGTGTGGGAATTTCTTCTCAATCTGACCTCGATCCGTATGATGTGAAGAGGGAAATACTGAACCTGAGATATCGAGGGGTGATGCCAATGCGGCCTCGTGAGGAAAGACGAAGGGTAGAGGCGGGGATGTGAAGGTCTCACCATGGCCAGTGATGTGAGCCACCATGGGGCATGGGGAGAATGATTCTCCTGTCTCGTGGCCATCATGCATGTTCATCACAACTCGCAAACAGCTCCTCTATTTCTTTTCATATTGCTTGATTTCCCATTGCAAATGGCGAAGGGCGTCACGGTAGACTCAATCTTTTTTATGTATAGGCGACATGGTTGACGAACTCAGTGGAGGTCGTGTGGAACATGTGTGCAAGCATCACTAGGTGTTGAGGTTTTCGCATGCTAGTGCATACTGGTAGGTAATTCCACTCTAATGTTTTGCTTCCTTGGCATGTGCTTCTTATAATAGAGTGAGCTTTAATGTGTAGGACACTCTCTTAGATGCATTTTCTCTCGATTATTGCATTTCGATTCTCACATTGCAGATGGCTCAATCAGCTCGCTTGGATATATCAATTTCACGTTTATGTACGTACGGTGCTGACATACGTGATAGGCATAATTTGTGAAAACTCTTTATCATTATGGTTTTTGTATGTAGATGTGAATTTGTATATGAAGAGAGTAAAGTACTATATCCTAATGAGCATTTAGTTTCTTTCTTCTGAGAAACGGCCTCAACCATATATCAGCACTAGTAGAAAAAGGCTTATTTGTCCCGGTTCGTAAGGTCCATTTGTCCCGGTTCCGAAACCGGGACTAAAGCCCAAAACCTTTAGTCCCGGTTCGCTTACCAACCGGGACAGAAAGGGCTCCACGTGGCCAGTGCTGGGAGTCCAGGCAGGAAGACCTTTAGTCCTGGTTGGTAACACCAACCGGGACCAAAAGGCATACACGCGTCAGCATCTAGCAGTCGGTGTTTTTTTTGAAAGGGAGGGGGGGTTTAGGGGTTTTATATTGTTTTAGCTAGCTAATTAATAGAGAGAAGTGTCCTCTCTTTTTTCGTGCTTGGGCGACGCTAACTACTATAGAGAGAACTCGACACGCTAACTAGTAAGCAAATGAAGGAACCATTAAGTACAGAAGATCGTCATGAACATATAGAGATAGAAGTGATCGACCTCTCTTTCTCCGAGAGATTGGTCGTATAACAAGTTTTCGTATATATATATATATATATCCGACGCTACTAGCTACATATATATAATATAAGATCTCTTACAATCCCTAACATCTAATGTCCAATTCCAGATGGTATTCTCCAGTTTTATTTATGACGTGGTCAAAAAAGAATCCCGCCAATTCTTCTTGAATTGCTCGTATGCGATCATGTGGTAGGAGTCCATCCCGCATCTGCCACATCTAATTTGAAGAGGGGGTCTATATATATATATAATAAAATAAAATTGTGAATATTATTGCTTACGCACTTGAAATTGTTTTTCAAAGTAGCCCCGCTTAGGGGTGGTCGCGTTGTAGATGAACTCACAAATGTAGTATCCACAAAAATCATTCCCGGTTTCCTACAACAAGCACTTTACGAGAAATAGAGTTCAATCAAACTGATAATCAAGCATGATAAATGGTATTGATGAAACTAGAATCAATGGGAGATGCGCGGAACTAGGTAGTAGTACTTACTTTCGGGTGTGTAAATCGCAGCTCCCCCGGCAGTGCCGGAAGAATTCCTGTGAACTCTTTCCAAACCCTGCCAGACAAAGAAAATAATTACTTGATATCAGGAAATGAACAAAGTTGCCGATATAATGCGATAATGATCGATTGAACTTACTTCTGGAGCATTTCAATCATGTCCGCATAATCCTGGGGATCTTTTCGTTTCGAGTCTAAGACGATTACTACTCCCCACTCAAGCTTAATCTCTAGCAGAATAAAGTGGAAACTGCGCACGCATGCATAACTCATCAATTAGATTACTATAAACCTCGAGTAATAAGGGAAACCGAATATGCACAAGACAGTAACACTCACTTGAAGTTGTAAGGAAAGAGTATTGTCCCTTTGTTTTGATTTTTAAGTAACGATTGTAGCAAGTTCTCCTCGATTTCTGTGGCATTCTTTTGAACCGTATACTCATGTATGACATTTCGGTTAATGAACCCAATGTCATAGATTTGTGTTTTTCTACATTTGACGATCTTCAATCTGCATAATATAGTGAGGATAATTATATATACATGCAATGAAAGAGCTGAGCTATATACATAGAGAGACTTAATTACAGAAGTAGTACTTATAGACAGTAGCAAGTCACGATTGTTTTGTCGAGGGCCTTTTGATTGTATAACTGGAATACCTCCTCAAATTCAACATTCAACAGTTCCATTCCAACAAGGTCGTGCTCCTCTTTAACTGACAGTATCAAAGAATCCTTCCCAGACTCGTGACAGGTTTTCATGTACCATTCATGGAATTTTCGCATCATCGTTGTTAGAGGAGGATGATCAGGTTTGACAAGAGGCCGCCCGTGTCAGTAACGGAATTCGTCCACCTCCAATGGCTTAAACCGTACATCATCGCTCGGGTAATCACCAGGTTTGGTACCGGGAACCATCCCCGGATGATTAGCGACGATATCGCTAGACACCTTGAGCGGGGGGCACGATTGGTTCGCCTGTTCGCCGAGCTGGGGAATTTTTTTCCCCACTTCTTCATTTTGCTAACCTTGCATCACTGGAAGTACTTCCCGACCGGCGCGCATCTTGATATGTCTTTTTAATACAGCGGTCAAAGTTGGAATCCGGCAGAGGCGATGGTTGTCGCTTCAGGGCATCGATAGTGCGCATCGCTTTCACCAGATCTATCTTCTCCTTGGGAGATGGAGTTTTCTTAATGGCCCTCAATTCGGCCTGACATATCTCCTCATTTTCAAACTCGGTCCTCTCATATGGTAACTTTTCCAAAGGCTTGAGAGATGGACCGTATATGTATCCCCTCCTGCCTATGATTGTACTGCTAGCCGCCGGAGCGGCGGCGGCTCCCTTCCGTCGTTCCTTACTAGGCGCCGGAGGAGCCGGAGCGGCAGCGTCTGTCTTCCGCCGTTGCCGATGAGGCTGAGGAGAAGGCGTACTGCTCCGACATGCCGGAGTAGGCGAAGGAGGAGGCGGAGTGCCCCCACGCGTCGGAGGATCCGGAGAAGGAAGCGGTGTGCCCTGATCACTCGTCGTCAGAGGAGGAGGAGGCGGAGTGCCCCCACGCGTCGGAGGAGCCGGAGAAGGAAGCAGTGTGCCCTGATCACTCGTCGGAGGAGGAGGAGGAGGCGGAGTGCCCTGATTCGCCTAAGGAGAAGGAGGAGGCGGAGGCGTCCAGTTTGGAAGCTTGATGTACTCCTTCTGCCATAGACATGTGCTCCTCAGGGCACGAACTAGCGTATTCTCTCCTTCACCTGTAGAGTGGTCAAGCTCGAGCTCCTAAAATTCCTTGATTACTTCATCCACCATCACAACAACATAGCCATGTGGAATCGGACGATAGTGAAAAGTTCCGAAGGGTTGAGGAGGTGCAATAGAGCCAATAGCCGCCTTGAAAGTGAGGTTCCGGCATTTCGTCATAAGCTCGCAATGTTGAACCTCCGTGATAGTATCCACAGGGTAGCTAGGAGACGTGAAGTTAGGCTGAACGGGCTTTGTGGAAGCGACGTTGCTTCTCCGCTGAGATGGCGGGGTAGCTTCTGGGGTAGCTTCGTGCCGCTGAGATGGTTGGCCGGCAGCTCGCTGGCTCTCAGCTTCCTCTAGCTTTTGTAGTCTTGCATTGAGCTTCTGAATTTCGCTCAGCTCCGCTTTCCTCTTTCTCTCCTAGCTTCTATAACCGCCTGCGTCGGGAAACCCAACCTTCCACGGAATGGAGCCTGGTGTGCCTCGTGTTCGTCCAGGGTGCTTAGCATTCCCTAGGGCCTCAGTCAGCTCGTCCTTCTCTCTGTCGGGAATGAACGTCCCTTCCTGCGCTGCGGTGATATACTTCTGAAGCTTGTTCATGGGTATTGAAAGTTGCTCGTCCGTCCAACGGCACTTCCCTGTTTCAGGGTCCAAAGTTCCCCCAACCCCGAAGAACCAAGTCCTTGAACGGTCTGGCCAGTTCAATGTCTATGGTACGACCCCTTTAGCAATCAGGTCATTCTTAGCTTTGTCTCACAACGGTCGGGCTTTGAGGTAGCCACCTGACCCCATGTGATGGTGATACCGCTTCTTTGCAGCATTGACCTTGTTGTCTCTGACATTTTCTTACTCTTGTCCGATGTCTTGTAGTCCACAAATGCGGGCCAGTAATCTCTTATCTTCTCAAATCGGCCGATGAATTCTAGAGTCTTCCCTTTGTCGACAAACTTTGATTTCAACTCATTCTTCCACCTCCTGAAGATCTGCCATCTTCTTAAGAGCACACGCCTTGACCAGTGGCTCTATAACTGGCTTATTCGGATCCTCCTCTGGCGGTAGGATGAAATTTGCGTTCAGCGCGGTCCAAGGATCATCTTTCTGTCTATCGGTAACATAATCACCTTCAGGGGCACCGTCCTTAGGCTTATTCCATTGCTTGATGTTGATCGGGATGTTGTCCCTAACAATAGCTCCGCACTGAGCAGAAAATGTGTTCTTGGTTTGCTTGGGTTCAATCGGATGGCCATCGTTCGCGAGTGCTGTGATCGTAAACTTTTCATCCTTGCGCAACCTCTTCTTCGGGCCTCGTCTCGTTACCGAAGTTTGGCTCGATCCGGAGGGTTATAAAAGAAGAAACAAGAGTTAATTAATATATGTACATACCAAAACAATTAATGCATCAATTAGCTAGTCAGCACAGGCTTAATTAATATATATACCTCGCCAGACTTTGCAATAGCTCCCTCCTCCGATCGGTCACCGGAGCCGTCATCATGGTCTCCTTCTTCCTCCGGCATTCGGTCATCGGAGCCATCATGATCATGTCCTTCCTCCTCCATTGTTCGATCACCGGAGCCGTCGTAATCCTCTCCTTCTAGACCATCGGTGTCGTTGAGAAACGACAAGATATCACGTCCGCCGTGGATTATGTCCCCCAACAACTGTTCTTGTTCTTCGTCTCTTGGATCCATAGTTTCTGCAAATATTACAACATGGCAATTAATATACAAACATGAATGTCCGACGTCCGGACCGCCTCTCTCATGAATGTCCGACCTCTGGACCGCCTCTCTCATTGATTTTTAAACAAGGGATTATGTTAACCTTTAAGGGATTTAATTAACAAAATGGCGCCATTCCGAATGTGCAGCAAATGGTCCATATTTTTCCTGATCTCATCTACCCTTCTATATGTCATGTTGTCTAGTGTCAAAGGATTCAAGAAAACCAAGGCTTCATCATTAGCCGGAAGTAATAGGCGCATAATGGTATGAAGCTCTCCAAAATTATTTTGTAACGGAGTCCCGGATAGGATAATTAATTAGCTTTTTGGTATGAAGTTCAGCAAGAGCCTTCCGAATATCGCTATTTGGAAGGCCTTTGCTGAAATTCGTACCAAAAAGCGAATTATTCTATCCGGGACTCCGTTTCAAAACAACTTTGAAGAGCTTCGTAGCATCATACCCATGTTACTTCCGGCTAATGATGAAGCCATGGATTTCTTCAATACTTTGACAGACAACATGACATACAGAAGAATATATATATAGATGAGATCAGAAAAAAAATTGATCAACTTGTGCACATCCATAATGAGGGCATTCTTGATAAATCTATGTTACCGGAGTTTTCTTCATTTAAATTGGTAAATTTGGTGGCCTCGACAACGCTTCTAGGGTTTGGGGTGGCCTCGACAACGCTTTTTCAGTCTCGGTTTGGGTGGCCTCGAGAGTTTAACGGGTGGGGACGGGGTAGATCGACAACGACGCTCTTTCTTCTAGGGTTTGGGTGGCCTCGATAGTTGGTCGGGTGAGCGGACTGCCTCTCTCTCATGCATGTCTGACATCCCCTCTCATGTCGAAGTTATCAGGGAGGAGGTAGATCGACAACGACGCTCTTTATTCTAGGGTTTGGGTGGCCTCGATAGTTGGTCGGGCGAGCGGACCGCCTCTCCCACTCATGCATGTCCGACGTCCCCCCTCATGTCAAAGTTATCGAGGAGGGGGTAGATCGACAACGACACTCTTTCTTCTAGGGTTTGGGTGGCCTCGATAGTTGGTCGGGTGAGCGAACCGCCTCTCTCTCATGCATGTCCGACGTCCCCTCCCCGAACAAAAAAATTAATACACATATGAACAAAAAAAATACATATATGAACAAAAAATGCTTTGAACAAATAAATTAATACACATATGAACAAAAAAATACATATATGAACAAAAGAATGCTCTAAACAAAAAAATTAATACATATATGAATATCCATACATACATATAGCCACATACATATATACTTATATATATGAACAAAAAATTCATCATATAAAAAATGAACAAAAAATACAAGGGGCGGCGGCGGCGGCTCACAGCGGGGGCGACTGGCGAGGGTGACCGCGGGGGCGGCGAGGGCGAGGGCGACGGTGGGGGCGGGCTGGGGCAGGGGCATGGCCGGGGTGACGAAGGGACGACGTCGGCTAGAGAAGGTGACGGCGGGGGTGACGCATGAGGGAGTCGGCGACGACAGCGACGGTGAGAGCGGCCGGGGCGTAGGGGCGCGCTCGGGGGGCGGCGGACAGCGACGGCGTGGGCGGCGGACGACATCGGCGTGGGCTCTGTTGGGGAACGTTGCATGGGAAAAAATCCTACGCACATGCAGATCTATCCATGGTGATGAGCATCTACTAGAGAGAGAGTGGATCTACCTACCCTTATAGATCGCTAAGCGGGAAGCGTTAAGAAACGCGGTTGGTGTAGTCGAATGTCTTCGCGATCCAAATCGCCGAGCATCCCGCGATCCAATCACGATCTGTCCCGCGATCTAATCACGATCCATCCCATGAACTTGATCACGATCCGTCCCACAAACTTGATCACGATTCGTCCCACGAACTTGATCACGATCCTTCCGATCTAGCGCCGAAAGGACGACACCTCCGCGTTCAGCACACGTATAGCTTGATGACGATCTCCGCCATCTTGATCCAGAAAGAGAGAGCGGAGAGGTAGAAGAGTTCTCTGGCAGCGTGACGGCGCTCCGGCGATGGTGGTGAAGCAATTCCGGCAGGGCTTCGCCTAAGCACTGCAGAAATCCAATCTAGAGGAGAAACTATGCACTGGAGGAACGGGTAGCACGTGGCTGAAAAAACTAGTGCAAAACCCTAAAACCCACCAGTATATATAGGAGGAGAGGAGGAGAGCCTTGGCGCAAGGACCAAGGCTCCTTGGATTTGGCTGAACCCACTAGGAGAGGAGGACTCCTCCTCCAATCCTAGTAGGACTAGGATTGCTCCTTTTTTTTGCCTTTTTCAACCTTTTCCTATTGGGTTTTCTTCTCCAGCCACATGGGCCTTGTGTGGGAGTTTCCACCAGCCCACTAAGGGCTGATATTCACTCTCCCACAGCCCATGAAGCCTCTTGGGTCGAAATACCCCTCCCGGAGGCCTCCCGGTACACTACCGATGAGCCCGAAACTTTCCGGTGACCAAAACAGGACTTCCTATATATAAATCTTTACCTCCGGACCATTTCGGAGCACCTCGTGATGTCCGGGATCTCATCCGGGACTCCGAACAACCTTCGGTCACCACCATACATAACTCTATACTACCGAAACGTCACCGAACCTTAAGTGTGTAGACCCTGCGGGTTCGAGAACTATGTAGACATGACCGAGACACCTCTACGGCCAATAACCAATAGCGGGACCTGGATGCCCATATTGGTTCCTACATATTCGACGAACATCTTTATCGGTCGAACCTCTATGTCAAGGATTCAGATAATCCCATATGATGTTCCCTTTGTTCTTCTGTATGTTACTCGCCCGAGATTCGATCGTCGGTATCTTCATACCTAGTTCAACCTCGTTACCGGCAAGTCTCTTTACTCGTTCCGTAATACAAGATCCCGCAACTAACAATTAGTCACATTGCTTGCAAGGCTCATTGTGATGTTGCATTACCGAGTGGGCCCCGAGATACCTCTCGTCACACGGAGTAACAAATCCCAGTCTCGATCCATGCCAACTCAACTGACACCATCGGAGATACCTGTAGAGCATCTTTATAGTCACCCATTTACGTTGCAACGTTTGATACACACAAGGCACTCCTCCGATATCCGTGAGTTGCATGATCTCATGGTCATAGGAACATATAATTGACACGCGGAAAACAGTAGCAATAAACTGACACGATCATATGCTACATTTGTAGTTTGGGTCTTGTCCATCACATCATTCTCCTAATGATGTGATCCCGTTATCAAATGACATCACATGTCAATGGCTAGGAAACCCTGACCATCTTTGATCAACGAGCTAGTTCACTAGAGGCATACTAGGGACACAGTGTTGTCTATTTACCCACACATGCAATGTGTTTCCAATCAATGCAATTATAGCATGGATAATAAACGATTATCATGAACAAGGAAATATAATAATAAACACTTTATATATTGCCTCTAGGGCATATTTCCAACAGTCTCCCACTTGCACTAGAGTCAATAATGTAGTTCACATCACTATGTGATTTACATGGTAATGAATCGAACACCCATACAGTTCTGGTGTTGATCATGTTTAGCCCTTGGAAGAGGTTTAGTCAACGGGTCTGCAACATTCAGATCCATGTGCACTTTGCAAATATTTATGTCCTTCTCCTCGATGTAGAACCGGATGGAGTTGAAGCGTCGCTTTATGTGTCTGGTCCTCTTGTGAAACCTTGGTTCCTTGGCTAGAGCAATGGTACCAGTGTTGTCACAGAACAGGTTTATTGGATTCAGTGCACTGGGCACTACTCCAAGATCTGTCATGAACTGCTTCATCCAGACACCTTCCTTCGCTGCCTCCGAGGCTGCGATGTACTCCGCTTCGCACGTAGAATCAGCTACCACGCTTTGCTTGGAACTGCACCAGCTTACCGCTCCCCCGTTAAGAATAAATACGTATCCGGTTTGTGATTTAGAATCGTCCGGATCAGTGTCAAAGCTTGCATCGACGTAACCCTTTACGACGAGCTCTTCATCACCTCCATAAACGAGAAACATGTCCTTAGTCCTGTTAAGGTACTTAAGGATATTCATGACCGCTTGCCAGTGCTCCACTCCAGGATCACTTTGAAACCTTCCGGCCATACTTATGGCAAGGCTTACATCGGGTCTTGTGCACAGCATTGCATACATGATAGAGCCTATGGCCGAAGAATAGGGGATGACGCTCATCTTTTCTTTATCTTCTGCAGTTATTGGGCATTGAGTCTTACTCAACTTCACACCTTGTAACACAGGCAAGAACCCCTTCTTGGAATGCTCCATTTTGAACTTCTTCAAAACTTTATCAAGGTATGTGCTCTGTGAAAGTGCTATTAAGCGTCTCGACCTATCTCTATAGATCTTAATGCCTAATATGAAAGCAGGTTCTCCTAGGTCCTTCATTGAAAAACTCTTATTCAAATATTCCTTCACTCTTTCCAGCATTTCTATATTGTTTCCAATCAGCAATATGTCATCCACATATAACACTAGAAACGCTATAGAGCTCCCACTCACTTTCTTGTAAATACAAGCTTCTCCATAAACTTGTATAAACCCAAACGCTTTGATCACCTCATCAAAACGCTTATTCCAACTCCGAGATGCTTGCACCAGTCCATAAATGGATCGCTGGAGTTTGCAAACTTTGTCAGCATTCTTTGGATCGACAAAACCTTCGGGTTGCATCATATACAACTCTTCCTCAAGGAACCGTTGAGGAATGCCATTTTGACATCCATCTGCCAAATTTCATAGTCGAAATAAGAAGCTATTGCCAACATGATTCTGACAGATTTAAGCATCGCTACGGGTGGGAAAGTCTCATCGTAGTCAACTCCTTGAACTTGTGAAAAACCCTTTGCCACAAGTCGAGCTTTATAGACGGTGACATTACCGTCCGCATGCGTCTTATTCTTATAGATCCATTTGTTCTGAATGGCCTTTCGCCCTTCAGGTAGTACTTCCAAAGTCCATACTTTGTTTTCATACATGGATCCCATCTCGGATTTCATGGCCTCTAACCATTTCTCGGAATCCGGGCCCATCACTGCTCCTTCATAGCTCGTAGGTTCATTGTTGTCTAACAACATGACCTCCAAGACAGGGTTGCCGTACCACTCGACCTACGAGGTTCAATAGAAGCTTGATCCGAAGCTTCATGATCATCATCATTAACTTCCTCTTCTACCGTCGCAGGTTCAACATAAACATCTTTCTGCGCTGCGCTACTTTCCGGTTGAAGTAAAGGTTCAATAACCTCATCAAGCTCTATTTTCCTCCCACTCAATTCTTTCGAGAGAAACTCTTTCTCAAGAAATGTTCCGTTCTTAGCGACAAACACTTTGCCTTCGGATCTGAGATAGAAGGTATACCCGACTGTCTCTTTCGGGTATCCTATGAAGACACATTTCTCCGCTTTGGGTTCCAGCTTTTCAGGCTGAAGCTTTTTGACATAAGCATCACATCCCCAAACTTTAAGAAACGACAACTTTGGCCTTTTGCCAAACCACAGTTCATATGGCGTCGTCTCAACGGATTTCGATGGTGCCGTATTTAAGGTGAATGCAGCTGTCTCTAATGCATAACCCCAAAAAGATAGTGGCAAATCGGCAAGAGACATCATAGAACGCACCATATCTAATAAGGTTCGATTACGACGTTCAGACACACCATTATGCTGTGGTGTTTCGGGCAGTGTCAACTATGAAACAATTCCATATTGTCTTAAGTGACTGCCAAACTCATAACTCAGATATTCACCTCCTCGATCAGATCGCAGAAATTTAATCTTCTTGTTACGATGATTCTCAACTTCACTGTGAAATTGCTTGAACTTTTCAAAAGTTTCAGACTTGTGTTTCATCAAGTAAATATACCCATATCTACTCAAGTCATCAGTGAAGGTGAGAAAGTAACGATATCCACCGCGCGTTGCAACATTCATTGGACCACACACATCAGTATGTATGATTTCCAACAAGTCACTTGCCCGTTCCATTGTTCCAGAGAACGGTGTTTTAGTCATCTTGCCCATCAGGCATGGTTCAAATGTGTCAAGTGATTCAAAATCAAGTGACTCCAAAAGTCCATCAGCATGGAGCTTCCTCATGCGTTTTACACCAATATGACCTAAACGACAGTGCCACAAGAAAATGGTACTATCATTAACAACTCTACATCTTTTGGCATCAATGTTATGAACATGTGTGTCATCACTATCAAGATTCAATATGAATAAACCCCTAACATTGGGTGCATGACCATTAAAGATATTACTCATATAAATAGAACAACCTTTATTCTCTGACTTAAATGAGCAACCATCTCGCAATAAACAAGATCCAGATATAATGTTCATGCTTAACGCAGGCACTAAATAACAATTATTCAGGTTCATCACTAATCCCGATGGTAATAGAAGAGAGAGCGTGCCGACGGCGATCACATCAACCTTGGAACCATTTCCCACGCGCATCGTCACTTCATCCTTTGCCAGCCTTCGTTTATTCCATAGTTCCTGCTTTGAGTTGCAAATGTGAGCAACCGAACCGGTATCAAATACCCAGGCACTACTACGAGAGCTAGTAAGGTACACATCAATAACATGTATATCATATATACCTTGTTTGTCGTTGGCCGCCTTCTTGTCAGCCAGGTACTTGGGGTAGTTCCGCTTCCAGTGACCAGTTCCCTTGCAATGCAAGCACTCAGTTTCTGGCTTAGGTCCATGCTTAGGCTTCTTTGTAGGAGTAGCAACTGCTTTGCCACCCTTCTTGGTTTTACCCTTCTTGCCTTTGCCTTTGCCATTTTTCTTGAAACTAGTGGTTTTATTAACCATCAACACTTGATGTTCTTTCTGGATTTCAGACTCAGCGACTTTCAGCATCGCAAATAGCTCGGCGACTGACTTGTTCATCCCGTGCATGTTATAGTTCATCACAAAGCTCTTGTAACTAGGTGGAAGCGATTGAAGAACTCTATCAGTGATTGCCTCCGGTGGAAGGGTAATTAGCAACTCAGCTAGACGGTTTGAGTACCCAGACATTCTGAGTATGTACTCACTAATAGACCCGTTCTCCTCCATCTTGCAAGCATAGAATTTATCGGAGGTCTCATACCTCTCGATCCGGGCATTCTTCTAAAAGATAAACTTCAACTCCTGGAACATCTCATATGCTCCATGACGTTCAAAACGTCTTTGAAGTCCCGGTTCTAAGCCATACAATATTGCACACTGAACTATTGAGTAGTCTCCAGCACGAGCCTCCCAAGCGTTCTTAACGTCTCCGGAGGTCATGTCTTCTGGCTGGTCACCAAGCGGTGCATCAAGGACATATGACTTCTGGGAAGCCGTGAGGATAATCCTCAGATTACGGGCCCAGTCAACAAAATTACTTCCATCATCTTTCAATTTAGCTTTCTCTAGGAACGCATTAAAATTCAAGGGTGCTACTGCGCGAGCCATTGATCTACAACATAAATATGCAAAGGTTACTTAGACTATTGTTCAAGATAATGAGTTTAGTTAATCAAATTACTAAAGCTCCCACTCAAATTGACATCCCTCAGGTCATCTGAGTGTCACATGATCCAAATTCACCAACTCAAGTCCGATCATCACGTGAGTCAAGGTGGCTTCAATGGTGAACATCATCATGTTGATTATATCTACTATATGACTCATGCTCGACCTTTCGGTCTCTTGTCTTCCGAGGCCATGTCTGTACATGCTAGGTTCGTCAAGTTTAACCCGAGTGTTCTGCGCGTGCAAATCTGGCTT
The DNA here is from genome assembly GCA_022496015.1 of Hordeum marinum. Lineage (NCBI taxonomy): Eukaryota > Viridiplantae > Streptophyta > Magnoliopsida > Poales > Poaceae > Hordeum > Hordeum marinum. The sequence continues at coordinate 445,407,612 of CM039676.1, forward strand.
GCACCCGTTGTATGTGAACGTGGAGTCTATCACACCCGATCATCACGTGGTGTCTCAACACGACGAACTTTTGCAACGGTGCACACTCGGGGAGAACACAATTTTTATCTTGAAATTTAAGTGAGGGATCACCTTATAATGCTACCGATGTACTAAGCAAAACAAGGTGCATAAAAGGATTAACATCACATGCAATTCATAAGTGACATGATATGGCCATGAACTTGTGTTTAAGATCTCCATCTTTGAAACACCGACATGATCTCCATCGTCACCGGCACAACACCATGATCTCCATCATCTTGATCTCCATCAACGTGCTGCCATTAGGGTTGTGGCGCCAGCCCTGCTTCTACTTCTATTGCTACCGCTTAGCGATAAAGTAAAGCATTACATAGTGCTTAATGATTGACACGCAAGTCATACAATAATTAAAGACAACCCTATGGCTCCTGCCGGTTGCCGTATTCACCGACGTGCAAGTCGTGAAAATCTATACATCACATGATCATCTCATACATCACATATATCTCATCATGTAATTGGTCATATCACATCACAACATACCCTGCAAAAACAAGTTAGACGTCCTCTAATTGTTGTTGCATGTTTTACGTGGCTGCTACGGGTATCTAGCAAGAACGATTCTCACCTACGCATAAACCACAATGGTGATACATAGATTGCTTTTCAACCTTCTCAAGGACCGCCTTTGTCGGATCCGATCCAACTAAAGTAAGAGAAACTGTCACCCGCAAGCCATCTAAGCAACAAGTTGCGTCGAGGGAACCGGTCTCTCATAAGCGTATGAGTAATGTTGGTCCGGGCTGCTTCATCTCACAATCCCGCTGAACCAAAATCCGACCAAGGGTGGAAGCAATCTAAGCATCAACGCCCACAAACGTTTTGTGTTCTACTCGAGATCTCATCGAACCATCAACCTAGCTCTGATACCACTGTTGGGGAACGTCGCATGGGAAACAAAAATTTTCCTACGCACACGCAAACCTATCCATGGTGATGAGCATCTTTGAGAGGGAGAGTGGATCTACGTACCCTTGTAGATCGCTAAGCGGGAAGCGTTAAGAAACGTGGTTGGTGTAGTCGTACTTCTTCGCGATCCAAATCGCCGAGCGTCCCGCGATCTAATCACGAATCGTCCTGCGAACCAATCATGAACCGTCCCGCGATCTCGTCACGATCCGTCCCGCGATCCGATCACGAACGTCCCGTGGTCTTGATCACGATCCTTCCGATCTAGTACCGAACGGATGACACCTCCGCGTTCAGCACACGTGCAGCTTGATGACAATCTCCACCGTCTTGATCCAGCAAGAGGAGGTGGAGAGGAGAGAGAGTTCACCGGCAGCGTGACGGCGCTCTGGTGATGGTGGTGGAGTGATTCCGGCAGGGCTTCGCCTAAGCGCTGCGGAAAACCGATCTAGAGGAGCACCGGTGAAACGGGTAGCACGTGGCCGTAAAACTGTGTGTAAACAGCCCCAATCCACCAGTATATATATAGGAGGGAGGGAGAGGCAGCCCTTGGCGCAAGGCCAAGGGCCTCTAGGATTTGGCCGGCTAGAGGGGGAGGAGTCCTACTCCTCCTCCACTCCTAGTAGGAGTAGGACTCTTCCTTTTTGCCTTTTTTCACCCTTTTTCCTTTAGGACTTTTGCCTCCTGCGCCATGGGCCTTATTGTGGCTGTTCCTCCAGCCCAATAAGGGATGGTTATTACTCTCCACAGCCCATGGACCCTCTGGGGTCGAAATACCCCTCCCGGTGGTCTCCCGGTACACTACTGGCACTCCCGGTACACTACCGATGAGCCCGAAACATTTCTGGCGACCAAACTGGGACTTCCTATATATGAATCTTTACCTCCGGACCATTCCGGAGCTCCTCGTGACGTCCGGGATCTCATCCGGGACTCCGAACAAACTTCGGTCACCACCATACATAAATCTACACTACCGAAACGTCACCGAACCTTAAGTGTGCAGACCCTGCGGGTTCGAGAACTATGTAGACATGACCGAGACACCTCTACGGTTAATAACCAATGGCGGGACCTAGACGTCCACATTGGTTCCTACATATTCTATGAAGATCTTTATCGGTCGAACCTCTGTGTCAAGGATTCAGTTAATCCCGTATAACGTTCCCTTTGTTCTTCGGTTTGTTACTCGCCCGAGATTCGATCGTCGGTATCTCCATACCTAGTTCAACCTCGTTACCGGCAAGTATCTCTACTCGTTCCATAATACAAGATCCCGCAACTAACAATTAGTCACATTGCTTGCAAGGCTCATTGTGATGTTGCATTACCGAGTGGGCCCCGAGATACCTCTCCGTCACACGGAGTAACAAATCCCAGTCTCGATCCATGCCAACTCAACAGACACCATCGGAGATACCTGTAGAGCATCGTTATAGTCACCCAGTTACGTTGCGACGTTTGATACACACAAGGCACTCCTCCGATATCCGTGAGTTGCATGATCTCATGGTCATAGGAACATATACTTGACATGCGGAAAACAGTAGCAATAAACTGACACGATCATATGCTACGTTTGTAGTTTGGGTCTTGTCCATCACATCATTCTCCTAATGATGTGATCCCGTTATCAAATGACATCACATGTCAATGGCTAGGAAACCCTGACCATCTTTGATCAACGAGCTAGTTCACTAGAGGCATACTAGGGACACAGTGTTGTCTATTTACCCACACATGCAATGTGTTTATAATCAATGCAATTATAGCATGGATAATAAACGATTATCAGGAACAAGGAAATATAATAATAAACACTTTATATATTGCCTCTAGGGCATATTTCCAACAGTCGTCTCAACGGATTTCGATGGTGCCCTATTGAAAGTGAATGCAACTGTCTCTAATGCATAACCCCAAAACGATAGTGGCAAATCAGCAAGAAACATCATAGAACGCACCATATCTAATAAGGTTCGATTACGACGTTCGGACACACCATTACGCTATGGTGTTCCGGGCGGTGTCAACTGTGAAACAATTCCACACTGTCTTAAGTGACTGCCAAACTCATAACTCAGGTATTCACCTCCTCGATCAGATCACAGGAATTTAATCTCCTTGTTACGATGATTCTCAACTTCACTCTGAAATTGTTTGAACTTTTCAAATGTTTCAAACTTGTGTTTCATCAAGTAAATATACCCATATCCACTTAAGTCATCAGTGAAGGTGAGAAAATAACGATATCCACCACGCGCTGTAACATTCATTGTACCGCACACATCAGTATGTATGATTTCCAATAAGTCACTCGCCCGTTCCATTGTTCCAGAGAACGGCGTTTTAGTCATCTTGCCCATGAGGCATGGTTCACATGTGTCAAGTGATTCAAAATCAAGTGACTCCAAAAGTCCATCAGCATGGAGCTTCCTCATGCGTTTTACACCAATATGACCTAAACGACAGTGCCACAAGAAAGTAGTACTATCATTATCAACTCTACATCTTTTGGCATCAATGTTATGAACATGTGTCACATCACTATCAAGATTAAATATGAATAAACCCCTAACATTGGGTGCATGACCATAAAAGATATTACTCATATAAATAGAACAACCTTTATTCTCTGATTTAAATGAGTAACTGTCTCGCAATAAACAAGATCCAGATATAATGTTCATGCTTAACGCAGGCACTAAATAACAATTATTCAGGTTCATCACTAATCCTGATGGTAATCGAAGAGAGAGCGTGCCGACGGCGATCACATCAACCTTGGAACCATTTCCCACGCGCATCGTCACTTCGTCCTTTGCCAGCCTTCGTTTATTCCGGAGTTCCTGCTTTGAGTTGCAAATGTGAGCAACCGAACCGGTATCAAATACCCAGGCACTACTATGAGAGCTAGTAAGGTACACATCAATAACATGTATATCATATATACCTTGTTTGTCGTTGGCCGCCTTCTTGTCAGCCAGGTACTTGGGGCAGTTCCGCTTCCAGTGACCAGTTCCCTTGCAATGAAAGCACTCAGTTTCTGGCTTGGGTCCATGCTTGGGCTTCTTTACAGGAGTAGCAACTGCTTTGCCATCCTTCTTGGTTTTACCCTTCTTGCCCTTGCCCTTGACCTTGCCATTTTTCTTGAAACTAGTGGTTTTATTGACCATCAACACTTGATGTTCTTTCTGGATTTCAGACTCAGCGACTTTTAGCATCGCAAACAGCTCGGCAACTGACTTGTTCATCCTGTGCATGTTATAGTTCATCACAAAGCTCTTGTAACTAGGTGGCAGTGATTGAAGAACTCTGTCAGTGATTGCCTCTGGTAGAAGGGCAATTCCCAACTCCGCTAGACGAGTTGAATACCCAGACATTCTGAGTATATGTTCATTGATAGACCCGTTCTCCTCCATCTTGCAAGCATAGAACTTATCGAAGGTTTCATACCTCTCGATCCGGGCATTCTTCTGAAAGATAAACTTGAACTCCTGGAACATCTCATATGCTCCATGATGTTCAAAACGTCTTTGAAGTCCCGGTTCTAAGCCATACAATATTGCACACTGAACTATTGAGTAATCTCTAGTACGTGCCTCCCAAGCGTTCTTAACGTCTTCGGAGGTCATATCTTCTGGTTAGGCACCAAGAGGTGCATCAAGGACATATGATTTCTAGAAAGCCGTGAGGATAATCCTTAGATTACGGGCCCAGTCAACAAAGTTACTTCCACCATCTTTCAAGTTAGCTTTCTCTAGGAACGCATTAAAATTCAGGGGTGCTACTGCGCGAGCCATTGATCTACAACATATATATGCAAAGTTTACTTAGACTATTGTTCAAGATAATGAGTTTAGTTAATCAAATTACTAAAGCTCCCACTCAAATTCACATCCCTCAGGCCATCTGAGTGTCACATGATCCAAATCCACCAACTCAAGTCCGATCATCATGTGAGTTGAGGTGGCTTCAATGGTGAACATCATTATGTTGATCATATCTACTATATGACTCATGTTCGACATTTCGGTCTCTTGTGTTCCGAGGCCATGTCTGTACATGCTAGGCTCATCAAGTTTAACCGGAGTGTTCTGCGTGTGCAACACTGGCTTGCACCCGTTGTATGTGAACGTAGAGTCTATCACACCCGATCATCACGTGGTGTCTCGACACGATGAACTTTCGCAACGGTGCACACTCGGGGAGAACACAATTCATCTTGAAATTTAAGTCAGGGATCACCTTATAATGCTACCGTCATCCTAAGCAAAACAAGGTGCATAAAAGGATTAACATCACATGCAATTCATAAGTGACATGATATGGCCATGAACTTGTGCTTTTGATCTCCATCTAGAAAGCACGGGCATGATCTCCATCGTCACCGGCATGACACCAGGATCTTCATCATCTTGATCTCCATCAATGTGTTGCCATCGGGTTTATCGCGCCCAACATGCTTCTACTACTATTGCTACCGTTTAGAGATAAAGCAAAGCATACCATAGCGCTTAATGATTGACACGCAGGTCATACAATAATTAAAGACAACCCTATGGCTCCTGCCGGTTGCCGTACTCATCAACATGCAAGTCGTGATAATCTATACATAACATGATAATCAAATTACTAAAGCTCCCACTCAAATTCACATCCCTCAGGCCATCTGAGTGTCACATGATCCAAATCCACCAACTCAAGTCCGATCATCATGTGAGTTGAGGTGGCTTCAATGGTGAACATCATTATGTTGATCATATCTACTATATGACTCATGTTCGACATTTCGGTCTCTTGTGTTCCGAGGCCATGTCTGTACATGCTAGGCTCATCAAGTTTAACCCGAGTGTTCTGCATGTGCAACACTGGCTTGCACCCGTTGTATGTGAACATATAGTCTATCACACCCAATCATCATTTGGTGTCTCGACACGACGAACTTTCGCAATCGTGCACACTCGGGGAGAACATAATTCATCATGAAATTTAAGTGAGGGATCACCTTATAATGCTACCGTCGTCCTAAGCAAAACAAGGTGTATAAAAGGATTAACATCACATGTAAATCATAAGTGACATGATATGGCCATGAACTTTGTGCTTTTGATCTCCATCTTCAAAGCACTAGCATGATCTCCATCGTCACCGGCATGACACCATGATCTCCATCAACGTGTCGCCATCGGGGTTGTCATGCCCACCATGCTTCTACTACTATTGCTACCGTTTAGCGATAAATTAAAGCATTACATAGCGCTTAATGATTGACACGCAGGTCATACAATAATTAAAGGTAACCCTATGGCTCCTGTCGGTTGCCGTACTCATCGACATGCAAGTCGTGATATTCTATACATCACATGATCATCTCATACATCACATATATCACATCATGTAATTGGCCATATCACATCACAACATACCCTGCAAAAACAAGTTAGACATCCTCTAATTGTTGTTGCATGTTTTATGTGGCTGCTACGGGTATCTAGCAAGAACAATTCTCATCTACGCAAAAACCACAATGGTGATACACTAGTTGCTTTTCAACCTTCTCAAGGACCGCCTTTGTCGAATCCGATCCAACTAAAGTGAGAGAAACTGGCACCCGCAAGCCATCTATGCAACAAGTTGCGGTCGAGGGAACCGGTCTCTCGTAAGCGTACGAGTAATGTTGGTCCGGGCCGCTTCATCTCACAATACCGCTGAACCAAAATCCGACCAAGGGAGGAAGCAATCTAAGCATCAATGCCAACAAACCTTTTGTTTTCTACTCGAGATCTCATCTACACATAGACCTAGCTCTGATACCACTGTTGGGGAACGTTGCATGGGAAACAAAAAATTTCCTATGCACACGCAGATCTATCCGTGGTGATGAGAATCTACGAGAGGGAGAGTGGATCTATGTACCCTTGTAGATCGCTAAGCGGGAAGTGTTAAGAAACGCGGTTGGTGTAGTCGAATGTCTTCGCGATCCAAATTGCCGAGCGTCCCACGATCCAATCACGATCCGTCCCATGATCGAATCGCTATCCGTCCCACAAACTTGATCACGATCTGTCCCACGAGCTTGATCACGATTCGTCCCACGAGCTTGATCACGATCCTTCCGATCTAGCGCCGAACGGACGGCACCTCCGCGTTCAGCATACGTACAGCTTGATGGCGATCTCCGCCGTCTTGATCCAGCAAGACAGAGCAGAGAGGTAGAAGAGTTCTTTGGCAGTGTGACGGTGCTCCGGCGATGGTGGTGAAGCAATTCCGGTAGGGCTATGCCTAAGCACTGCAGAAATCCGATCTAGAGGAGAAACTATGCACTGGAGGAACGGGTAGCACGTGGCTGAAAAAACTAGTGCAAAACCCTAAAACCCACCAGTATATATAGGAGGAGATGAGAAGAGCCTTGGCACAAGGGCCAAGTCTCCTTGGATTTGGCTGAACCACTAGGAGAGGAGGACTCCTCCTCCAATCCTAGTAGGAGTAGGATTGCTCCTTTTTTTTGCCTTTTTCCACCTTTTCCTATTGGGTTTTCTTCTCCAGCCACATGGGCGTTGTGTGGGAGATTCCACCAGCCCACTGAGGGCTGATATTCACTCTCCCACATCCCATGAAGCCTCTTGAGTCGAAATACCCCTCCCGGAGGCCTCCCGGTACACTCCCGGCACTCCCGGTACACTACCGATGAGCCCGAAACTTTTCCGGCGACCAAAACAGGACTTCCTATATATAAATCTTTACCTCTGAACCATTCCGGAGCTCCTCATGACGTCCGGGACTCCAAACAGCCTTCGGTCACCACCATACATAACTCTATACTATCGAAACGTCACCGAACCTTAAGTGTGCAGACCCTGCGGGTTCGAGAACTATGTAGACATGACCGAGACACCTCTACAGCCAATAACCAATAGCGGGACCTAGATGCCCATATTGGTTCCTACATATTCTACGAAGATCTTTATCGGTCGAACCTCTATGTCAAGGATTCAGATAATCCCGTATGATGTTCCCTTTGTTCTTCGGTATGTTACTCGCCCGAGATTCGATCGTCGGTATCTTCATACCTAGTTCAACCTCGTTACTGGCAAGTCTCTTTACTCGTTCCTTAATACAAGATCCCATGACTAACACTTAGACACATTGCTTGCAAGGCTCATTGTGATGTTGTATTACCTTGTGGGCCCTGAGATACCTCTCCGTCACACGGAGTAACAAATCCCAATCTTGATCCATGTCAACTCAATAGACACCCTCGGAGATACCTGTAGAGTACCTTTATAGTCACCCAGTTACGTTGCGACGTTTGATACACACAAGGCACTCCTACGATGTTCGTGAGTTGCATGATCTCATGGTCATAGGAACATATACTTGACATGCAGAAAACAGTAGCAATAAACTGACATGATCATATGCTACATTTGTAGTTTGGGTCTTGTCCATCAGATCATTCTCCTAATGATGTGATCCCGTTATCAAATGACATCACATGTCAGTGGCTAGGAAACCTTGACCATCTTTGATCAACAAGCTAGTTCACTAGAGGCATACTAGGGACAAAGTGTTGTCTATTTACCCACACATGTAATGTGTTTCCAATCAATACAATTATAGCATGGATAATAAACGATTATCATGAACAAGGAAATATAATAATAAACACTTTATTTTTTGCCTCTAGGGCATATTTCCAACAGGCTCGGGGGCAGGGCAGGGGCACGGGAGACGGTGACGGCGTGGGCGGCGGACAGCGACGGCGTGGGCGGAGGACGGCGTCGGCATGGGCTCTGGGGCAGGGCAGAGGCACGGGCGATGGCGATGGAGTCGGGGCAGCCTGGCAGCGTCGAGGAGGTCAGCGTTGTCGGGGGGAACTGCAAGATGAAAATAAAAAAATTCACAAGTGCTGCATATATACACACACCATTGGTCCTGATTGGTGGCATCAACCGGGACCAATGCCTACCTTTGGTCCCGGTTCGTGCCACCAACCGGGACCAAAGGTTTCTTTTCGGTAGCCCAAAGGGTGGGAAGCAGAGACCTTTGGTCCCGGTTGGTGGCACCAACCGGGACTAAAGGTGGGCATTGGTCCCGGTTGGTGCCACCAACCGGGTCTAAAGGTGGGTATTGGTCCCAGTTGGTTCCACCAACCGGGACCAATGGCCTTGCACAGCGGCATGGTGGGAGTTTAGTCCCACCTCGCTAGTGGAGACTGTGTCGTACCTGTTTATAAGGCGTGGTGTGCCTGAGCGTTCGAGCTCCTCTCTAAAGTAGGCTTACGGGCCTAACCACTCTGTATGTGCCTATGGGCCTAGTGGGCCTTCTATGGGCCTGAATCCTAGCCCAATTGGCTGGTTGGGTTTCTAGTCGTATTCATGCCATGGTGGCCCAGTAGGCGGCATTTTTTTTATTTTTTTTCCAGTATTTTTGTTTTGTGTTTTGCTTTATTTATTTTTTTAATTTTTTCCAGTATTTTTCTTCTGTTATTTTAGTTCATTCTTTTTAACAAATAAATACTTTGATAATTTTAGTTGCATAATTTCCATTCTTTTGTTTTGTTTCTTGCTTTATTTATTCCAGTGTGTTTTATCATTATATTCTTTTTGCTATTAATGTTTTGAACAAAAAATACTTTGATAATTTTAGTTGCATAATTTTTATATAATTATAGTTTCAAAAATACTAGAGGTTTATAAAAGTTTTTTAGCTGGTTCTTTTTTGAACTCCACTCCCACGATGTTTTGAAAGAAATTAATAAGCACTTCAAACGAACTCTGAAATGGTTAAAAGTTGGCATAGTATCATCATTTCACCCACATAGCATGTGCTAAAAAGTTGAGTGGGTTACGGCAAAAACTGGATGCACTTCGTGTACAAAATGGATAATCTCTTTCGAAGTATCACGGTTTCGGACGAAAACTCATCTGTTACAAAGGGATTTCACTTTTTTGAACTCGTTTGAACTCCAGACTATTTGTGTGTTCAAAATGCACCATTCAAAGCCACATCATCAATTTTCAACCCTTTATGACTTCATTTGGTATTGTTCATGCACTTACTGATTTTTTTGAGCTAAATAACCCTGAAATTGAAAAGAACTTCAAATGAACTATGAAAAGGTTGAAAGTTGGCATGGTATCATAATTTCACGCACATAGCATGTCCTAAAAAGTTGAGAGGATTATGGCAAAAACTGGATGCACTTCGCGTACAAAATGGAAAATCTCTTTTGAAGTATTAGGGTTTCGGACGAAAATTCATGTGTTACAAAAGGCATTTCATTTCTTCACATGTCACTGCAATGATATAGTTGTGGAGAGAAAGTCTTCACTTTTTCTTCGCTTGTGTCCTTTGTTTATTGCGCCGTAACCATGGATAATCTTCATCGTTTAACAGGGTGCTTGGGTCAGCCTTGACTTTGAAGGTAGGAATTTCATGAAAATTTTCATAATCTTCAAACATGTCTGTCTTGCCCTCCAATCCCACGATGTCTCTTTTTCCTGAAAGAACTATGTGGCGTTTTGGCTCATCGTATGATGTATTCGCTTGCTTATCTTTTCTTTTTCTCGGTATGGTAGACATGTCCTTCACATAGAAAACCTGCGCCACATCATTGACTAGGACGAATGGTTCGTCTCTGTACCCAAGATTGTTTAGATCCACTATTGTCATTCCGTACTATGGATCTTCCTGTACCCCGCCTCTTGACAGATTGACCCATTTGCACTGAAACAAAGGGACCTTGAAATCATGTCCATAGTCAAGTCCCCATATGTCCACTATGTAACCATAATATGTGTCCTTTCCCCTCTTGGTTGCTGCATCAAAGCGGACACCGCTGTTTTGGTTGGTGCTCTTTTCATCTTGGGAGATCGTATAAAATGTATTCCCATTTATCTCGTACCCTTTGTAAGTCAATACAGTCGAAGATGGTCCCCTGGCCAACGAGTACAACTCATCAGAAACAGTGTTGTCACCCATGAGACGTGTTTGCAACCAACTGCCGAAAGTCATGATGTGTTCATATGTAATCCAGTCGTCACACTGCTCCGGGTGTTTGGAGCGCAGAATATTCTTGTGTTCATCGACATACGGGGTCACCAAGGTGGAATTCTGTAGAACTGTGTAGTGTGCTTGAGACCAAGAATGCTCGTCCCTGCATATTATTGAGTCCGCTCCTCGTGTGCCTTTTCCAGTCAGTCTCCCCTCATACCGTGATTGACGGAAACCAATTTTCTTAAGGTCAGGAATGAAGTCAACACAAAACCCAATGACATCCTCTGTTTGATGGCCCATGGAGATGGTTGCTTCTGGCTGTTGGAAATATGCCCTAGAGGCAATAATAAATTAGTCATTATCATATTTCCTTGTTCATGATAATCGTTTATTATCCATGCTATAATTGTATTGATCGGAGACTTAGATGCATGTGTGGATACATAGACAAAACCATGTCCCTAGTATGCCTCTAATAGACTAGCTCGTTGATCAAAGATGGTTAAGGTTTCCTAGCCATGGACATGAGATGTCATTTGATAACGGGATCACATCATTAGGAGAATGGTGTGATGGACAAGACCAAAACTACAAACGTAGCATATGATCGTGTCAGTTTATTGCTACTATTTTCTGCATGTCAAGTATATGTTCCTTTCACCATGAGATCATGCAACTCACGGACACCGGAGGAGTGCCTTGTGTGTATCAAATGTCGCAACGTAAATGGGTGACTATAAAGGTGCATTACATGTATCTCCGAAGGTGTATGTTGGGTTGGCATGGATCAAGACTGAGATTTGTTACTCTGTGTGACGGAGAGGTATCTCGGGGCCCACTCGGTAATACAACATCACAATAAGCCTTGCAAGCAATGTGACTAAGTGTTAGCCACGAGATCTTGTATTACGGAACGAGTAAAGAGAATTGCCGGTAACGAGGTTGAACTAGGCATGGACATACCGATGATCGAATCTCGGGAAAGTAACATACCGAAGAACAAAGGGAACATCTTACGAGATTAACTGAATCCTTGACATAGAGGTTCGATCGATAAGGATATTCGTATAATATGTAGGAACCAATATGGGAATCCAGGTCCCGCTATTGGGTATTGACCGTAGAGGTGTCTCGGTCATGTCTACATAGTTCTCGAACCCGCAGGGTCTGCACACTTAAGGTTTGGTGACATTTCGGTAGTATAGAGTTATGCATGGTGGTGACCGAAGGTTGTTTGGAGTTCCGGATGAGATCCCGTACGTTACGAGGAGCTCCGGAATGGTCCGGAGGTAAATATTGATATATAGGGAGTCCTTTTTTGGTCGCCGGAAAAGTTTCGGCCTCATCGGTAGTGTACCGGGAGTGCCGGTAGTGTACCGGGGGACCATTAGGAGGGGTATTTCGACCCAAGAGGCTATATGGGTTGTGGGAGAGTAAATACCAGCCCTTTGTGGGATGCTGGAAGTCCTACACAAGGCCCATGTGGCTGGGAAGAAAAGCCCAAAAGGAAAAAGGTGGAAAAAGGCAAAAAAGGGCCAAATAAGGAAGGAGTCCTAATCCTACTAGGAGCGGAGGAGGAGGACTCCTCCCTCCTTGGTTTGGCCGACCCAAGGGCTGCCACTTTGGCATACAAGCCTCCTCCTCCTCTCCTCCTATATATACTAGAGGATTTTAGGGTTTTGACAAAAGATTTTCAGCCACGTGCCACTCGTTCCTCTAGTGCATAGCTTCTCCTCTAGATCGGTTTTCTGTAGTGCTTAGGCGAAGCCCTGCCGGAATAGTTCCACCACCATCGCCGCAGCACCGTCACGCTACCGGAGAACTCTTCTACCTCTCTGCTCCCTCTTGCTGGATCAAGAAGGTGGAGATCGTCATCAAGCTATACGTGTGCTAAACGCGGAGGTGCCGTCCGTTCGGTGCTAGATCGGAAGGACCGTGATCAAGATCGCGAGACGGATTGTGATGAGTTCGCGGGACGGATCATGATGAGTTCGTGGGACGGATCGTGATGAGATCACAGTACGTATCATGACGAGTTCGCGGGACGGACCGTGATGAGATCGCGGGACACTCGGCGATTTGGATCGCGAAGACGTTCAACTACACCAACCGCGTTTCTTAACGCTTCCCGCTTAGCGATCTACAAGGGTATATATATCCACTCTCCCTCTCGTAGATGCTCATCGCCATGGATAGATCTTGCATGTACGTAGGAAATTTTTTGTTTCTCATGCAACGTTCCCCAACAGTGGCATCATGAGCTAGGTCTATTTGTACATGAGATCTCGAGTAGAACACAAAGAGTTTGTGGGCGTTGATGCTTAGATTGCTTCCTCTCTTGGTCGTCTTTTGGTTCAGCGGTATTGTGGGATGAAGCGGCCCGGACCAACATTACTCGTACGCTTATGAAAGACCGATTCCATCGACTGACGTGTAACTTCGTTGCACAAAGATGGCTGGCGGGTGTCTGTTTCTCCTACTTTAGTTGGATCGGATTCGACAAAGGCGGTCCTTGAGAAGGTTGAAAAGCGACTAGTGTATCACCGTTGTGGTTTTTGCATAGATGAGAATTGTTCTTGCGAGATACCCGTAGCAGCCACGTAAAACATGTAACAACAATTAGAGGACGTCTAACTTGTTTTTGCAGGGTATGTTGTGATGTGATATGGCCAATTACATGATGTTATATATGTGATGTATGAGATGATCATGTGATGTATAGATTATCACGACTTGCATGTCGGTGAGTACGGCGACCGGCAGGAGCCATAGGGTTGTCTTTAATTATTGTATGACCTGCGTGTCAATGATTAAGCGCTATGTAATGCTTTACTTTATCGCTAAACGGTAGCAATAGTAGTACAAGCATGATGGGAGCGACAACCCCAATGGCGACACGTTGATGGAGATCAAGCTGATGGAGATCATGGTGTCATGCCGGTGACGATGAAGATCATGTCGGTGCTTTCAAGATGGAGATCAAAAGCACAAGTTCATGGCCATATCATGTCACTTATGATTTGCATGTGATGTTAATCCTTTTATTCACCTTGTTTTGCTTAGGACGACGGTAGCATTATAAGATGATCCCTCACTTAAATTTCAAGATGAATTGTGTTCTCCCCGAGTGTGCACCGTTGCGAAAGTTCGTCGTGTTGAGACACCACGTGATGATCGGGTGTGATAGACTCTACGTTCACATAAAACGGGTGCAAGCCAGTGTTGCACATGCAGAACACTCGGGTTAAACTTGACGAGCCTAGCATGTACAGACATGGCCTCGGAACACAAGAGACCGAAAGGTCAAACATGAGTCAAATAGTAGATATGATCAACATGATGATGTTCACCATTGAAACCACCTCAACTCACGTGATGATCGGACTTGAGTGGGAGTTATTAAGTAATTAATTGAACTCATTATCATGAACATAGTCAGTATTGTCTTTGCAAAATTATGTTTTAGATTACTAGCTCACGCTGTAGCTCCCTTGAATTTTTATATGTTCCTAGAGAAATAGAGTTGAAAGATAATCGTAGCAATATTGCGGACTGGATCCGTGATCTGAGGATTGTCCTCATTGCTGCACACAAGGCTTATGTCCTTAATGCACCGCTCGGTGCGCCAACCCCTCTAGCGTCGTCTGTAGATGTTGTGAACATCTGATAGGCACGTTCTGATGACTACTTGATAATTTAGTGCGTCATGCATTACGGCTTTGAATTGAGGCTCCGAAACGTTTTGAACGTCACAGAACATATGAGATGTTCTAAGAGCTGAAATTAGGATCTCATGCTCGTGCCCGTGTTGCGAGATATGAGATCTCCAACAAGATTCTTTGCCTGCAAGATGAAAGAGAATAACTCAATCGTTGAGCATGTGCTCAGATTGTCTGGGTGCTACAATCGCTTGAATCGAGTGGGAGTTGATCTTCCAGATAAGATAGTGATTCATATAGTTCTCCAAGTCACTATCACTAAGCTACTAGAACTTGGTGATGAACTATAAAATGCTAGGGATAGAAATAATGATCCCTGAGCTGTTCGCGATGTTTGACACCATGAAGGTAGAAATCAAGAAGGAGCGTCAAGTGTTGATGGTTAGTCAAACCACTAGTTTCGAGAAGGGCAAGTGGAAGGAGGGAAACTTCATGGATAGCAAGTCAGTTACTACTCTAGTGAAGCAACCCAAAGTTGAACCCAAACCCGAGACTAAGTGCTTCGATAACGAGGAGAGCGGTCGCTGAAGCGGAACAACCCTAGATACTTGGTAGATAAGAAGGCTGGCAACGTCGACAGAAGTATATTTGATATACGTTTTAATGATGTGTACCTTGCGACTACTCCTAGTAGCACCTGGGTATTGGATACCGGTTCGATTGCTAAATGTTAGTAACTCGAAATAAAAGCTACAGAATAAAAGGAGAACTAGCTAAGGGTGAGGTGATGATGTGTGTTGGAAATGTTTCCCAAGGTTGATGTGATCAACATCGCACGCTCTCTCTACCTTTGAGATTAGTGACAAACCTAAATAAATGTTATTTGGTGTTTTGCGTTGAGCATGAACGTGATTGGATCGTGTTTATTGCAACACGGTTATTCATTTAAGTTAGAGAATAATGGTTATTCTGTTTACATGAATAATACCTTCAATGGTCAAGCACCCAGTGAGAATGGTTTGTTGAAACTTAATCGTAGTAATAGACATGTTCATAACATTGATGCCAAAAAGATACAAAGTTAATAATAATAGTACCACATACTTGTGGCACTGCCGCTAAATGTCATATTGGTATAAAATGCATGAAGAAACTCCATTTTGATGGATCGTTGGACTCATTCGATTTCAAATCGGTTGAGACATGCGAACCATGCCTCTTGGTCAAGATGACTAAGGACCCCGTTTTCTGTTTTCATGAAGCGGGTAAGTGATTTATTGGAAATGATACATGTTGATGTATGCAATCCAATGAGTCTTGTAGCGTGCGATGGATATCGTTATTTTCTTACCTTCACTGATGATTTGAGTAGATATAGTGTATATTTACTTAATGAAACACAAGTCTGAATTGTTTGAAAGGTTCAAGCAAATTTAGAGTGAAGTTTAAGATCATCGTGACAAGAAGATAAAAATGTTTGCGATATGATCGTGGAGGTGAATATCTGAGTTACGAGTTTGGCATACAATTTTAGACAATGTGAAAGTTGTTTCACAACTCACACCACCTGGAACACCATAGTGTGATGGTGTGTCCGAACGTCATAGTCGTTCTCTATTGGATATGGTGCGTGCTATGATGTCTATTATCGTTTTGTTACTATAATTTTGGGGTTATGCATTAGAGACAACTACATTCACTTTAAATAGGGCACCATCTAAATCCGTTGAGATGACATCGTGTGAATTAGGGTTTAATAGAAACCCAAGCTGTCATTTCTTAATGTTTAGGGTTGCGACGCTTGTGTGGAAAATGTTTTCACCTATTAAGCTTGAACCCAAAGCGGACAAATGCATCTTCGTAGAATACCCTAAGAACAGTTGGGTAAACCTTCTATCTCAGATCCAAGCATAAAGTGTTTGTTGCTAAAACTGGGTCCTTTCTCGAGAAAAAGTTTCTCCCGAAAGAATTGAGTGGGAGGAAGACAGAACTTGATGAGGTTGTTGAACCTTTGTTCAACCAGAGAGTAGCGCAGCGCAGGAAGTTGTTTTCTGTGAAGCCTACGTTAGTTGAAGAGGAAGTTAATGATGATGATCATGAAGCTTCGGATCAAGTTACTATCGAACCTCGTAGGTCGACAAGGATGTGTACTACTCCTGAGCGGTAAGACAATCCTGTCTTGGAGTTCATGTTGTTTGACAACGATGAGCCTACGAGCTATGGAGAAGCGATGATGGGCCCGGATTCCGACAAATGGTTAGAGGCCATAAAATCCGAGAAAGGACCCATGTATAAAAACCAAGTATAGACTTTGGTAGACTTGCTGGTTGGACGGCAGGTCGTCGAGTACAAATGGACCTTTAAGATGAAGACAGACACTGATGGTGAATGTCACCATTTATAAAGCTCGACTTGTCGCAAAGAAGTTTCAGCAAGTTCAAGGAGTTGACTGCGATGAGACTTTCTCACTCGTAGCGATGCTAAAGTCTGTTGGAATTATGTTAGCAGTTGCTGCATTTTTCAATTATGAAATATGGCGGATGGATGTCAAAAGATCGTTTCCTTCCTCAAGGAAAGGTTGTATGAGATACAACCAGAAGGTTTTTGTCAGTCCTAAGGATGCTAAAAGGTGTGCAAGCTTCAGTGATCCTTCTATGAACTTAAGCAAGCATCCCGGAGTTGGAATATACACTTTGATGAGGTGATCAAAGTTTTTGAGTCTATACAAAGTTTATGAGAAACTTGTATTTACAATAAAGTGAGTGGGAGCACTATAGAGTTTCTGGTAAACATATGTGGTTGACATATTGTTGATCAGAAATGATGTAGAATTTCTGGAAAGCATGAACGGTTGTTTGAAACAAGTTTTTCAAAGGAAGACCTGGATAAAGCTACCTAATTGTTGAGCATCAAGATCTATAGAGATAGATCAAGAATCTTGATGAGACTTTTTTAATAAGTACATACCTTGACAAAGTTTTTTGAAAGAATTCAAAATGGATCAGTCAGAGAAAGAGTTCTCGCCTGATTTGTAAGGTGTGAAGTTGAGTAAGACTCAATGCCCAGTGACTGCAAAAGATAGAGAAAAGATGAGTGTCATCCCCTATGCTTCATCCATAGGTTCTATCATGTATGCAATGCTGTGCACAAGACCCGATGTCAACATTGCCATAAGTATGGCCGAAAGGTTTCAAAGTGATCCTGGAATGGAGCACAGGACAGCGGTCAAGATTATCCTTAGTAACTAAAAGACTAAGGAGATGTTTCTTGATTATGGAGGTGATAAAGAGTTCGCTATAAAGAGTTACGTCGATGCAAGCTTTAAACACCAATCCGGATGACTCGTAGTAGCAATCTGGATACGTATAGTGGAGCAGCCAGTTGGAATAGTACCAAGTGGACTGTGGTAGCAGTGTTTACGGTTTGACATAGAAATTTGCAAAGTACACACGGATATGAATGTCGCAGACCCGTTGACTATAAGACCTCTCTCACATGCAAAGCATGATAAAGCCCTAGAACTCATTGGGTGTTAGATTCATAACAATGCGAATGACATGGTGACGTGAACTAGATTATTGACTCTAGTGCAAGTGGGAGAATGTTGGAAATATGCCCTAGAGGCAATAATAAATTAGTTATTATCATATTTCCTTGTTCATGATAATCGTTTATTATCCATGCTATAATTGTATTGATCGGAGACTTAGATGCATTTGTGGATACATAGACAAAACCATGTCCCTAGTATGCCTCTAATAGACTAGCTCGTTGATAAAAAATGGTTAATGTTTCCTAGCCATGGACATGAGATGTCATTTGATAACGGGATCACATCATTAGGAGAATGGTGTGATGGACAAGACCAAAACTACAACCGTCGCATATGATCGTGTCAGTTTATTGCTACTATTTTCTGCATGTCAAGTATATGTTCCTTTGACCATGAGATCATGCAACTCACAGACATCGGAGGAGTGCCTAGTGTGTATCAAACGTCGCAACGTAACTGGGTGACTATAAAGGTGCATTACAGGTATCTCCAAAGGTGTCTGTTGGGTTGGCATGGATCAAGACTAGGATTTGTTACTCCGTGTGACGGAGAGGTATCTCAGGGCCCACTCGGTAATACAACATCACAATAAGCCTTGCAAGCAATGTGACTAAGTGTTAGCCACGGGATCTTGGATTACGGAACGAGTAAAGAGACTTGCCCGTAACGAGGTTGAACTAGGTATGGAGATACCAACGATCGAATCTCGGGCAAGTAACATACCGAAGAACAAAGGGAACATCTTACGGGATTAACTGAATCCTTGACATAGAGGTTCGACCGATAAAGATCTTCATAGAATATGTAGGAACCAATATGGGCATCTAGGTCCCGCTATTGGTTATTGACCGTAGAGGTGTCTCGGTCATGTCTACATAGTTCTCGAACCCGTAGGGTCTGCACACTTAAGGTTTGGTGACGTTTCGGTAGTATAGAGTTATGCATGGTGGTGACTGAATGTTGTTCGGAGTCCCGGATGAGATCCCGGACGTCACAAGGAGCTACGGAATGGTTCGGAGGTAAAGATTGATACATAGGAAGTCCTGTTTTGGTCGCCGGAAAAGTTTCGGGCTCATCGGTAGTGTACCGGGAGTGCCGGTAGTGTATCGGGGGACCATCGGGAGGGGTATTTCGACCCAAGAGGCTATATGGGCTGTGGGAGAGTAAATACCAGCCCTTTGTGGGCTGGTGGAAGTCACTCACAAGGCCCATGCGGCTGGGAAGAAAAGCCCAAAAGAAAAAAGGTGGAAAAGGCAAAAAAAAGGGCCAAATAAGGAAGGAGTCCTAATCCTACTACGAGTGGAGTTGGAGGAGGACTCCCTCCTTGGTTTGGCCGACCCAAGGGATGCCTCTTTGGAATCCAAGCCTCCTCCTCCTCTCCTCCTATATATACTAGAGGATTTTAGGGTTTTGGCACAAGATTTTCAGCCACGTGCCACCCGTTCCTCTAGTGCATAGCTTCTCCTCTAGATCGTTTTCTGCAGTGCTTAGGCGAAGCCCTGCCGGAATAGCTCCACCACCATCGTCGCAGCGCCGTCACGCTGCCGGAGAACTCTTCTACCTCTTTGCTCCCTCTTGTTGTATCAAGAAGGCGGAGATCGTCATCAAGCTATACGTGTGCTGAACGCGGAGGTGCCGTCCGTTCAGTGCTAGATCGGAAGGACCGTGTTCAAGATCGCGAGACGGATCATGATGAGTACGCGGGACGGATCGTGATGAGTTCGTGGGATGGATCGTGATGAGATCGTGGGACGGATCGTGATGAGTTTGCGGGACGGATCGTGATTGGATCGCGGGACGGATCGTGATGAGATCGCCGAACACTCGGTGATTTGGATCGCGAAGACGTTCAAGTACACCAACCTTGTTTCTTTACGCTTCCCGCTTAGCGATCTACAAGGGTATGTAGATCCACTCTCCCTCTCGTAGATGCTCATCACCATGGATAGATCTTGCGTGTGCGTAGGAAAAATTTTGTTTCCCATGCAACGTTCCCCAACACTGGCTTAGCGCGGTTACGAACATATTTCTTTAAGACTCCAATGAACCTCTCAAAGGGGAACATATTGTGTAGAAATGCAGGGCCCAGAACGACAATCTCGTCGACTCGATGAACTAGGACATCGCGTCATGATATTGAAGAAGGACGGTGGGAACACCAGCTCGAAACTAACAAGACATTGCACCAAATCACTCCTTACCCTTGGCAGGATTTCCGGATCGATCACCTTCTGAGAGATTGCATTGAGGAATGCACATAGCTTCACAATGGCTAATCGAACGTTTTCCGGTAGAAGCCCCCTCAATGCAACCGGCAGCAGTTGCGTCATAATCACGTGGCAGTCATGAGACTTTAGGTTCTGAAACTTTTTCTCTGCCATATTTATTATTCCCTGTATATTCGACGAGAAGCCAGATGGGACCTTCATACTGAGCAGGATTCAAAGAAGATTTCCTTCTCTTCTTTGGTAAGAGTGTAGCTAGCAGGACCTTCATACTGCTTTGGATACATGCTGTCTTTTTCATGCACACGTTGGTGTTCCTCCCGTGCCTTCGGTGTATCTTTTGTCTTCCCATACACTCCCAAGAAGCCTAGCAGGTTCACGCAAAGATTCTTTGTCACGTGCATCACGTCGATTGCAGAGCAGACCTCTAGGTCTTTCCAATAGGGCAGGTCCCAAAATATAGATTTCTTCTTCCACATGGGTGCACGTTTGTCAGCGTCATTTGGAACAGATAGTCCGCCAGGACCCTTTCCAAATATTACTTGTAAATCATTGACCATATCAAGTATGTGATCACCAATACGGAGGACGGGCTTCTTCCGGTGATCTTCCTCACCTTTGAAATGCTTTCCTTTCTTTCGACATTGATGGTTGGTCGGAAGAAATCGACGATGCCCCGGGTACACATTCTTCCTGTATTTGTCCAAATATATAATGTCGGTGTCATCTAAATAGTGTGTGCATGCGTGGTATCCCTTGTTTGTCTGTCCTGAAAGGTTACTGAGAGCAGGCGAATCGTTGATGGTTACAAACAGCAATGCATGTAGGTCAAATTCCTCCTGTTCGTTCTCATCCCACACACGTATACCTCTTCCATTCCATAGCTGTAAAAGTTCATCAACTAATGGCCTTAGGTACACATCAATGTCATTGCTGGGTTGCTTAGGGCCTTTGATGAGCACTGGCATCATAATGAACTTCCGCTTCATGCACAACCAAGGAGGAAGGTTATACATACATAGCGTCATAGGCCATGTGCTATGCTAGCTGCTCTGCTCCCCAAAAGGATTAACGCCATCTGCACTTAAACCAAACCATACGTTCCTCGGGTCACCTGTAAAGTCGCTCCACTTTCTCTCGATCTTTCTCCACTGCGACCCGTCAGCGGGTGCTCTCAACTTCCCGTCTTTCTTACGGTCTTTTTTGTGCCATTGCATCAACTCGGCATGCTTTTTCTTTTTGAACAGACGTTTCAACCATGGTATTATAGGAGCATACCACATCACCTTCGTAGGAACCCTCTTCCCGGTGCGCTAGCCCTCAACATCACTAGGGTCATCTCTTGTGATCTTATAGCGCAATGCACTGCATACCGGGCATGTGTTCCGTTCCTCGTACTCACCGCAGTAGAGGATGCAGTCATTAGGGCATGCATGTATCTTCTGCACCTCCAATCCTAGAGGGCATACAACCTTCTTTGCTACGTACGTACTGTCGGGCAATTCGTTATCCTTTGGAAGCTTCTTCTTCATTATTTTCAGTAGCGAACTAAATCCATTGTCAGATACACCATTGTCTGCCTTCCATTGCAGCAATTCCAGTGTGGTACCAAGATTTTTGTTGTCATCTTTGCAATTTGGGTACAACCCTTTTTTGTGATCCTCTAACATGCAATCGAACTTCAACTTCTCCCTTTCACTTTTGCATTCTCTCTGTGCATCAACAATGACCCGGCAAAGATCATCATCGGGCACATCGTCTGGTTCCTCTTGATCTTTAGCTTCCCCCATTGTAGCATCACCGTATTCAGGGGGAGGGTAGTTGTCGTCATTCTCTTCTTCTTTGTTGTCTTCCATCATAACCCCTCTCTCTCTGTGCTTGGTCCAAACATTATAGTGTGGCATAAAACCCTTCTGAAGCAGGTGAAAGTGAAGAGTTTTAGAGTTGGAGAAAGACTTCGTATTCTCACAAATAGTACATGGACAAGGCATAAAACCATTCTGCTTGTTTGCCTTAGCCCCTTCGAGAAAATTATGCAGGCCCTTAATATACTCGGAGGTGCGTCGGTCACCGTACATCCATTGCCGGTTCATCTGCATGCGTTATATAATAAAATGTATTAAAAACCATTACAACATATCATGAATAGAGAAGTGGCCAAATTAATAGAAATTCATCATCACATTAAAGCCAAAGTACAATAATGACCAAAATAAATACGTACAGTTCATACATAGTTGTCATTATTGAACAACATATAGCTCTCTAGAGCATCTAATTAAAACGTACAGCAAAACTACGTAAAAAAATTAATTGCAACAACAAATGCAATCATAACCGCTACTAAGGTACCAATTGATCCAACGGCATAATGATACCAAGCCTCAGTATGAATGACATATTTTCTAATCTTTCTAAGCTTCAAGCGCATTGCATCCATCTTGGTCTTGTGATCATCGACGATATCGACAACATGCAACTCCAATCCCATCTTGTCATCTTCAGTTGTTTTCAATTTTTCTTTCAAATGATCGATTTCTTTTTCAGCTTTAGTTAACTTGTCGAGCAGAATTGCATAGTCGGTATCCATTTCTGGTTCAACTACTTCCTATAGGTAAAAACATCAACGTCAAGTTGGTGGCATAATTAATTGTCATAGACATTACATGTGTAAAATAGTTATATAAAAGATAATATACCACATCTGAATCATAGACTGGACGAGGGCCAACGTGGGCGGATACCATAACCATGGCACTATATAATAACAAACAATAATAAAAGTAAGAAAATCATACGAGTAAGTATATTTTCTTTTAGCAAGAAGATAAGATCAAGAGGCTCACCACGCACGGGCGATCGACGGCGGTTTCAGGACGGGGATGGGACAGGACGGACCGCCAAACCTAGACAAATCTTGACGAAAATGGAGTTCGGACAAGGAGCTTCGAGAGGAGAAAGCTTAAGTTTGGCTTAGGCATTTCATCAAACACCTCATGTGCATAGGAGGTGAGCTAGAGTACCACAAAGCTCTCCCCTCGCCGGCCAAAGACACATAGTAGTGTGGAGTGCTCTGCTTGCTGGCGAGGGGTATATATAGGCATCTCATTGGTCCCGGTTCGTGGCTGGAACCAGGACTAAAGGACCCCCTTTGGTCCCGGATCCAGCCACGAACCGGGACCAATAGTTGTGGGCTAGGAGCGAGGCACATTGGTCCCGGTTCGTGTCTGGAACCGGGACCAATGCCCCATGTGGCCCGCCCGGCCCCCTGGCCTCACGAACCGGGATCGTTGCCCCCATTGGTCCCGGTTCGTGACTAAACCGGGACTAATGGGCTGGCCCGGCCCGAACCAATGTCCTGTTTTCTACTAGTGTAGTTAGCAACTCGGATCACATTACAATCAGAGTAGAGGGTAATTTTCAGCTGGAGGGGCACGTCTGCAACCTACACTTGATCACCAAACATTCTGCTTACTCTTGCGACATCACTGATCGAAAAGATTGAAAAACACCCATCAGGTCTTTCAAATCAGCAATGATCAGGAACAACTCTGATTTATTCTGGGCTTTGGGATCCAATAAAGCACCAACTGAGGCGCAGTCCTTCGTTCCAATACAAAAAAGACCTCTATGAATTTTAGTCAGATCCGAGAGGCCCATATGGATAGCTATACCTTCTGCTTCCTCTGGTTCACAACAATCTGACAGGCGTCGATAGAAAGACAATGCTACGCGACCCACATGATCCCTAACTGTTAGAAGGGAGAGAGATGTTTGGTGGAATAGCTGATGTATTGTTTGAGACACGTGGGCATATATAGGAGTACATGATCTACTTGGAGTACAAAACAAGCCAGAATACTTCCTAGTCTATCCTATGTTTCCAATACAATCACGATACTCAACATCCCCCGCAGTCACAACAGTAGCGACGCAGACGGTGAGACTGGAGAAGAATGCGAGGAGGTTTCTCAAGCAAGGCGATAGTCCTTTATGCCGATGTCGAAGTAGCCGAGAGCATGGGTGGTGTAGCCGTAGTCGAGGTAGTCATGCAAATAACGCTGTGGTTGATGTCGAGTCGGGGTAGCTGGTGTCGAGGAAGTCGTCGTGGAGCCGCGGGCGCAAGGAGGCTCTAAGTTAGTCATGGGTGTAGTGGTGATGAAGTAGTGGTGCGCTGGGAAGAAGACGTAGTTGAGACGCGTCACGCCAGGATTGCCAAGTCCGGGGACACGTTGTCGATGAAAGCACGCGTCGGTGTTGCCAGCACTGGGCATGCGTAGACGGACGAAGTCGATGTTGACGATGCGCCGCTCCAGGCTTGCCAGGCCTGGGAACACATCGCGGATGAAGGCATGCGTCAGCATTGCCAGTACGGGGCATGCGTAGGCGGGGACCTGCAGACAACAATTTCACCAATCCCTCTATCCCTTCTAACACTAACAATCACATCAGAAATAGTTTGGTCGGTTTCAAAGATAAAGGACGCATCGGAGTTTAGTTTCAAAGATAAAGTCACGCCCTAAATCAATAGTAATCAAAGGAAGGAGGTTTTATGTGATTTTTCTTTGATGTTGATAACTCATTTAATTGTGATGGGAGCAATGGATGTTAGTTGTTTGTTTTTGCTTAGGTTAGGCAAGAAAATTGGGGGGAAATGGTTATGAAAATTTAGGGTGACTTGACGAGTTCTAGTGTAATCGGAGGCAAGAAACTGATCTGGTCTTTCCGCTGAGTACATAAATTTATTTCTTTTGACATGAAAAATATTTATTTTCTCAGAAGTGGCAGGGTTTTGCATATTGCACTTCGGGCAATCTTATGTGGCCACCATATCGCTGCCTAGTTGAATACGTATGTGAATGCCGTTTTTGTGTATTGTCTTGAAATAAGCTTTTACCCCGCTATATAGATATAGCAACCACCCGATACATCTCCGAGTCCCATGCTGGGGAAAACAACACAAGTATGCCCAAAAGAAGCAAAAAAAAAGAACGAAGAGAGAAACTAAAGTCAACAACATCAGATCGCCGAAAACGATGATGACCCGCAACCGCTGCGCCCACCGAAGGATTCCCACCACGCTCCTAGCACTTTGAATCTTCACACACCAAGCAACACCTTCAAGAAGGAAGGTGACGACGACGACGCTGTTGCCCAGACCGGTCCTAGGGTTTAACCTGGTATGTGGCAGGGCATGGGGAAGGGGGATACCCAACGCCCTTCAGGAAGAGGTGGCAACGTCCGCGGGCGTCAGCGCGTGGGTGTCGGCAAGCCAACAGAAATTTCTCCTTTCCACCAACCACCCACAACCACGGATGATCCATCGTGCTCCACCAAACATGTCGCCCACCAACATGCGCCACCATGGTCTTGCATTCATCATCGCCGCCTCCCCGTGGTAAATGACGTGAGGCCAAGGGAACCGAGAGAAACAGCCGGGAACGAGGTGCGGCAGGGTCAGCGGCCACACGGGAGGGGACATCCTCCACCGACAACAGAGGCCACCGACCGGACGCAGCGAAGGAAGCACACCAGGACCTCTCATTACTAGGAGAATGCTTATAGATAGGATTTTAGCAGTAGCATCGGTTTAAAGGATAGCCCTACTGCTTAGTAGTAGCACGGGCGGCGACAGGCGCTACAGGTATTCAGTTAGCAGTAGCGCTGGACATTCAACCGGCACTACTGCTAATCGATCCCATCCCGACCGACAGGGGTGACCTGTAGTAGTAGCGGTGGTCAGACAACAACGCTACTGCTAAAGTCGTAGCAGTAGTGCCCATCTCGGCCTTGCACTACTACTAAGTAGCGCCCTCATGGACTTATCATCTTTCCCTCGCACGCCCCTCACTCTCTCCCTCTCTCCCTCCTCACTCCATCCCTCTCGACTCCCTTGCGTCGTTGCCGGTCCTCCCAACGCGACCTCGCACGACTCTCTGCTGCTCCCGACGACTCTCTGCCGCCTAGCAACCCCAACCCCGACCCACTCTACTGCCCCAGCAACCTCGACCTCGGCCCCGACCCTCGCCTCTGCTTCTCCTCCGGCCGTCTCCTCCATGCGTCGGCCTTCTCCTTCTCTGGTGAGACATCCCCATGCCTCCTCCGCCCGTTTTCTTGTTAGGGTTTCGGTGGATTGCTAGGCTTCTTGCTAGGACATTGCAGGGCTGCTTGCTAAGGTTCTTGCTATGACATTGTTTCTGAAATTGTTTGTAAAATTAGATAGTTAATAAGAAATCCGGGTCAAAACACTAGTAGAAAACGGCCCATTTGTCCCGGTTCCAGAGGCCCATTTGTCCCGGTTCTGGAACCGGGACTAAAGGGTCGGGACTAAAGCCCTAAACCTTTAGTCCCGGTTTGCTTACGAACCGGGACCAAAAGGGCTCCATGTGGCTGCTACAGGAGCCCAGGCAGGAGGACCTTTAGTCCCGGTTTGTAACACCAACCGAGACCAAAAGGCATCCACGCGTCAACATCTGATAGGAGCTGTTTTTTTTGAAAGGGGGGGTTTAGGGGGGTTTGAAGGGTTAATTTAGGGGTTTCATATTGTGTTAGCTAGCTAATAGAGAGAAGTGATCTCTCTTTTTCTATGCTTGGTCGATGCTAGCTACTATACATATAGAGAACTCGACGCTAGCTAGTAAGCAAATGACGGAAAACCATTAATTACACAAGATCTAACAGCTCATCATCGTCTTAAGCATACAAAGTTAAAGTCTCATAAAACAAAACAAAAAAGATAAAATAACATAGTCCTCCCTCATAGGACCTACTCCTCCCTCTTAGGTAAAATGGCATAAAAAAGAATCACACCAATGTCTCCATGATGAAGCAAAGAGATCCAACGGTCTCAAACTTGTGGCTTGCGATCCTTCTTTATTTGTCGACATGCTTCAATTTGGAGCCTTCTTGGTGGTTTGCGCTCCGTCGAGTATGCAAAAGATAACTCGGGATGGAAGTGCCTTTTTATTGTCATATTACCTTTGGGTTGCATCAACGGTGGCACAACTTCATTTGGCAATTTCTGTTGAAGAACATAATATATAGTAGCATAGTTAGCAATGTAATCAATACCATTTACGCAACAGTACTAGTGTACTTAATTAGCAACTCTTACCAAGATATTTCGGCGAATGTCATCCGCCCTCAACCTATGCAATAGTGTCCTGTACAATGTATAATTTGGGCCACTTCCCAAATTATACGGGAAGATGTCTCTACCAGCTATGACACCAATAACAAAGTAGATAAGATCATCCTTCTCCTCCCAAGTTAGATATGATCCATAAGTGTAGTGTGTCGTGTCGATTATGTTCTGTATTTCACTCGAAGAAACGAAATAAGCTGTAAATTAAAAATTAACAAATTTAGTACGCATGAACACCTAAATTTATATATATATATAATGTAAATTACTTGATAAATATGCATGGTTGACAAACTCACATGGAGGTAAAACAGGAAACATATTGACATCCACCCAAATGTCGATGTTTCCTTCAATATGATCTTCGGGACGAAGATCGAAGGTTATTTCCGTATCTTCCTGAAATCCATATGCCTTGCAAAGAACTTCCCAATTTGAGCACCCTATTTCTGTGTTATTCGGTGCATTCATTACTTCTGCAAGAAATGTGTGACCATGTTTAGTCCTTAGGTTGGTTGTCCTCGTCTCAAAACTCCCGTGCTCTTCGAAACCAAGCCTCTCCAAGAAATACCGTCTTGCATGACAGGGGACGAACTAGTCGAATTGTATAAAACAGAAATTACGCGTTAATGGAAAGAAACAGAAGTCGTGCTTAATTATGAAAATACAATTGTCATCATTGCGTACCGTAGAAATATCAAAGTCCTCATAAAGCTTCATGGTGAAGAACCTGCCGTCTCACAGCCCAGTCTGGTCACAAAGACCTTTATCTTCACCGCAAAATTCACACGCTTGGATCACATCGTCGTCTGATGATGACGACATTTCTTGTGTTCATGATTCAAGAATTACGGCACGGGCTCATAGTTGAAACATTTAAAATCGATCGAAGGAAACTACGAGAAAACTGATCAACACATAGATCACTATTACTCAATATGCAACGGGTTGACTTTAGGTCTGTCGAGTCTTTCCTTCCTAAACTCTCATCTCACGTATATGGTGGGCACTCCCTCTGATATTGCGATCATCGGTGATGGTGGCTCCTCCATTCATCCCCGAGTGCATTACACCAAAATGTCTAGCACACGGGAACGAAGGAGAAGCGACCCCCACGACAACAGTCGGGATTCTTCCTCTCTCATATATATATATACATATATATATATATATACATATGATGGACATTCTCCCTCACTGAAAGACACACAATGAGCCGAAACAGACCTAAAGTCAACCCGTTTCATATATCGAGCAATGACATATAAAAAATACTGAAATGACTTGCAAATCACAAATACATTTATAATGAACTTGAATATAATATCACTAATACATCATCCCGAATGATCCAGTTCAAGAATTACGGCACGCTTTGGATCTTAATTAATGCGTGTGTGACTTTCGGTCTGTCGAGGCTTTCCTTAAATAACTCTCATATCTCATGGTGTGTTGGTGCGCACTCTCTCACATTGATACGATGGTGTATATATGTTGGTGGAGTTGGGGAACATTGCATGGGAATCAAAAAAATTCCTACGCACACGCAAGATCTATCCATGTTGATGAGCATCTACGAGAGGGAGAGTGGATCTACATACCCTTGTAGATCGCTAAGCGGGAAGCGTTAAGAAACGTGGCTGGTGTAGCCGAATGTCTTTGCGATCCAAATCGCCGAGCATCCCGTGTTCTCATCACGATACATCCTGCAATCCAATCACGATCCGTCCCGAGAACTCATCACGATCCGTCCCGCGATCTCATCACGATCTATCTCGCGATCTTGATCACGGTCCTTCCGATCTAGCACCTCCGCGTTCAGCACACGTGCAGCTTCATGACGATCTCTGCCTTCTTGATCCAGCAAGAGGGAGTGGAGAGGTAGAAGAGTTCTCCGGCAGCGTGATGGTGCTCCAGCGATGGTGGTGGAGCTATTCCGGCAGGGCTTCGCCTAAGCACTGTAGAAAACCGATCTAGAGGAGAAACTATGCACTAGAGGAATGGGCAGCACGTAGCTAAAAATCTGGTGCAAAAAACCCTAAAACCTCTAGTATATATAAGAGGAAGAGAGGAGGATGCTTGCCCCTCAAGGGACCAGCCTTTGGGTCGGCCAAATCAAGGAGGAGTGGAGGACTCCTCCAATCCTAGTAGGACTAGGATTCCTCCCTATTTTGCCTTTTTTCCACCTTTTTCTCTTTGGGTTCTCTCTCCCAGACTCATGGGCCTTGTGTGGAACTTCCACCAGCCCACTAAGCGCTGATATTTACTCTCCCACAGCCCATGTAGCCTCTTGGGTCGAGATACCCCTCCCGATGGTTTCCCGGTACACTACCGGCCCGCACTCCCGGTACACTACCGATGAGCCCGAAACTTTTCCGGCGACCAAAATAGGACTTCCTATGTATCAATCTTTATCTCCGGACCATTCCAGATCTCCTTGTGACGTCGGGGATCTCATCTGGGACTCCGAACAACTTTCGGTCACCACCATGCATAACTCTATACTACCGAAACGTCACCAAACCTTAAGTGTGCAGACCCTGCGGGTTCGAGAACTATGTAGACATGACCGAGACACCTCTACGGTCAATAACTAATAGAGGGACCTGGATGCCCATATTGGTTCCTACATATTCTACGAAGATCTTTATCGGTCAAACCTCTATGTCAAGGATTCAGTTAATCCCGTATGATGTTCCCTTTGTTCTTCAGTATGTTACTTGCCTGAGATTCGATCATCGGTATCTCCATACCTAGTTCAACCTCATTACCGGCAAGTCTCTTTACTCGTTCCGTAATACAAGATATCGTGCCTAACACTTAGTCACATTGCTTGCAAGGCTTATTGTGATGTTGTATTACCGAGTGGGCCCTGAGATACCTCTCTGTCACACGGAGTAACAAATCACACTCTTGATCCATGCCAACTCAACAGACACCCTCGGAGATACCTGTAGAGCACCTTTATAGTCACCCAGTTACGTTGCAATGTTTGATACACACAAGTCACTCCTCCGGTGTTCGTGAGTTTCATGATCTCATGGTCATAGGAACATATACTTGACATGCAGAAAACAGTAGCAATAAACTGACATGATCAATTTCTACGTTTCTAGTTTGGGTCTTGTCCATCACATCATTCTCCTAATGATGTGATCCCGTTATCAAATGACATCTCATGTCCATGGCTAGGAAACCTTAACTATCTTTTGATCAAAGAGCTAGTCTATTAGAGGCATACTAGGGACATGGTTTTGTCTATGTATCCACACATGCATCTAAGTCTCCGATCAATACAATTATAGCATGGATAATAAACGATTATCATGAACAAGGAAATATGATAATAACTAATTTATAATTGCCTCTAGGGCATATTTCCAACAGGTGGACACTTGCACTAGAGTCAATAATCTAGTTCACATCACCATGTGACTCGCATTGTTATGAATCTAACACCCAATGAGTTATGGGGCTCGATCATGCTTTGCATGTGAGAGAGGTCTTACAGTCAACAGGTCTGCGACATTTAGATCTGTGTGTACTTTGCAAATCTCTATGTCAAACTGTAAATACTGTTACCACACTCCACATGGAGCTATTCCAAATGGATGCTCCACTATACGTATCCAGATTGCTACTACGAGTTATCCGGATTGGTGTTAAAGCTTGCATCGATGTAACTCTTTACGACGAACTCTTTATCACCTCCATAATAGAGAAACATCTCCTTAGTCTTTTAGTTACTGAGGATAATCTTGACCGTTGTCCAGTGATCCACTCCTAGATCCCTCTTGTACCCCTTGATGGACTCATGGCAAGGCACACTCAGGTGCGGTACACAACATGGCATACTATACAGAGCCTCTGGCTAAGGCATAGGGGACGACATTTGTCCTTTCTCTTTCTTCTGCCGTGGTCGAGCTTTGAGTCTCACTCAACTTCACACCTTACAAAGCAGGCGAGAACACTCCTCTCTAGCTAATCCATTTTGAACTCTTTCAAAATCTTGTCAAGGTATGTACTATTTTAAAGTCTCATCAAGCATCTTGATCTATCTATATAGATCTTGATGCTCAACAATTAGGTAGCTTTATCCAGGCCTTCCTTTGAAAAACACCTTTCAAACAACCCTTTATGCTTTCAGAAATTCTACATCATTTCCGATCAACCATATGTCAACCACATATGCTTATCAGAAACTCTATAGTGCTCCCACTCACTTTATTGTAAATACAAGTTTCTCATAAACTTTGTATAGACTCAAAAACTTTGATCACCTCATCAAAGTGTATATTCCAACTCCAAGATGCTTGCTTCAGTTCATAGAAGGATCACTGAAGCTTGCACACCTTTTAGCATCCTTAGGACTGACAAAACCTTCTGGTTGTGTCTCATACAACCTTTCCTTAAGGAAGGAAACGATGTTTTGGCATCCATCTGCCAGATTTCATAATTGAAAAATGCAGCAATTGCTAACATAATTCCAACAGACTTTAGCATCGCTACGAGTGAGAAAGTCTCATCGTAGTCAACTCCTTGAACTTGGCGGAAACTTCTTTGCGACAAGTCGAGCTTTATAAATGGTGACATTTACCATCAACGTTTGTCTTCATTTTAAAGGTCCATTTGTACTCGACGACCTGCCATCCAATGAGCAAGTCTACCAAAGTCTATACTTGGTTTTCATACATGGATCCTTTCTCGGATTTCATGGCCTCTAACCATTTGTCGGAATCCGGGCCCATCATCGCTTCTCCATAGTTCGTAGGTTCATCGTTGTCCAACAACATGACCTCCAAGACAAGGTTGTCGTACCACTTAGGAGCAGTACACGTCCTTGTCGACCTACGAGGTTCGATAGTAACTTGATCCAAAGTTTCATGATCATCATCATTAACTTTCTCTTCAACTAACGTAGGCTTCATAGAAACATCTTCCTGCACTGAGCTACTCTCTTGTTGAAACAAAGGTTCAACAACCTCATCAAGTTCCATCCTCCTCCCACTCAATTCTTTCGAGAGAAACTCTTTCTCGAGAAAGGACCCCGTTTTAGCAACAAACATTTTACGCCTAGATCTGAGATAGAAGGTTCACCCAACTGTTCTTTAGGGTATTCTATGGAGATGCGTTTGTACGCTTTGGGTTCGAGCTCATTAGGTGAAAACATTTTCCACACAAGTGTCGCAGCCCCAAACATCAAGAAATGACAGCTTAGGTTTCTATCAAACCATAATTCACACGGTGTCATCTCAACGGATTTAGATGGTGCCCTATTTAAAGTGAATGTAGTTGTCTCTAATGCATAACCCCAAAATTATAGTAAGAAAATGACAAGAGACATCATAGCACACACCATATGTAATAGAGCATGACTATGACGTTCGGACACACCATCATATTATGGTGTTCCAGGTGGCATGAGTTGTGAAACAACTTTCACACTGTCTAAAGTTGTATGCCAAACTCGTAACTCAGATATTCACCTCCATGATCATATCGTAGACATTTTTATCTTCTTGTCACGATGATCTTAAACTTCACTCTCAATTTGCTTGAACCTTTCAAACGATTCAGACTTGAGTTTCATTAAGCAAATATATACTATATCTACTCAAATCATCAGTGAAGGTAAGAAAATAACGATATCCATCGCACGCTACAAGACTCATTGGATTGCATACATCAACATGTATCATTTCCAATAAATTACTTGCCCGCTCCATCAATGCGGAAAATGGGGTCCTCAGTCATCTTGCCCAGGAGGCATGGTCCGCATGTCTCAACCGATTCGAAATTGAATGAGTCCAAAGATCCATCAACATGGATTTTCTTCATGCGCTTTATACCAATATGACATTTAGGGGCAGTGCCACAAGTATGTGGTACTATCATTATTAACTTTGTATATTTTGGCATCAATGTTATGAACATGTGTATTACTACGGTCAAGATTTCAACAAACCATTCTCACTAGGTGCATGACCATTGAAGGTATTATTCATGTAAACAGAATAACCATTATTCTCTAACTTAAATGAATAACCGTGTTGCAATAAACATGATCTAATCACGTTCATGCTCAACGGAAAACACCAAATAACATTCATTTAGGTTCATCACTAATCCCGAAGGTAGAGAGAGCGTGCGATGTTGATCACATCAACCTTGGAAACATTTCCAACACACATCGTCACCTCACCCTTAGCTAGTTCTCCGTTTATTCTATAGCTTTTATTTTGAGTTACTAACATTTAGCAACCGAACCGGTATCCAATACCCAGGTGCTATTAGGAGTACTAGAAAGGTACACATCAATAACACCAAATATACTTCTGTCGACGTTGCCGGCCTTCTTATCTACCAAGTATCTAGGGTTGTTCCGCTTCAGCGACCGCTCTTCTCATAATCGAAGCACTTAGTCTCGAGTTTGGGTTCAACTTTGGGTTTCTTCATTGGAGCAGCAACTGACTTGCCATCCATGAAGTTTCCCTCCTTGCCCTTGCCCTTCTCGAAACTAGTGGTTTTACTAACCATCAACAC
The DNA here is from genome assembly GCA_022496015.1 of Hordeum marinum. Taxonomy (NCBI): domain Eukaryota; kingdom Viridiplantae; phylum Streptophyta; class Magnoliopsida; order Poales; family Poaceae; genus Hordeum; species Hordeum marinum. Next base: position 445,441,731 of record CM039676.1, read on the forward strand.
TTGACGCTCCTTCTTGATTTCTACCTTCGCGGTGTCAAACATCGCGAACAGTTCAGGGATCATTATTTCTATCCCTGGCATTTTATAGTTCATCACCAAGTTCTAGTACCTTAGTGACAGTGACTTGGAGAACTATATCAATCACTATCTTATCTGGAAGATCAACTCCCACTCGATTCAAGTGGTTGTAGCACCCAGACAATCTGAGCACATGCTCAATGATTGAGCTATTCTCTTTCATCTTGCAGGCAAAGAATTTTGTTGGAGCTCTCATATCTCGCAACACGGGCACGAGCCTGAGATCCTAATTTCAGCTCTTAGAACATCTCATATGTTTCGTGACATTCAAAACGTTTCAGAGCCTCAATTCTAAGCCATAATGCATGACGCACTAAACTATCAAGTAGTCATCAGAACGTGCCTGTCAGATGTTCACAACATCTACAGACCATGCTAGAGGGGTTGGCGCACCGAGCGGTGCATTAAGGACATAAGCCTTCTGTGCAGCAATGAGGACAATCCTCAGATCACGGACCCAGTCTGCAATATTGGTACCATCATCTTTCAAGTCTATTTCTCTAGGAACATATAAAAATACAAGAGAGCTACAACGCGAGCTAGTAATGTACAACATAATTTTCAAAGGCACTACCGACTATGTTCATGATAATGAGTTCAATTAATCATATTACTGAAGAACTCCCACACAAATTGACATCCCTCCGGTCATTCGAGTGATACATGATCCAAATTCACCAACTCAAGTCCGATCATCACGTCAGTTGAGGTGGTTTCAATGGTGAACATCATCATGTTGATCATATCTACTATATGACTCATGTTTGACCTTTCGGTCTCTTGTGTTCTGAGGCCATGTTTTTACATGCTAGGCTCGCCAAGTTTAACCCGAGTGTTCTGCAAGTACAACACTCGCTTGCACCCGTTGTATGTGAACGTAGAGTCTATCACACCTGATCATCACGTGGTGTCTCGACACGACAAACTTTCGCATAGGTGCAATCTCGGGGAGAACACAATTCATCTTGAAATTTAAGTGAGGGATCACCCTGTAATGCTACCGTCATCCTAAGCAAAACAAGGTGCATAAAAGGATTAACATCACATGCAATTCATAAGTGACATGATATGGCCATGAACTTGTGCTTTAGATCTCCATGTTGAAAGCACCGGCATGATCTCCATCGTCACCGGCACGACACCATGATCTCCATCAATGTGTCGCCATCGGGGTTGTCGCGCCCAACATTCTTCTACTACTATTGCTACCGTAGCGATAAAGTAAAGCATTACATAGCGCTTAATGATTGACACGCAGGTCATACAATAATTAAAGACAACCCTATGGCTCCTTCCGATTGCCGTACTCATCGACATGCAAGTCGTGATATTCTATACATCACATGATCATCTCATACATCACATATATCACATCATGTAATTGGCCATATCACATCACAACATACCCTGCAAAAACAAGTTAGACGTCCTCTAATTGTTGTTGCATGTTTTACGTGGCTGCTACGGGTATCTAGCAAGAACAATTCTCACCTACGCAAAAACCACAACGGTGATACACTAGTTGCTTTTCAACCTTCTCAAGGACTGCCTTTGTCGAATCTGATCCAACTAAAGTGAGAGAAACTGGCACCCGCAAGCCATCTATGCAACAAGTTGCGGTTGAGGAAACCGGTCTCTCATAAGCATATGAGTAATGTTGGTCCAGGCCTCTTCATCTCACAATACCGCTGAACCAAAACACGACCAAGGGAGGAAGCAATCTAAGCATCAATGCCCACAAACTCTTTGTGTTCTACTCAAGATCTCATCTACACACAGACCTAGCTCTGATACCACTGTTGGGGAACGTTGCATGGGAAACAAAAAAATTCCTCCGCACACGCAAGATCTATCCATGGTGATGAGCATCTATGAGAGGGAGAGTCGATCTACATACCCTTGTAGATCGCTAAGGGGGAAGCGTTAAGAAATGCGGTTGGTGTAGTCGAACATCTTCGTGATCCAAATCGCTGAGCATCCCGCGATCTCATCATGATTCGTCCCGTGATCCAATCACGATCCGTCCCGAGAACTCATCATGATCCGTCTCGCGATCTCATCACAATCCGTCTCGCGATCTTGATCACTGTCCTTCCGATCTAGTGCCGAACGGACGGCACCTCCGCGTTCAGCACACGTGCAGCTTGATGACGATCTCTGCCTTCTTGATCCAGAAAGAGGGAGCGGAGAGGTAGAAGAGTACTCCGGCAGCGTGACGGTGCTCCGGCAATGGTGGTGGAGCTATTCCGGCAGGGCTTCGCCTAAGCACTGCAGAAAACCGATCTAGAGGAGAAACTATGCACTAGAGGAATGGGCAGCACGTAGCTAAAAATCTAGTGCAAAAAACCCTAAAACCTCTAGTATATATAAGAGGAAGAGAGGAGGAGGCTTGGCTCTCAAGGGACCAGCCTTTTGGTCGGCCAAATCAAGGAGGAGTGGAGGACTCCTCCTCCAATCCTAGTAGGACTAGGATTCCTCCCTATTTTGCCTTTTTCCACCTTTGTCTCTTTGGGTTTTCTCTCCCAGCCTCATGGGCCTTGTGTGGAACTTCCACCAGCCCAATAAGGGCTGATATTTACTCTCCCACAGCCCATGTAGTCTCTTGGGTCGAAATGCCCATCCCGATGGTCTCCCGGTACACTACCGGCACTCCCGGTACACTACCGATGAGCCCGAAACTTTTCCGGCGACCAAAATAGGACTTCCTATATATCAATATTTATCTCCGGACCATTCCGAAGCTCCTCGTGACGTCCGGGATCTCATCCGGGACTCCAAACAACCTTCGGTCACCACCATGCATAACTCTATACTACCGAAACTTCACCAAACCTTAAGTGTGCAGACCCTACGGGTTTGAGAACTATGTAGACATGACCGAGACACCTCTACGGTCAATAACCAATAGCAGGACCTGGATGCCCATATTGGTTCCTACATATTCTACGAAGATCTATATCGGTCAAACCTCTATGTCAAGGATTCAGTTAATCCCGTATGATGTTCCCTTTGTTCTTCGGTATATTACTTGCCCGAGATTCGATCGCGGTATCTCCATACCTAGTTCAACCTCGTTACCGGCAAGTCTCTTTACTCATTCCTTAATACAAGATCCCATGACTAACACTTAGTCACATTGCTTGCAAGGCTTATTGTGATGTTGTATTACCGAGTGGGCCCTGAGATACCTCTCCATCACACTGAGTAACAAATCCCACTCTTGATCCATGCCAATTCAACAGACACCCTCGGAGATACCTGTAGAGTGCGTTTATAGTCACCCAGTTACGTTGCAACGTTTGATACACACAAGGCACTCCTCCGGTGTTCGTGAGTTGCATGATCTCATGGTCATAGGAACATATACTTGACATGCAGAAAACAGTAGCAATAAACTGACACGATCATATGCTATGTTTGTAGTTTGGGTCTTGTCCATCACATCATTCTCCTAATGATGTGATCCCATCATCAAATGACATCTCATGTCCATGGCTAGGAAACCTTAACCATCTTTTGATCAATAAGCTAGTCTATTAGAGGCATATTAGGGACATGGTTTTGTCTATGTATCCACACATGCATCTAAGTCTCCGATCAATACAATTATAGCAGGATAATAAACGATTATCATGAACAAGGAAATATGATAATAACTAATTTATAATTGCCTCTAGGGCATATTTCCAACAGGTGGACACGCTCGGGACGGCGACGAGGGCAAAGTGGGATGAAAACTGCAAATTTTGCTAAGTGCTTGTCATATAGAAGGAGCATTGGTCCCGGTTGGTGGACCCAACCGGGACCAATGCCCCCCTTTAGTCCTGGTTTGTCGCACCAACTGGGACCAAAGCCCTATTTTCCATCGCCCAAAGGGCGGGAAACAGGGACCTTTGGTCCTGGTTGGTGCCACCAACCGAGACCAAACCCCTGTTTTCAGCAGCCCAAAGGGCGGGAAACAGGCCCTTTGGTCCCGATTGGTGGCACCAACCGGGACTAAAGGGGGGCATTGGTCCCGGTTCGTGCCACCAACCGGGACCAATGGCCTTGCACAGCGGTGTGGTGGGAGTTTAGTCCCACCTCGCCAAGCGAAGGTTGCTCGAACCTGCTTATAAGCCCGCCGCGCGTGTTACGTTGAGCTCCTCTAATAGTGATAATAGATGCGTTGATACTGAAATTCAGCCTAAATTCTAGTTAGGTGCCTAACTAGCACTTTGATTTTAGGCTGAATTTCAGTGTAAGCGCATCTATTTTCACTTTTGCTATTTTTATGTTATTTCTTTGCATATTAAAAGTTGTTAACAAAAAATAATTTATGAATATATTTTTTGCTATTAAATTTTTTAACAAAAATAACTTTGATAATTTTAGTTGTATGAATTGTATATAATATCAAGTTTCTTTCGAAGTATCGTGTACAAAACGGACAGTCTCTTTCGAAGTATCGTGGTTTCGGACGGAAACTCGTCGGTTACAAAAGACATTTCATTTTCTTGAACTTATTTGAACTCCAGGCTTTTCGTGTGTTCAAAATGTACCATTCTAAGCCACATCATCAATTTTTCAACCCTTTCTGACTTCATTTAATATTTTTCATGCATTTATTGTTTTTTTGAGCTAAATGACCCCGAAATTGAAAAGCACTTCAAATGAACTCTGAAAAGGTTGAAAGTTGGCATGGTCTCATCATTTCACCCACATAGCATGTGCTAAAAAGTTGAGAGGGTTATGGCAAAAGCAGGATGCACTTCGCGTATAAAACGGACAAACTCTTTCGAAGTATCGGGGTTTCGGACAGAAACTCATCGGTTAGAAAAGGCATTTCATTTTCTTGAACTTATTTGAACTCCAGGCTTTTTGTGTGTTCAAAATGCACCATTCAAAGCCACGTCATCAATTTTCAACCCTTTCTGACTTCATTTGATATTTTTCATGCATTTACTGATTTTTTTGAGCTAAATGACCCTGAAATTGAAAAGCACTTCAAAGGAAGTCTGAAAAGATTGAAAGTTGGCATGGTATCAACATTTCACCCACATAGCATGTGCTAAAAAGTTGGGAGGGTTATGGCAAAAGCAGGATGCACTTCGCGTACAAAACGGACAGTCTCTTTCGAAGTATCGGGGTTTCGGACGGAAACTCATCGGTTACAAAAGGCATTTCATTTTCTTGAACTTATTTGAACTCCAGGCTTTTTGTGTGTTCAAAATGCACCATTCAAAGCCACATCATCAATTTTCAACCCTTTCTGACTTCATTTGATATTTTTCATGCATTTACTTTTGTGTAGCTAAATGACCCTGAAATTGAAAAGCACTTCAAATGAAATCTGAAAAGGTTGAAAGTTGGCATGGTATCATCATTTCACCCACATAGCATGTGCTAAAAAGTTGAGAGGGTTACGGCAAAAGCAGGATGCACTTCGCGTTCAAAACGGACAGACTCTTTCGAAGTATCGGGGTTTCGGACGGAAACTCATCGGTTACAAAAGGCATTTCATTTTCTTGAACTTATTTGAACTCCAGGCTTTTTGTGTGTTCAAAATGCACCATTCAAAGCCACATCATCAATTTTCAACCCTTTCTGACTTCATTTGATATTTTTCATGCATTTACTAATTTTTTGAGCTAAATGACCCTGAAATTGAAAAGCACTTCAAATGAAGTCTGAAAAGGTTGAAAGTTGGCATGGTATCAACATTTCACCCACATAGCATGTGCTAAAAAGTTGGGAGGGTTACGGCAAAAGTAGGATGCACTTCGCGTACAAAACGGACAGTCTCGTTCGAAGTATCGGGGTTTCGGACGGAAACTCATCGATTACAAAAGGCATTTCATTTTCTTGAACTTATTTGAACTACAGGCTTTTCGTGTGTTCAAAATGCACCATTTAAAGCCACATCATCAATTTTCAACCCTTTCTGACTTCATTTGATATTTTTCATGCATTTACTGATTTTTTTTGAGCTAAATGACCCTGAAATTGAAAAGAACTTCAAATGAAGTCTGAAAAGGTTGAAAGTTGGCATGGTGTGTGCGTGCTTGTTGCCAACGACGACAACCCACTTTTTTGTTGCATATTGTTCTCGGCCACAATCGGAATTTAAGAAACCTGAATTGAAAAGCACTACAAATATATAATAGCTAGAGAGATATGTAATATATAATAGTTTAGATATCCATTACAGAAAGTACTCATCCAAGCGAACACTACTATCTAGTCTGAATCAGAAGAATATCTGCCCCATGGTGGTGGTGGTGCGAGGTGACGCTGCTCGTAGTTCACGGTTCGAATCTTGCGGTACAACTCATATGCTGAAGTGGGGTCCTCTCCCACTCTTTGTGCTACGCCGGGGGAAATTTGGTCTTCATATCTCTGTAATAGTCGTCGATCAAGGCGACTGCCATAGAAGCCATCGAAGTCCTCTCATACCGAAGCCTGAATATGTCTTGGATATCAATAAGGCAGCCAGCTGGTATCTCAATACCGAAGCTGTGCCTCATCTTCAGCTTGTCATTCCTTACATCAATGCTAGCAAAATGTATGCCGCTGCGTAGGAAGTCCATGAGTGCTAGGCAGTGCTTGTCACTACTGCAACATCAAAAAATTAAAATGGAACAAATGTTAAATACTGCTGCAACAAGTATATTTCGGCAGAATTATAATATGCAACTATATAAAGGAAAATTATTTCCCTGTAACAAAAGAGGAAGACGCAGAGTTTTTGCTCCCGGGCTCATTTGAGCCCCGTGAACAGTAATTAATATCATAAAAAAATCGAAAATTATTTCACTACAACTTAAGAGAAATTGATCTTTGCCATAGGATTCAAAATAGAACATATATATTGCTATATCCTATATATATATATATATATATATATATATATATGCAATTTTCATATCCTATGAATTGATGAAGAAACCCTAAATTAACTATATGACATATATGTTCTCCCACGTTTTGCAACAAGGAAAATTGTTATTCACTACAAACTTAAAAGAAATATTGATCTTTCCAATAGGATTCGAAATGCAACATATTTCTATCCTATGCAATTTTCATAATAATCTATAAATTATTAATTGATCAAAGAAAACCCTCAAAACTCACCTTGCCCATTGGAAGATAATCACATGTTTCTTGAAACATAGTTGGATGACGGCAACATCGTCTTGCTTGGCTGTGTACTTGAGATCAAGCCCTATGAACTTGTCTTTCTCATCCGCCACTTCAAGCCATTTCTGCAAAAGGGAAAGAAAACGCAGCACCATGGCACTGTCGTTCGTGTAGACGACATCGAGATTGGTCATGCCATGTGCGAGCACCTCCCCGTAGCGAGTGATTGGATTCATGGTAGAAGATATGGGGAAGAAGAGAGGAGAATGGAGGAGAAGAAGAGAGGAGAATGGAGGAGAAGAAGAGAGGAGAAGAAGAGAAATGGGCGAAGCGGTCGGAACAATTGCCTCTTCCTCGAACCGCGAAACGTCGTGGGATGCGAACCGTTCGAACCTTTAGTCCCGGTTTGAGCCACCAACCGGGACTAAAGGGGCTCGCACCAGGCGAACGGTCACCCCCTTTGGTCCCGGTTCTAGCCACGAACCGGGACCAATGGTTGTGGGCCAGGAGCGAGGCACATTGGTCCCGGTTCGTGTATGGAACCGGGACCAAAGTGTTGGGAGACGTAGTAGTAAATCAAAAAAATTCCTACGTGTCACCAAGATCTATCTATGGAGAAACCAGCAACAAGAGGGGAGAGCTTGCATCTTCATACCTTTGAAGATCGCTAAGCGGAAGCGTTACAAGAACGCGGTTGGTGGAGTCGTACTCGCAGCGATTCAGATCGCGGTGGATTCCGATCTCAGCACCGAACAACGGCGCCTCCGTGTTCAACACACATGCAGCCCTATGACGTCTCCTACGCCTTGATCCAGCAAGGAGGAAGGATAGGTTAAGGGAGAGCTCCGACAGCACGACGGCATGGTGACAGTGGAGCTACGTGGACTCCGGCAGGGCTTCGCCAAGCGTTACGGAGAACGGGGAAGGCGAAGGGTAGGGATGCGCCGAGAGAGAGAAGTCGTGTCTCAAATCAGCCCAAACCCTTGGATATATATATAAGGAGGGAGAGGGAGGGCTGCCTTGGCCCCTCCTCCAAGGAGGAGAGGTTCGGCCGAACTAGGGGGAGAGTCCACCTCCCACAAGGGAGGTGGATCTCCTCCTTTTCAAACTCCTTTGCCCTATCTCCTTATCTCCAGCCGCATGGACCTTTCCGGAAGGACTTGGCCAGACCAATAAGGGCTGGTACACCTCCTTTAAGGGCCCACAAAGTCCTATGGTCGTCACACCCCTCCCGGGGGTCCTCCGGCACCTCCCGGCACTCCCGGTACACTACTGATGAGCCCGAAAACTTTCCGGTGACCAAAACTGGACTTCCTAAATATCAATATTTACCTCCGGACCATTCCGGATCTCCTCGTGACGTCCGAGATCTCATCCAGGACTCCGAACAACCTTCGGTAATCACGTATACCATTTCCCTATAACCCTAGCGTCATCGAACCTTAAGTGTGTAGACCCTCCGGGTTCGGGAGACATGTAGACATGACCGAGACACCTCTCCGGTCAATAACCAACAGTGGGATATGGATACCCATGTTGGCTCCCACATGCTCCATGATGATCTCATCGGATGAACCACAATGTTGGGGATTCAATCAATCCCGTATACAATTCCCTCTGTCTATCGGTATGATACTTACCCAAGATTCGATCGTCGGTATCTCTATACCTTGTTCAATCTCGTTACCAGCAAGTCTCTTTACTCGTTCCGTAATACATCATCCCGTGGCTAACTCCTTAGTCACATTGAGCTCATTATGATGATGTCTTACCGAGTGGGCCCAGAGATACCTCTCCGTCACACGGAGTGACAAATCCCAGTCTCAATTCGTGCCAACCCAACAGACACTTTCGGAGATACCCGTAGTGCACCTTTATAGCCACCCAGTTACGTTGTGACGTTTGGCACACCCAAAGCATTCCTACGGTATCCGGGAGTTGCACAATCTCATGGTCTAAGGAAACGATACTTAACATTGAAAAGCTTTAGCAAACGAACTACACGATCTTGTGCTAGGCTTAGGATTGGGTCTTATCCATCACATCATTCTCCTAATGATGTGATCTCGTTATCAATGACATCTAATGTCCATGGTCATGAAACCGTGACCATCTATTGATCAACGAGCTAGTCAACTAGAGGCTCACTAGGGACATGTTGTGGTCTATGTATTCACACATGTATTACGGTTTCCGGTTAACACAATTATAGCATGAACAATAGACAATTATCATGAACTAGGAAATACAATAATAACCATTTTATTATTGCCTCTAGGGAATATTTCCAACACAAAGGTGTCCTACGAACCGGGACCAATGCCCCACGTGACCCGCCTGGCCCCCTGGCCTCCCGAACCGGGACTGTTTCTCCCATTAGTCCCGGATCATGACTGAACCGGGATTAATGTGCTCGCCGGTCCGAACCGATGTCCTGCTTTCTACTAGTGAAAATGAGTCAAAATGAGTTTCAGAAATTAAGCATTTCTGAAATAGCAAAACTGAGTAAAAAATGAGTCCGAAAAATGGTTTTGATGCCCAAATTCAAATGAGATGCTTGATGTCCAAATGAAAATCCGTAGGAGTATTAATTTGGTATGCAGTATTAATTTGGACATGTTTTATATAATGTTTTTAGAGAAAAAAGAAATTGTTCGCGTTTTCTAAGAAGATAATCAGAAAGTAAAACATTAAACTATAAGAAAATGTTCTCATAGGAATTTGTTCTCGACGTCGACGATGCCCGACCCCGCATCCTCGTCGTCGACTTGGCGTCGACATCCTTGAGAGGCACCATGTCCGGGACTGGGCTCCGCTGGGCTGGCAGTGAAAGGTGCTACCTTTCGGGGGGCGCAGCTTGGTGAGGAATCAGGGCATCGTCGTTGACCTGGAGCTTGTTTGGTGGCGGTCGCGTGGGCCACTATTGGTGCAGAGGGAGTGGGCCCCCGCGAAGGTGGTACGTCGTCGTGTCAGGGAAGAGGACGAGCACATCCATCGCTACATGGTTGCATTGGACGCCGGGTTCTACAATACCTGATAGGTTCTTCAGATCTCACCCGAGCTATGATGTTGTTATGGTTCCTTCTCTTTGGGTGTCCACCGCCCGCGGCTCAGGAACCGCGAGTCAACTAGATTATTCGATAATATTCGATCTGTATTAGTGATATTGTATGATAATAATTGAGATGTATTATTTATAATATTTGATGGTGCATTAACTGGATTATTTGAGATGATGTATTACTGATATTATATTCGAGTTCATTATAATTTGAATAGCAATTGCATAAAAATAGGTCTAAAAATTTTAGTCAAAAAATCAGGTACTTCAGGTCTATCGTTGCTCCTTGTGTGACTTTCATGTGTGTTCTTGATAGAGGAATCCCGATTGTTGTCGTGGGGGCGCTTTCTTCTCTTCTCTTCTTGCGATATATACCTCGATTAGGATGATTATTCTTATGATGTTTTTCTGTTTTATGCGATTCGCAACATCATATTTTCCTATAATTCAACATGATCACTTGCATTCATCCACTTTAATCTAAATGTTGTTGCTGGCACAATAATTATTGATGTTGTATATTAATATGTATAACCGTGTGTAAATACAACATAAATATAAAAAAATATGTGTGTTTAATAGTGGCATGAGTTAGAAAAGCACGCTACTGCTAAACTTTAGTTGTAGCGCTGGGCAAATGGCGCTATTGTTAAAAGTTAGTTGTAGCGTTGTACTAGTAACGCTGGCACCCGTGCTACTGCTAGCCCTATTTCCACCGCTACTACTAGCCTTTCTTCTACTAGTATCTAGGCCCAGCCGAGCCCGAAAGGTGCTCGTGAAGCACCCGTCACCGCGCTGCAGTAGGTGCGCCGCCGGCTTCGCAACCCCCCGCACGAGCTGCACCCCCTTCCGCCGGAGCCATCGTAGGCAAGCCGAGCCAGGCCCCCCAGACCAAGATGGGGCCCAAAAGGGCCCAGATCTGGGCCAGGAGGGCACCGCCGTCGGTCGACGCACCAGCCCGTATCCAAGTGGCCACGCCACCTCGCCCAAACCACCCGGAGTAGCGCCGCACGAGGCCGTGTGCCGTCACCGAAACCACCGTTGACCGAGGCGCACCTTCGCAAGCCCGCGACAGAAAAGGAAGAGGGGAAGATGACCTCGCAGCTGTCGAGCCGAACCAGCACACCTGGGCGCCGCCAGGCCTTGCGCCAGCCCGGTGTCACCACGCGTAGGGCCATCCCGCGCTGGCCCCGAGACACGAGGAGAGGGAGTAAACCCCGCCGCCTCCCATGCCGGCGGGGGTTAGCCCGGCGGCATCACGGGGTGGCGACGTGGGGGGGGGAGGGCCGGGGAGGGGGGACTAGTGGTCGGCGGCGCTAGGGTTTCCCCTGGTTGCTCGCGGGAGCAACACGGGGGACCGGGGGGGCGAAGGAGGTCACCGAGCTTGTTTTTTTTTTGTTCAATCTGCTCGTTTTTGTGCATTGTCATGGAGGCATCGATGGAAATTCTCAAATCTTGGGATAAACTGGTGGCCCACCCTTAATTTGTCATTTGTCATCACTATGAAAGACTATCTACTCGACTGATAAAAAGGGTCAAAATAAGGGTATTTATTTATCTGTACAGACCATCTCATTATTTAGGAAGCATTATATCCAAACAACTTTAGTGTCATCGGTCCTCACCTATCGGTTGCATATAGTGTTGCTGTAAGAAATACAAGCTTGAACAACTATTTGGGCCACATTATATTTACTAGAGAAATGGACGGTACGAATATTAATTCATCATTATACATCCTTTCTACAATTATATTTCCTGTTCAAAATAACTGTTTTCATTACCTGTATATAGTAACTTGTTGCTTGGTTATGTTTATTTGATGAACCAGAATAGCTTATTACTCTTTTGAGTGCTCTGTATACTCGTGTTCTTTAGGATGTTAGCCCAAGCCATTTAAGGACACAAAATTAAGCCATTCATTTAAACTGCTGAAATTCACTTTCCACTCACTACACCAGATTTGTTGAATGTTATCCTCTACTCCAGCTCCACCTGAAGGGGTGACAGTTTTGTGCTTATCTACAAGTATAAACTGTAAAATTATGCGACACTTCCCTCATGATGATACACCAGAACAATATTTTCATGGATAATCCATGGGCTTCCTTGGGCATCGTACTACTCAACAGTGGCGGAGCTTGAGCCAAATATATGGGGGGCAATGGACTAAAGGGAAGGCAAACCTAACAATTTCAGCAGTTTTTAGTGAAAAATAAGCCTAATACAAAGCAATATATAGAAAATTTTCTTGTGAGCTGGGGGGGCCATGGCCCAGGTTGGACCCCATGTAGCTCCGCCACTGCTACTCAAGTTTATTCCAACAAATGATGATTACAAGCCAGCCATGTAAAGTAATTCGACGTACAAATACACGTGTAATTCCATAATGAGGATTTTCCGAGTATTAACGATTTCGACCAATTTAAATACAGTTGCAAGACACATGATCCCAACGACCACCTCGGCCATCGAAAGGCTCGAAAGAACACCGCAGAATCAGTGGAGAAGAGAATGGTGTGAGCAAGACGGATGTAGGGCTTGAGACGACCTGTTTTTTGAACCGGAGAATGACAAACCGAAAATCCAATCTCGCAACCGTGGTGGACGCCGAGCAGGAACAGGAGCAGCTGCTGCAGCAGCAGATCCGGCGTTGTAGAGGCAGAAGCCGCGGAGCCTGGCCAGCTGCGAATTTGTGGAAATGCTTCGGAGATGCTTGTGTGGCCTTCCTCTCTTTGAGATGGTTCAGTCAAGTCTTTGGCCGTTTGGCGCATGTGGCACTTGCAGCACCACTTTGTGCCTACTGCTGCTTCCGAGAAAGGTCCCCCGTTGTTCCCCAGGCGACCAGTTCGTGGTCAATTTGTGACACGGCCGGGTACCATCACCATCTAAACAGATATACAAATCACGGTTTCAAAAGTTTGTCAACGAGTCAAAGGTCAATGTCTTCTCAACTAAGCAACTATGCTGATTGTGATTGCCCAAGTTTAAATCAGATTGCAAGTAGTACGCCTCTTGTGACTAGCATGCATGGCCACTGCCGCATTACTCAAAATGAAACAAAGGCAGTTCTATCTACAACTCTCAAGCAATAGTATCCCGTATTAAAAAAGGCTCGCGTCCCGCTTTCTATATAAAACAACGATCACCATGCAAACCAACACAAACAACTCATCCCCACAACACACACACTTAAGACAAGATACAAAGATGTATAAGAACAGCTAGACCACCCCATCCACTTCAAGCAACTACATGTAGGCAGGGAGAGCACCACTTGGAGTCTCTCGAGACCTCAACCGTGAGCGAATCACTATGAAGAGAGGAAGTTGTGCACGACGAGCCGAATACTCCAAGACGGTACCTTCATGAAGGGCACGACATGGGAGTATCGTCACCGCCCGATCTCGAGATCAAGGTTTCCTTTGGAGCAACCGGAGCATGTAGAGGAGCCGCGAGTACGCCGAAGGAGACGACGCCCATAGGCGCCGCCGCCTTCGGCTCTGGCTTGGCAGAGCCAAAGCAGGTTTTCACCCAGGGAAGTCCTCAAAGCCACCGAGGTGAGGCACAGCAAGCCAGGCCCGCTGGGCCCACAACTCTGGTTGTCGCACCCTGACCGTCCACCGCCCGCACGACCATGACAACCTGTTCACACCTGAGCTATGAGCTCCGCCCATGAGCCCATGCCTCCCACCTCCAGGGTCGCCGCCTCGATACTCATGGCCCCGACACCATCCCCAACAGAACCTTCTTCCCCACCCCTGGACAGCCCCTAGGTCCGACGCCTACCCCCGGGCAGCCCGCACTCGGCCGCGCCACCGCCCTGTCTTGTCCCGGTCGTGCAAGTACGACCTCCCAGGTGCGCCACCTGACGGGAGGCAAGGATGGTTTTGTGGCTCTCACGGCGCCGGATCCATCCCTCAGCGGTGGCCATTGATATGTCTCCCACGTATCTATAATTTATGAAGTATCTATGCCATATTTATATAAGTTCTACATGGTTTTAGTGTACTTTTATATGATTTTTATGGACTAACTTATTAATCTAGTGCTCAATGTCAGTTCCTATTTTTGCATATTTTTTGTTTCACGAAAAAATCAGACCAAACGGAGTGCAAACGCGATAAAATTTTACGGAGATTTTTTGGGAATATATGTGATTTTGGAAGAAAAAACGAACGCAAGATGGTGCCCGAGGGCCCCACAAGACAACATGGCGCGCCCTACCCCTCCAGGCGCATCTTGATGTCTTGTGGGTGCCCAGTAGGTCAGTTGTAGCCCTTCTTTCTCCATGGGAAGGATAATTTCTGGATAAAAATCGCCTCAAAATTTCATCCCAATCGGAGTTGCAGATCTTCGGGAATATAAGAAACGGTGAAGGGCTTCAAAAACGGTCATGAAAAAAAGAAGACAACAGAGATATCCAATCTAGGGGAGAGCTCCCTCTTTCCCCGGAGGGCTAAGGAAGAAGGAGGAGGAGGGGGCCCTTCCCCCTCTCCATCGGTGGCACCGGGACGCCTACGGGTACATATCCTCCATCACCATCACCACCAACTTCTCATTCATTCACATGGTGATGTGTGAGTAGTTCATCCTTGGGCTAAGGGTATATACTAGTAGCTATGTGTTTGATATATATATATATATATATATATTAACAAAGATCATATGATTCCACATCATATGATTCATATGATGTGTGTATATACCACGATCTTGATGAATCATATGATGTGCTTCCCTTTATTGTGATGAATTGAGTCTCGTCCACTGAGGTTTCATTGTTGTAGGATTGAATATATGAGTATTTGAGATCACTTGATATATGTCTTGCATGTGGATACTCGTGATGACAATGAGGTATTCTATTGAGTCACCTGATTTATGTTTTGGTAATCAACTTACGGATTCCCGGAGTGATATTGGGGTAATCGAAGCACATATGGTGATACACGTTATCATCCTACTTTTTTCGATAGAATCTTTGGGGCAACTCTTTGAAGTTCTTTGTGTTGGATTGAATATTATGAATCTGAAACTGTTTGATGCATATCGAATAATTAACTCACAGGTACTTATGGTGACATTGGAGTATCTAGGTGACATTACAGTTGATTGATGCGTATCATATGATGTTATTGTAGTACGAACTCTAGGATTGTTTGTGACACTTATAGATATAACTCAATAGATTGATCGGAACGATAACTTTAAGGTGGTTTGCTATCTACAACAATTTCATCTTATCTTCTCCGCTATTGATAAGAACTTTGGAATAACTCTTTGTCACATATTAAAGGATTGATATATGATTGGATTATGTTAGCATTGTTGAGAGATTGCACTAGTTAAAGAATGAACCCTACACCTTGTTTACAAGCATTACAATACCGTTTGTGTTCACTTTTGTCACTTGTTATCTTATTGTTTTTATTATTTTGGATTATAAAAACATATTTTTACCATCCATATTACGTTTGTATCACCATCTATTTGCCGACCTAGTGCACATATTCAATTTACAATTGTATTGGGTGTTTGGGGACACAAAAGTTTTTTTGTATTTGATTGCAGGATTTTTTGAGAGACCACCTTCATCCTACATCTCTCGCTAAATCTTAGGTCATCCATTTGAAGGAATTTTGGTACTGTCCTATAAAACTCTACGCTTGAAGGCGCAACATAGTCTAAAAAATAAAATAGCATAGTAGACATGAGCCATCTCTCGGAAAGGTCCAACCCTATGCCACGACATGTTCAACCGCGGCAGTGAATGGATTGGAGCCGCTCTCGGACCGGCGCCATGGCTATACAAGATGAGTCCCTCCGCCGGCGGCCGCCATCCACCTCCAACGTCCACACAGTCAAACGACGAGGTGCAGTGGCGACCAGAACCGCTGCCTGCGTCGGGCCATCCAGGCCACCTCTGAGCCCGCGCGACCTGCGGCGCAGCCGCCGCCAGATCTAGGCGAGCCCAAACGCAGCCGCCGGCAACACCACAACCACCCTCGCCGCCACAGAGCCACCCGCGCGAGCACCTGGTCAAGCGTCACCGCCCCGTGCACAGATGTTGCACTGCCGCACCCCCTACTCGCGCCACGCCCCCGCCAGCTGCGTTGTCCCGTGCCACACGCTACCAAGCGGAGAGGGAAAGATGCCCCCTACCACCGGGGCCCAGGAAAACGCGCACCGCGACATCCCAGCTTCTACTGAATCTGGGGGATGTTCAGGGACATAAATTCATTCACATTACAAGTATCTGAACAGGAATAGAATGCCAAAGTTCAGCAAAGGTGTTAATAATCTAGTGGTACATTATTTGACACGAACAGAATACATATGCACTCGCCATGTTCTCCTCCTTTATTCAACAGGATGCAACACTATTCTCCTACTTCCAACTGCAGGAGCTTCCTACCATCTCGAGGTTTTCCGTGGAATAAGAGCTCAGTGACCTTCAATTGCAGTAGGCCTGCATCCGCTCACAGACTAGGAGTATAAGTTATATGCCACACAAAAACTGAGACCAAATCCAAATAGATCGAAACAAGAGAATTGGTCCCTAGCTTGGTTATCAAATCTTAGGAACCAATATTAGTTCGAAAAAAGTTGGTTTTAACCCCTCAATTAACCGAGACATTGTGCAGGGCCTCCTTTCTCTGCATGTTCCCCCCCTCCCCTAGCGCAGTTTCATGTGGAGATCGCAGCCTCCATTTCGTGGGTAGCCTCTCCATGAGTGCACACGATTAGAATATTTAACGAGTGGTTACAAAAGCTCCACATTTGCTACAACCAGAATCGCCAGAGCATATCACGATTCAAGAAAACACGACATCAAGAATTGATCACTTAATCAAAGCTTCACATCTTTGTTGCTTGCCTACTTTGATCGTTGCCTCATCTTTTGGCACTTCCTCTCAACCCTCGTCATTCTCTTCTTCCACTGCACATTATTGCAAACGCAATGTACTCCCTCTAAAGAAATATAGGGTGTTTTAGATCACTAGTTTAGTGACCTAAAACGTCTTATATCTACAATATAATTTACATGTAAAGAGTGCAAGGCACGAAAACATATGCAATGTACTTCATTTGTTGGAAACATGAGTATTGAGTGTTCGGATTTGATCCGCCTCATTGTGGGTGATCGGTTTTGTTAAATGAACAAACAGAAAGCAATGATAAAGAAAACAAGGACATATCCTGCAGTCCAGTATTTGGCAAATGAAGTCACAAGAATGTAACAATGTGATGAATCTTGCAACAAAAGGGGCTACTTATATATGCATTCGGCATTCAAGAATTTGAGTTATTAAACCTAAAATGGAATAGCAAAGTTGAAAGACTAAGCATGTTCTAAATGCTTCGATCGTCCACATGGGTGTATTACAATGGATTAAATCGGACTCATCATCAGTGAAATATAGAATTGATTAAATCAGACTCATCATCAGTAAAATAGCAGAGCAGGCAGAATACTGAGAAGTTGAGAATGACAGTAACTACATAATGCAGATAACAATTACAGAATACCAATATAAACTCATTGCCTCTGTGCATACTTAGTACCATATACATAATTACAGCATGCATTATCCCTTCGTGATAAAACCAAATGAGTCTAAACTTCCATTTGCAACCATGATGTTTATAATTTAGTGTTTTATTCAATCTAACCACCATTGTTGATATCCTCCGATTCATTCCCATGAACTAAATAAAATTACCGCATGGTGCTTACTAAGGAAACACATTCAATGGTTGATTTGATGCCCCCATTCACTGGCAGCTACCAATGATGGAAGTGTATGTTCCTGGTACAAGTTCATCTAGTAGAGAAGAAACAGAGCTGCATGACTGCATCACAACAGATACAATAACTGACAGAACAAATAAGGCACAATTCAAAGTACCTCAAAGATAGTAGGTGCATAAAATTCAGTCACAAACACATATAATCCTTACATTAGATAAAATAAAACTCAGTCCTGGAACATAACCAGACTAGTATTAAACAGATCATTTCGACTAGACAAAGGTAAAACAACTTCCAAACCATCACAGCAAAACACATCAGGAATCACAAGCCTATGCCATCAACCCTCGGTGTTTCGCTGCCTGGATGTAAGATGATGCTTCCCCTCCGTCCTCCAAGGTGCCTACTTGGATCGCTGCCTCATCTTTCGGCGCTTCCTCTTGAGCCTCCTCATCCTCTTCTTCTTCCACTGCAAATTATAGGTAACCATGCAGCTCATCAGCATAAATCCAACAGAGGATCTAGGAAATGCTTACTGACATAACAAGAATTTCATTTCACATTTAAAAGAACAGATGGTAAATTTTGTTTTGGAATCAGAAGATTGAGTGTTTCATTGGATATCATCATGTGATTTTCAGAAACACGGACCAATTGTTCTTCATCATGTTCAAAACTGCCAATTTGGCATGGCAAAAGAAAGAATTATTCTAAGATGGACGTAGCTATCCACAAACTAGTTAAGCAAAACAAAGGAGATCTGCAGTCGGTTTGACATTCAGAATGAGTAGGAGGATTTTATCATCAAGTAGATCAGACAACAATTGTCTTCCTCATCATGCCAACCGACTCAATTAAACGAAAAACAGTGGGAAAATAGCGAAGGAAATGGCTAAGCAATCAATGTTCTCTCAGACAAATGCCTCGATTGTCCACATGGTGTAATAGAATGGATTACATCAGACTCGTCATCTGTTTTCATCATCACTGAGAACCATAAACAAAAGCGAATCGAAAACAAAAACTAAATCCGGGTAACAAAACTACAGGCAGTAATTATAAATTCAATAGAACAAGCAAATCTTGTCGAAATAGCGGCGGTTCTCTCAGACAAATGCCTCGTGTTGTCCCCACGGTTGAATGGAATGGATTGGATCGGACATCTAATCAGTGTTGATCATCACAGAGAACCGCTGACTACGCAAGCGAGCGGCAGCAACAGCGAGAACGAACGCTCGATTAACACTAGCACATGTCAAGATCTACCGCGGTCGCGAAGCAGCTAACAACAGGCGAGGTAGACGAAGGGCGGCTGTACGAACCTTGGCCCTCATCGCGGCGGCGGCGGTGTCGGCCTTGCTCTCCGGTTGGCGGCGGCGGTGGCGGAAGTGTGTGGACGATCCCGATCTCCGTAGACTGTTGGCTGCGGGGGCTCTCGCCTCGTACTTATACTGGCTGGGTGCTGGAGAGGGCGGAAACCCTAGCGGGGTTGGACGGGTGGACGGCTGGGATCAGCCAGTGAACGGCGTTGGGCCTGTTGGGCCTCCAAACTACGCCTAGGCCCACGCTCACATTTGACTGTACTTGATTTCCTAGTAGAGAGGGAAGAACACGGAAACCAACATTCAGTGAAAACTGGTGAAAACCATAAGAAAAAGATGTTTTAAAGTTTTGAAAAAATCAAAAAAATATGTAATGTTAAGAGGATGATGTTTTATTGACACGTAAAATTTCATGTTGAACCACATTATGAGATGTGAGCTATAAAAAAGACAAAATCAACATTGAATAGTGTCGAACAATAATATCACTATTCAGGGTTGAATTCGTCTTTTTCATAGCTCACATCTCATAATATGTTTCAACTTGAAATTTTGCATGACAATAAAACATCACCCTTTTAACATACAGTTTTTAGAAGAAAAAAATGAAACTTTAAAATATGGTTTCCACGAAGTTTTTGTTGAATATTGATTTCCGTATGATATTCTCCCGAGTAGAGAGAGAGAACCCCTAAAAGAATATAGAGAGAAAATTTTCTTCTAAAAGAGGTATAGAGAGAGAGAGAAAAGAAACTCGGTCGGTTCTGCTAAAAAGCGCCACTGTTGATGCAGCACAACTCATTCATAGCTCGGCGTGATACATCCTAAACTTTCTTTTAGGATTGATACATCGTGAACTTGTTAGATCATGAGTGTGCGACTAATCATACGGTCATAGCCAAGTCTTGCTTTAAAACCAGGGAGGAATCTTCGTCGCATATACTGTATTTACGGAAAAATAAACTAGATGAGCTATGTAGTTGAACATCTTGTAGCTCATAGCTTTTGAGACCATTCAGTGGTGAATATTTTTCTCTTTTAGCACACTTGAAAGAAACAAGTAGCAACTGCATCAAGGCGCGGCAACGCGTCCGTCTATGCGGTCAATGCTGGTTTCAAGAGCGCTTATGGTAGCATCATTTTGCAGATAGGATTGATGAAAGGACCGTAGTTTTATTTAACTTCACAAGCCCATGCATCTTATAATTGGACTGAGAAACACCCGGTCTTCAAGCCATGTTATGTGATGAGATCGTTAAAACCCAATTACATTCAAGGGTGTTTGAAGGATTCGAGAAACAACCGAAGGAGACAAGATGGACTAAGAAGCTCTTCATCCCACTGCCTATTGGCAGGGTCGATCAAGTATGGAGCCATGAACGTATCATTCATAACATGTGAGACCTTCCGATGAACTCTTGAGAGAATCTTTTCATCCAGAGCATGTACTTGTGATGAGAACAAAGCAATAAAGTGCCATGTAGTCAAACTACTGAGGTCATTTGTACCTTCTCTCCATACCCATGTATCATCAAGTAGCCTCTTAATGTAGTTTCCTTTTTTTCACGCCGAAGCAACTTTACAAAAAACCTTTATGAAGCAACCAATTAGCTCATCCTCTTTGTAACCAAATCAATTCTTGTTGATCCAGAACATTCTCAATATTGGAAGACCTTTTTTAGCCCTAACCTCCCCTGTCAAATCACTTTGTCTCCATTTTCTAAAGGACTTTCTTTTAGCTTTGATATCCAGTTCTTTGGGCCTTTCGAAACCTCCCGATCCCTCTAGTGTAGATCTTTATAAATAGCCTTGGTACGATTAGACAAGGACAACCCCACGCCAGCTAGCTTTTCCGTTCCCAAGACTACTCATTACTAGTTTCTTCACACAAACAGTGTGTTTTAAACTATTTTAAAATAGATTTAAAACATTTTTATCAAGGATAATAGATCAATGTTTCGAATGGAAACGGTGCTCATGAACCAGCACATATGGGAATTTATTCACACGCGCCTCGTTACAAAAGGCTCTGTCAAGACGCTTCTTAATGAAGCCTGGGCTCTAGGTAAGCTGATCACCAATAACACTGGTCTTTTGAAGTCCACATTCGTCCACACAATATCTGAATCGTTACCTTTCCATTGCCCTTTTCTGTACACAGTACAGACACAGGCATTTATATACACGCGCATACACTCATCTCTATAAACGCACACACGCACACCTTTCCCTATGAGCACCTTCAAAAGATTGAACCGACATATCATCTTCAGATTTATGAAGTCATTGTAGGCGCATCGTCGTTGACGAGAATGTCTTCTTCCACTGAAAACGTATCGTCGAAAATCCTAAAATAAATTAAAGAATAATACGAGCACCAGAACTTGAATCCTGGTGGGCTGGAGATACCACTGTGCCTCTAACCATCCAATCACAGGTTGGTTCACCTCTCCACTGCCGTTGATTCTATTAGAATCCCACGATTGTAGATATGCCTTATCCCATCGGTCAAGGAGCTAATCACCAGCACTATCCACGCGCAGTAACTCCCTCCTTGATTTCTCTCATGTATCCCATCTCACCTTCTCTCGTCGCCTCGTAGGGAACCTTTGCTGACCTCGCCGCCATACACACAACCTCGCCATCCCCGACATCGACGATCACTAGCTATGACGGGGCTCATACCCCGGGGTAGGCCAAGGCGACGGGGTCCTCCCCACTCCGCTTCGAAGGAAAACCAAGCGGTCGGTTGGACGAGGCCGGCCGGGGACACGCCACACGAGCCATCTCCGGCTGGCGCCTCGCCCGGCCGGCCTAGCGACCGGGCGGGCTCCCGCCCGGCTGGCCAAGCAGCCGACCGTCCACAAGCCGGGCAGCCCATTGACTTGGGGACGGACATGCCCTGTCCCGTCTTCCTGACCGCAGGTACGACAGCACAATGTGACTGACGGGACGTGCGACCCTGTGGCCATAGTGGTCGCCGACTCGCCGTCCCGCATGGCTACAGTCCATCCGTCCAGCCCGCTGACCTCAGTGAGCGCGACCGGGCGGGGAACAATTCCATCACGCCCCCGCCACTCGAGTGCCTGCCCCGGCGTGGCTACAGTGCCGCCGGCCGTACCGACGACCTCGGCCGGCTGGCGCTAGGCGACGCCTCCCCGGGCGGCCTGTGCCGAGGCAGGTGGGGGAAGGCCAATCGCGGCGCCCGTCGGCGGGTCCCAGCAGGGATGGGACCGCCCGCGACGAGACGATACAAGCCGCAGGACCCCCTGGCCCGGCGGAGAGGCTGCCAGCCGGGTCCCTCCACCCTCGTACCTAAATCATATTGTAAGAGCCGTGGGGTTGGCCTATAAAAAACCCCGAGCCCCCCATGCAACGGGGACGGACCCCCGATCGAGAATACACACATAGAGAGCCCCCATACTCTTCCCAGTGGTAGAGGGAGACGAGCCGACTGCTCCTTTCTTCCTCCTCCGAACACAGCTCCAGGAGCACCTCTGTATACCTATCCATCCATCCAACGAATCCAAGCAGGACTAGGGGTATTACCTCCCACGGAGGGCCCCGAACCTGGGTATGTCGCGTGTCTCCACCTTCTCGTACCCAATCCCGCACCCGGAGCCCACCGGCGTCCAATGGCCCCAACACCACCGATAAGCCACCCTATGGCATCTGCCGTGAGAAAATGACGACAGTTGGCGCCCACCGTGGGGCCATCCGCGACACCGTTTGGGTTCATGCTCTAGGCGGGACCTCTCGCCATTCCCCTCCGCCGCCGCTCGGCCCGACAAAACCGTGGGAGGCTCGTGGGGCTTGCCACGGCACGTCCTGCGGGTGACTTCGACGGCCTAGCGGTCGACATCGACGCGCTCACCGATCGCTTTGGCAGGCTCAGCCTTGTCGAGGCTCCGGCCGCGGGTGAGTACCCCGCGGCGGTACTCGTCTATGCTAGGCCGCCCACGGCTGTGGGGGTACTCGCTGCGGCCCGTCCTAGCGGGTCCCGCCACTGTGAGGGGGTGATGGCCATCACCTCCTCCACCGCCTCCGAACGGGTGCGGGTAACGACCACCGCCGCTGCCGCCCGTGTCGGCATGTCCGACCCGATCGGTGCGGCCCTCCGGGGCTTGAGCACCCCGATTGCCCCGACGGCAAACCCCGATACCGTCACGGCCAACCTGGAGGCGGCACGCCGCATCCCCTTCGAGGACGCCACTGCCCTTGTTGCCACGCGCCGCCGCATGAAAGCGGCGCAGCGGGAATACGCCTCCGCTTACGGCCTTACCCTGGCTGGCGCCGAGCCTAGCCGGCGTGGGGCTGTGCGCGACCGCGGCCGCGTGGTCGCCGAGATCCTCTGCGGCAAAATGCCCGTCTACGACACCCCTGCAGCTAACCTACGGGCCCTAAAGGTGGCCAACGAGGAACTGGACACCTTGGAGGGCGAAGAGCGTGCCGCCCACGAGCGCCAAATCAAGGAGCTTATCGATGCTGCTGATGCATGGCAGCATCAGCTCGCGGCAGGCGGCACCGCCGCCGAAGGCCCCCGGCCTGAGCGCGAGGGCACGAGAACTGCCGGCCGCCAGCCGACGCAGCACTCCTGTTCCCCATGCGTCTCCGGTCGTCAGATCGAGACACACGACCCCCGGCCCTCTCAGCCGTCGGGGAGTGAGCAGTCGGCCGTAAGCAGCCGGCACATCGGCGAGCCGCCTCGTAGCGGCCTCTACCGCGAAGCGCCGGCATCCGGCATCCGGCACAGCTGGGAGCACACCCCGCCCCCACGACGCGGGTCGCGGCAATCGACGCCGCCCATCATCCGCCTCGAGCTTTCAGCCCGGCTCGGGCCACGCGTCCCCCGTAGTAAGGACGATGCTCGCAACCGCATCAAGCAACTCGCGCAGTCCGCCCTCCTCGAGGAGGAGGGCTCGATCGGCCTGGCTTGCTTCGGCCCCCGGATCCACACCGAGCCATTCTCGAAGGGCTTCACACTCCCTAGGGACACCACGAAGTATAACGGGGCCGCCAAGCCAGAAGACTGGCTGATCGATTACACCACCGCAGTGGGCATCGCAAGGGGAAACAAACGCGTGGCCGTCCGCTACGCCCCCCTCATGCTCATCGGCTCCGCCCACACCTGGCTCAATAGCCTGGCGGCCGGCAGCATCAACACATGGACGAACTTCAAGGAGGCCTTCGTCCGCAACTTCACCGACACCTACAAGCAGTCGGGCCGGCCCCGTGAACTTGCTATGTGCATTCAGGGGCCGGACGAATCCCTCCGCGACTACCTCACCCGATGGACCGAGCTTCGCAACTCCTACGACGGGGTGCACGAGGTGAAGGCCGTGCAATACTTCATTGAGGGTTGCCGGGACGACACCCCTCTCAAGCACAAGCTTCTGTGATCCGAGCCGGCCACGCTGGCCGAACTCATGACCAAGGCGGACAAATATGCCATGGCCAATTCGGCCATCCGGGTCAAGACGGCCCCGCCGGTCAAGGCGACAACGATGTCGGCCGCGGCCCGACCGGCTGCCGACAACCGGCAGCCGCACAGCAACAAGCGCAAGAACGACCAGTCGGATCCCCGCTACTGGAGCCGGCAGGTCAACACTATCGAGAATCAGGAGCCGGCTGCCCAGCCTTCCAGCCAGCACCAACGCGCCCGCAAGGCTGCCTAGCAGCCGAAGCTCACCTTCGAGCAGATGCTCGATCTTTCATGCAAGAATCACTTGGGGGCCAAAACCTCCACGCACACGCTCCGATAGTGCATCTTCTCACAACGATTGGCCCGGGGGGACGGCAATCTACCAACAGAAGCTCCAGCATTATCACAACAAGACGATCCGGCCGCTCTCATTACGCGAGGGGGACTTGGTCCTCAGACGGATCCAACGAACCGCCGGTTAGCACAAGTTGTCCTCCCCATGGGAGGGCCCGTTCATCGTTAGCAAGGCGCTACACAACAACACGTACTATCTAATAGACGCCCAGAAGCCACAGAAGCACAGGAGAGACGCCTCCAGCAAGGAAACGAAGCGTTCGTGGAACGCGGCACTCCTGTGCCCGTTTTACTGCTAAGGAAAAACCAACGTATGTATGTATCCCCATCCTTTTGGGCCTATGAATGCAATGGGCGTCCCAAGCTGGCTCTTGGGGTGTGCCCCGTTTCATTTATCTCAAAGCTTTCCACACTCCCCGGCTCCCCGGTCCGGCTCCCGGGCCCGGGGGCTAGCCGGCTGGGCCTAGAGGTGTCTCTCCACGGAAAAGACTAGGTAAATGTGAGCCGTCCAAGCCTCCCCACCCTTACCAGCTACAGACCAGCACCCGGCTGTCCGGCTGACGGGGCCTCGGGCGGCGAGGCTCGGCTCACACCAAATGTCGAAAAGGGGTGGGACCTTTTCTAGGCCCGGCCGGAGCCTCGCCGCATCTCTAGCCGCTTAACTTACCCCGAAAAAACCCTCCGCGTTTCCTAAGTTTTTGAAACGGCTCCCTCGAGGCAGACGCCCCGACCCAGCCACAGACCGGCTCACGGCTGTCGGGCTGGCAGGGCCAAGGCCAAAGGGGAAACGGAGTAGAAATGCAAGGGGACGTAGCGGGTGAAAAAGGGGTAAGATGGAGGCGACAAGATTCATGAGGCATAAAACACAAAGTATTCATAACATAAAGCAAAAGGGCCCATGGCCAGCGTTCAATTCATTATATACACACCCCCAGTGGGTGGATCAAATCCAAGTTCAAAGTACAGGAAAGAAGAAGAAAGAGCAAAACAGGAGGATGCCCGGGGGCTCAAGCCACCGGCGCGTCGCCAGCCGGCATGTCAAGAGGCGGCTCGGTCCCCGTCCCGGAGGTGCTCACGGCCTTCGGGTTGGCCGCCTTGCCCTTCACAGCGGCCTCCTCAGTCTCCGTCGTCTCGCCGCTCGAGTCAGTGCTCTTGTCGGCAACTTCGGCATCGTTCGGGCCCTGGGGGATGCCAAAGGAGTCCTCGGGCAGCGGCTCGCCGTCTTCTCCAAGGGGCGGCAGGAACTCATCCGTGTCGACATACGACGCGAGCTCGTTCGCCCGCAAGATAAGGGCCGGCTCGTGAGCCTCCTGCTCCGCGGCCGGCATGTCCCGCATAGTCGCTAGCCGGGCGAGGTCCACCCCCTGGTACCACAAAGTGACGAACCGAAGCGCCATCTGCGCTCCGGCTCGGGCGGCCGAGGCTTTCAGGCCTCGAGGCGGGAGACAGCGTGCTCAAGCCACAGCGCCACGCGATGCATCGGAGCTCCTCCGCGGCCCGGCTATAGCGCGGCGATGACCTCCTTGCCGGCGGTCTTGAGCCGCTCCATGCTCCGTTCGAGATGGGTCATCCGCATCTCGACGGCGAGCCCGATCTTGTCCACATCCCACGGGGCGTGCTCATCAATGGAGCGGTTGTACCCCCGGTGCTCCTCAACGGCCCGCGCGGTGCGACGATGGGTCTCCGGGAACCGCACTGGGGGGAAGAAGGGAAGAAGAAAAGAAAGACCAGATGAAGCGCAAAAAGGCAGCAAGCGGAAGGCAACCAATCAAAAAAAGAAAGAAACAAGCGCTTACCTTCGATCGCATCATCCACACTGATGGCAAAGTTGAGCGCCGCCGCCCGCTCGGCCGCACGAGCCGCTTCCGAGGTGGCAAGAGAGCCCTTGGCCTCCTCGAGCGACTTCTCGAGGCGGGTCACCTCGCCTCGGAGGGTGGCAGTCCTCAAGGCGGCGTCAGCCGCCTCCTTGACGGCCGCCTCCCGGGCCGCCGCCTCGGTCTTGAGCTGGTCGTGGGCCGCCTTGCCGTCAACCAGCAGCGCGGCCAGCCGGTCCGTCTCCTGCGCGGCCGCCTGGACATCCCGCGCGAGCTGGTCCGCTCGGTGGCGAGTCCGGTCTTTTCCTCCCGAAGGGCGGCCAGCTCGCCTGCACAACAAGGATAGCATCGGTAAGACAGGCGTGAAGCCGCCGACCCCCGGGGGCTACATGCCTCCACCCGCAAAATGCAACTCACCTTGCACATGGGCCAGCTCCTCCTCCAAACGGTAGAAGCCGCGCTTATCGCGGTCGTGGATGGCGACCGCCTCCGTGAAGAGCCTCTGCCGAAGGGAGGCCCCCTCCAGTTGCAAAAGGGGGAGAACGTCAAAAAACGCGCTCAAAGGAGATCCGACCCGGCTGCCCGTCAGCCGGTCAGCCGGCTCGCATCTCGGGGGCTACACCTAGTGGGTGCGCTTGCGCGCCCCCACTAAGAATACTAAGGACGGAAGAAGAAGCTTACCTCAGCACGCCGAAGGGCGGTGTCCGCTGCCTCAGCGAACTGGGCCAGCTCCTGTCGACACCGGTCCAGGACGCTCCCCAGATCCCCAAGAGAGAGGACCGGGCCACCCGGCGGAGGCGCCAATAGGGCCGGCACGTTCGCCAACTCCTCCTAGTCTCGGCTGACCTCCTGCATCGACCGCAGGATTCGCCGAACGCGGCCACCGCTACTGCCTGGGCTCACCGTGGCTCTGGCCGCTGGGGACGGGTTGATAACGGCAAGGGACCAGGAGTCGCCTCTCGTCGGCCCCCCGCCGGGCGCCGTTGCCACCTCACACGCCGGCCGCTCCGGCGCGTCGGTCGCGCCGGAGGGCCGCTCTGCCTCCACAACGACCGCCTCCGACGGCGCCCCCAGCATCTCCTCCCGGGCCGGCTCGGGAGCCGGCGGGGGCTGTTGGGGAACGTTGCATGGGAAACGAAAAATTTCCTACGCACACGCAAGATCTATCCATGGTGATGAGCATCTACGAGAGGGAGAGTGGATCTACGTACCCTTGTAGATCGCTAAGCGGGAAGCGTTAAGAAACGCGGTTGGTGTAGTCGAACTTCTTCGCGATCCAAATCGCCGAGCGTCCCGCGATCTCATCACGATCCGTCCCACGATCCGTCCCGTGAACTCATCACGATCCGTCCCGCAATCTCGTCATGATCCGTCCCGCGAACTCATCACGATCCGTGCCGCGAACTCATCATGATCTGTCCCGCGAACTCATCACGATCCATCCCGCGAACTCATCACAATCCGTCTCGCGATCTTGATCATGGTCCTTCTGATCTAGCGCCGAACGGACGACACCTCCGCGTTCAGTTAATCCCGTATGATGCTCTCTTTGTTCTTCGGTATGTTTCTTGCCCGAGATTCGATCGTCGGTATCTCCATACCTAGTTCAACCTCGTTAGCGACAAGTCTCTTTACTTGTTCCATAATACAAGATCCCGTGACTAACACTTAGTCACATTGCTTGCAAGGCTTATTGTGATGTTGTATTACCGAGTGGGCCCTGAGATACCTCTCCGTCACACGGAGTAACAAATTCCAGTCTTGATCCATGCCAACTCAACAGACACCCTCGGAGATACCTATAGAGCACCTTTATAGTCACCCCGTTACGTTGCGACGTGTGATACACACAAGGCACTCCTCTGGTGTCAGTGAGTTGCATGATCTCATGGTCATAGGAACAGATACTTGACATGCAGAGAACAGTAGCATTAAACTGACACGATCATATGCTACGTTTGTAGTTTGGGTCTTGTCCATCCCATTATTCTCCTAATGAGGTGATCCCATTATCAAATGACATCTCATTTCAATGGCTAGGAAACCTTAACCATCTTTGATCAACGAGCTAGTCTATTAGAGGCATACTAGGGACATGGTGTTGTCTATGTATCCACACATGGATCTAAGTCTCCGATCAATACAATTATAGCATGGATAATAGACGATTATCATGAACAAGGAAATATGATAATAACTAATTTATTATTGCCTCTAGGGCATATTTCCAATAGTCTCCCACTTGCACTAGAATCAATAATCTAGGTCACATCACCATGTGATTCGCATTGTTATGAATCTAACACCCAATGAGTTCTGGGGCTTGATCATGCTTTGCATGTGAAAGAGGTCTTATAGTCAATGGGTCTGCGACATTCAGATCCGTGTGTGCTTTGCAAATCTCTATGTCAAAATGTAAACACTGCTACCACACTCCACTTGGTACTATTCCAAATGGCTGCTGCACTATACGTATCCGGATTGCTACTAAGAGTCATCCAGATTAGTGTTAAAGCTTGCATCAACGTAACTCTTTACGACGAACCCTTTATCACCTCCATAATCGAGAAACGTTTCCTTAGTCTTTTGGTCACTAAGGATAATCTTGACTGCTGTCTAGTGATCCACTCTTGGATCACTTTTGTACCCCTTGACTGACTCATGGCAAGGCACACACCAGGTGCGATACACAACATGGCATAATATAGAGCCTATGGCTAAGGCATAGGGGAAGACATTTGTCCTTTCTCTTTCTTCTGCCGTTGTCGACCTTTGAGTCTCACTCAACTTCACACCTTACAAATCAGGCGAGAACTCTTTCTCTGACTGATCCCTTTTGAACTCTTTCAAAATCTTGTCAAGGTATGTACTCATTGAAATTCTCATCTAGCATCTTGATCTATCTCTATATATCTTGATGTTCAACAATTAGGTAGCTTTATCGAGGTCTTCTTTTGAAAAAACTCTTTTCAAACAACCGTTTATGCTTTCTAGAAATTCTACATCATTTCCGATCAACAATATGTCAACCACATATGCTTATTAGAAACTCTATAGTGCTCCCACTCACTTTATCGTAAATACAAGTTTCTCATGAACTTTGGATAGACTCAAAAACTTTGATCACCGCATCAAAGTGTATATTCCAACTCCAAGATGCTTGCTTCGGTCCATAGAAGGATCACTGAAGCTTGCTCACCTTTTAGCATCCTTAGGACTGACAAAACCTTCTGGTCGTATCTCATACAACCTTTCCTTAAGGGAGGAAATGATGTTTTGGCATCCATCTGCCAGATTTCATAATTGAAAAATGCAGCAACTGCTAACATAATTCCAACAGACTTTAGCATCGCTACGAGTCAGAAAGTCTCATCGTAGTCAACTCCTTGAACTTGCCAGAAACTTCTTTGCGACAAGTCGAGCTTTATAAATGGTGACATTCACCATCAGCGTCTGTCTTCATTTTAAAAATCCATATGTACTCAACGACCTGCCGTCCAACGAGCAAGTCTACCAAAGTCTATACTTGGTTTTCATATATGGATCTTTTCTCCGATTTCATGGCCTCTAACCATTTGTCGGAATCCGGGCCCATCATCGCTTCTCCATAGCTCGTAGGTTCATCGTTGTCCAACAACATGACCTCCAAGATAGGGTTGTCGTACCGCTCAGGAGCAGTACACGTCCTTGTCGACCTACGAGGTTTGATAGTAACTTGATTCGAAGCTTCATGATCATCATCATTAACTTCCTCTTCAACTAACGTAGGCTTCACAGAAACATCTTCCTGCGCTGTGCTACTCTCTGGTTGAACAAAGGTTCAACAACCTCATCAAGTTCTATCTTTCTCCCACTCAATTCTTTCGAGAGAAACTCTTTCTCGAGAAAGGACCTAGTTTTAGCAATAAACATTTTATGCTTGGATCTGAGATAGAAGGTTCACCCAACTGTTCTTAGGGTATTCTATGAAGATGCATTTGTCCGCTTTGGGTTCGAGCTCATTAGGTGAAAACATTTTCCACACAAGCGTCGCAGCCCCAAACATTAAGAAATGATAGCTTAGGTTTCTATCAAACCATAATTCACACGGTGTCATCTCAACGGATTTAGATGGTGCCCTATGTAAAGTAAATGTAGTTGTCTCTAATGCATAACCCCAAAACTATAGTAGTAAAACGATAAGAGACATCATAACCCGCACTATATCCAATAGAGCACGACTATGACGTTCAGACACACCATCACACTATGGTGTTCTAGGTGGCGTGAGTAGTGAAACAATTTTCACATTGTCTAAAGTTGTATGCCAAACTCGTAACTCAGATATTTACCTCCACGATCATATCGCAGACATTTTTATCTTCTTGTCATGATGATCTTAAACTTCACTCTGAATTTGCTTGAACTTTTCAAACGATTCAGACTTGTGTTTCATTAAGTAAATATACACTATATCTACTCAAATCATCAGTGAAGGTAAGAAAATAACGATATCCACTGCACGCTACAAGACTCATTGGATTGCATACATCAACATGTATTATTTCCAATAAATCAGTTGCCCGCTCCATCAAACCGGAAAACGGGGTCCTTAGTCATCTTGCCCAGGAGGCATGGTTCGCATGTATCAACCGATTCGAAATCGAATGAGTCCAAAGATCCATTAACATGGAGTTTCTTCATGCGATTTATACCAATATGACATTTATCGGCAGTGCCACAAGTATGTGGCACTATCATTAGTAACTTTGTATCTTTTTTGCATCAATGTTATGAACATGTGTATTACTACGATCAAGATTCGACAAACCATTCTCACTGGGTGCATGACCATTGAAGGTATTATTCATGTAAACAGAATAACCATTATTCTCTAACTTAAATGAATAACTGTGTTGCAATAAACATGATCTAATCACGTTCATGCTCAACGCAAAACACCAAATAACATTTATTTAGGTTTGTCACTAATCCCGAAGGTAGAGAGAGCGTGCGATGTTGGTCACATCAACCTTGGAAACATCTCCAACATACATCGTCACCTCGCCCTTAGCTAGTTCTCCGTTTATTCCGTAGCTTTTATTTCGAGTTACTAACGTTTAGCAACCGAATCGGTATCCAATACCCAGGTGCTACTAGGAGTACTCGCAAGGTACACATCATTAACACGTATATCAAATATACTTCTGTCGACGTTGCCAGCCTTCTTATCTACCAAGTATCTAGGGTTGTTCTGCTTCAGTGACCTCTCTCCTCATAATCGAAGCACTTAGTCTCGGGTTTAGGTTCAACTTTGGGTTACTTCACTGGAGCAGCAACTGACTTGCTATCCATGAAGTTTCCCTCCTTGTCCTTGCCCTTCTCAAAACTAGTGGTTTTACTAACCATCAACACTTGATGCTCCTTCTTGATTTCTACCTTCACGGTGTCAAACATCGCGAATAGCTTAGGGGTCATTATTTCTATCCCTGGCGTTTTATAGTTCATCACCAAGTTCTAGTAGCTTTAGTGACAGTGACTTGGAGAACTATATCAATCACTATCTTATCTAGAAGATCAACTCCCACTCGATTCAAGCGATTGTAGCACCCAGACAATATGAGCACGTGCTCAATGATTGAGCTATTCTCCTTCATCTTGCACGCAAAGAATCTTGTTGGAGATCTCATATCTCGCAACACGGGCATGAGCCTGAGATCCTAATTTCAGCTCTTAGAACATCTCATATGTTTCGTGACGTTCAAAACGTTTCGGAGCATCAATTCTAATCCGTAATGCATGACGCACTAAACTATCAAGTAGTTATTAGAACGTGCATGTCAGATGTTCACAACATTTACAAACAACGCTAGAGGGGTTGGCGCACCGAGCGGTGCATTAAGGACATAAGCCTTCTGTGCAACAATGAGGACAATCCTCAAATCATGGAGCCAGTCCACAATATTGCTACCATCATCTTTCAACTCTATTTCTCTAGGAACATATAGAAATTCAAGGGAGCTACATCATGAGCTAGTAATCTACAACACAGTTTGCAAAGACACTACTGACTATGTTCATGATAATGAGTTCAATTAATCATATTACTTAAGAACTCCCACTCAAATTGACATCCCTCCAGTCATTCGAGTGATATATGATCCAAATTCACCAACTCAAGTCCGATCATCATGTGAGTTGAGGTGGTTACAATGGTGAACATCATCATTTTGATCATATCTACTATATGATTCATGTTCGACCTTTCGGTCTCTTGTGTTCCAAGGCCATGTCTGTACATGCTAGGCTCGTCAAGTTTAACCCGAGTGTTCCCCATGTGCAACACAGGCTTGCACCCGTTGTATGTGAACGTAGAGTCTATCACACCCGATCATCACGTGGTGTCTCAACATGATGAACTTTCACAACGGTGCACACTCGGGGAGAACACAATTCATCTTGAAATTTAAGTGAGGGATCACCTTATAATGCTACCGTCATCCTAAGCAAAACAAGGTGCATAAAAGGATTAACATCACATGCAAATCATAAGTGACATGATATGGCCATGAACTTGTGCTTTTGATCTCCATATTGAAAGCACCAGCATGATCTCCATCGTCATCGGCAAGACACCATGATCTCCATCATCTTGATCTCCATCAACGTGTCGCCATCAGGGTTGTCGCTCCCAACATGCTTCTACTACTATTGCTACCGTTTAGCGATAAAGTAAAGCATTACATAGCGCTTAATGATTGACACGCAGGTCATACAATAATTAAAGACAACCCTATGGCTCCTGCCGGTTGCCGTACTCATCGATATGCAAGTCGTGATAATCTATACATCACATGATCATCTCATACATCACATATATCATATCATGTAATTGGCCATATCATATCACAACATACCCTGCAAAAACAAGTTAGACGTCCTCTAATTGTTGTTGCATGTTTTACGTGGCTGCTACAGGTATCTAGCAAGAACAATTCTCATCTACGCAAAAACCACAAGGTGATACACTAGTTGCTTTTCAACCTTCTCAAGGACCGCCTTTGTCGAATCTGATCCAACTAAAGTGAGAGAAACTGGCACCCGCAAGCCATCTATGCAACAAGTTGCGGTCCAGGGAACCGGTCTCTTGTAAGCGTACGAGTAATGTTGGTTCGGGCCGCATCATCTCACAATACCGTTGAACCAAAATCTGACCAAGGGAGGAAGCAATCTAAGCATCAACGCCTACTAACCTCTTGTGTTCTACTCGAGATCTCATCTACACATAGACCTAGCTCATGATGCCACTGTTGGGGAACGTTGCATGGGAAACAAAAAATTTCCTACGCACACGCAAGATCTATCCATGGTGATGAGCATCTACGAGAGGGAGAGTGGATCTACGTACCCTTGTAGATCGCTAAGCGGGAAGCGTTAAGAAACGCGGTTGGTGTAGTCGAACGTCTTCGCGATCCAAATCGCCGAGCATCCCGCGATCTCATCACGATCCGTCCCGTGATCCAATCACGATCCGTCCCGCAAACGCATCACGATCCGTCCCGCGATCTCGTCATGATCCGTCCTGCGAACTCATCACGATCCGTGCCACGAACTCATCACAATCCTCCCGCGAACTCATTACTATCCGTCCCGCGAACTCATCATGATCCGTCTCGCGATCTTGATCACGGTCCTTCCGATCTAGCGCCAAACGGACGCCACCTCCGCGTTCAGCACACGTACAGCTCAATGACGATCTCCCCCTTCTTGATCTAGCAAGAGGGAGCGGAGAGGTAGAAGAGTTCTCCGGCAGCGTGACGGCGCTCCGGAGATGGTGGTGGAGCTATTCTGGCAGGGCTTCGCCTAAGCACTGCAGAAAACCGATCTAGAGGAGAAACTTGGCTAAAAATTCTATGCAAAAACCCTAAAACCTCTAGTATATAAAAGAGGAAGAGAGGAGAGGAGACAGCCTTGGCTTTCCAAGCCAAGATCTTCGGCCGAACCAGGTGGTGGAGGTGGAGTCCACCTCCAATCCTAGTAGGACTAGGATTCACCCTATTTTGCCTTTTTTTTCACCTTGTCCTATTGGGTTTTCTTCTCCAGCCACATGGGCCTTGTGTGGGAGTTTCCACCAGCCCACTAAGGGCTAATATTCACTCTCCCACAACCCATGAAGCCTCTTGGGTCGAAATACCCCTCCCGATGGTCTCCCGGTACACTACCAGCACTCCCGGTACACTACCGATGAGCCCGAAACTTTTCCGGCGACCAAAATAGGACTTCCTATATATGAATCTTTACCTCAGGACCATTCCGGAGATCCTCATGACGTCCGGGATCTCATCCGAGACTCCGAACAACCTTCGGTCACCACCATGCATAACTCTATACTACCGAAACATCACCGAACCTTAAGTGTGCAGACCCTGCGGGTTCGAGAACTATGTAGAAATGACCGAGACACCTCTATGGTCAATAACCAATAGCGGGACCTGGATGCCCATATTGGTTCCTACATATTCTACAAAGATCTTTATCGGTCGAACCTCTATGCCAAGGATTCAGTTAATCCCGTATGATGCTCCCTTTGTTCTTCGGTATGTTACTTGCCCGAGATTCGATCGTCGGTATCTCCATACCTAGTTCAACCTCGTGAACGACAAGTCTCTTTACTCGTTCCGTAATACAAGATCCCGTGACTAACACTTAGTCACATTGCTTGCAAGGCTTATTGTGATGTTGTATTACCGAGTGGGCCCTGAGATACCTCTCCGTCACACAGAGTAACAAATTCCAGTCTTGATCCATGCCAACTCAACAGACACCCTCGGAGATACCTATAGAGCACCTTTATAGTCACCCAGTTACGTTGCCACATTTGATACACACAAGGCACTCCTCCGGTGTCAGTGAGTTGCATGATCTCATGGTCATAGGAACAAATACTTGACATGCAGAAAACAGTAGCATTAAACTGACACGATCATATGCCACATTTATAGTTTGGGTCTTGTCCATCCCATCATTCTCCTAATGATGTGATCCCGTTATCAAATGACATCTCATGTCAATGTCTAGGAAACCTTAACCATCTTTGATCAACGAGCTAGTCTATTAGAGGCATAGTAGGGACATGGTGTTGTCTATGTATCCACACATGCATCTAAGTCTCCGATCAATACAATTATAGCATGGATAATAAACGATTATCATGAACAAGGAAATATGATAATAACTAATTTATTATTTCCTCTAGGGCATATTTCTAATAGGGGCACCTCCGGCACTTCGTGCCGAGCCGCCTCGGGGGCCGGCCCCGTCACCTTCTCCCGTGTGGGCGGGGGTGGCGACAGATCCATGGCCACGTCTCATGGCTCGGTGGAGGGAGGTCTCGACAGGAGGGCGGACTCTGCCACTGAGTCCGAATCCCGCGGCGTCCCAGTCGCCCCCCTGCGTTGCCGGCCGCTCGAAGTCCCGGAGCATGCGACCCCTCCCCGCGTCCCGGACTAGGAGGCTCGCGGCTCCACGAGCCTCCTCTTCTCCTCCCATGGGGTGGCCGCGTGCTCGCGGGCCAGCCGTTTGGCGACGTCCGCATGCTCGTCAGGCCCCCCTCCTCTTGGAGCTCGATGGGTCACTGCGGCATCCGAGCCCCGATCATCGACCGACTCGAAAGACGAAAACAAAAAAAACAAGGGAAGAAGCACTGAGGACTAACGCGACGACTAGGGGCAAGGCCCGCTTGGCGCGAGGCGACGGCTTCTGCACGGCCACCTTGACCCGCTTCGGGTGTGGCGGTGGAGCCGCTGACCCCTCCTAGGCCAGCCTTTTTTCCCTGATGGCCGGCTCGGTGGCCGGGCCTCGAAGAGGGTGCTCCTCGCTCCTCCGGTCCGGGCGCGCTGCAGGAGGGGGTCCATCGAGGATCATCAACTCATCATCATCGTCGTCGTCGTCCGTCCAATCATGGATGGAGGGACTAAGAGGGAACTCACCCGCTCCACCGGGTCCCCCGGCTGCTCCGGACCCGTCGGCCACTCCGGACCCTCCGACTCCGCTGGGAGCGCCTCCTCGCGGCCCCGCCGGCTCGTCGGCCTCCCCGAAGGAGTCCACACCCTCTCCAGCGGGACCCCCCGTCAGGAAATCTCGGGAGTCGGAGTCCGCCCGCTCCGCCTCGAAGATTTGCGGATGCGGGCCGTCTAGGGTGTTCTGTCGCACCAGCCGCTGCGGTCAGCACCCCGTCATAATTTCTCCCACCGGCTGTCGGTCGGGGATACTAAGCAAAAGGCAAACCTCGACAAGAAGACTCACCAGGGGGCCGGTTGATGCGGTCATACGGCTCCATGTCGAACGACCACGAGGCAGGCTTCAGCTTCAACGTCGTGAGGGTGTTCACCCGCTTCGCCACCTGAGCCGGCGTCAGCTCCACGGTGGACTGCCGGCAGGGGTCATGCCGGCCCGACATGTCGCAGATCCGTTGCGGCCTCATCTTCAGAGGCGACACCCGGTGAGATATGAAGGCCGCCACCAGATCGGAGGCGACTAGCCCCTCGGAGCTCTTCAGCTCCCTGAGCCGGCCCAGCTCCTCCAGAGCGACGCCGCGTGGGGCCGACGCCGTCCAGTTTTGCTGGGACGGCTGGCGGTCCTCGAACGGCGGCAGCCCGATGTAGTCCGTCGCCGGGTCGACGTTCCGCACGCAGAAGAACGTGCGGTGCCACCCCTTGACGGAGTCAATTAGAGAAAGGGGAGGGAAACGGGCAACGCCGCGGCAGCACACTACGGTGCCCCCGCATGCATTGTTGATCAACGGCTTGAGATAAAAAAAGTGCGTTGAAGAGGCCAAGAAAAGTAAGAACTCCCAGATACCCCTCGCACAATGCCATGAAGGCAGAGATATACAAGATGGCATTGGGACCAAGATTGCGGGGTTGAAGGTCAAGGGTTTCAAGGAAGAGGCGGAAGAAGTTGCTCACCGGGAGCGCGAAGCCCCGGGAGAAGTGCCAGAGGAACACTACCCGTTCCCTGGATGCGGCGCCGGCACCAGCTCGCCGCCTGGCGCACGGGCGGCCACCCACTCGGGCGGCGGTAGCATCCGCACCTTGCGTAGCTCCTCGATGTCGGCGTCGGTGACAAAGGATCCACCCCAGCTGCCGCCGCGTCCGTCGGCCATCTCAGCGGTGAGGCGGTGTGCGGGCGCATGCGCGGGCTCGGGCGCGGCAGCACGAGGGGAGGCAAGGTCGAGAGGCAAGAGGCAATGGCGAGAAAGACTGCAAGGGGGCGATGAGGCGCGGTAACCTCCGCCCCTGCACTTCCCTCCCCTTTTATAGGGGAGGACATGACCGGGGACGTGAGATCGTCTGTGCCGACGTTCCCCAGAAATCCCGCGCGGGTGGGTCACCACCGGCCATAACGGTCGTATCGGGGCACAGAGGATCCGGCCCCGGCCCTGAGGCCTACCGGGCTACACCTGGACCCTACTAGACTAGCCCTGGACAACGTCCCGTCTCCTCGCGTCCGCAGGGCCTAGCACATCATTGCACGCCGCGTGGCGAGTCGCGTGCCGGCGCGTGCCCCGGAGCGACGCGCCAGAACCCGAGGCGTCGGGTCCTGTAGCTGGTCCGGCTGACCCTTCGTCTTCGAGCCAGAGGCAGGCTAGGTTGGGGGGAAGCCGCCGGCACCCCACCGTCCGGTGGACGTGGACCCCTGCCAGCTTCGGGGGCTACTGACAGGGCTCATACCCCGGGGTAGGCCAAGGCGACGGGGTCCTCCCCACTCCGCTTCGAAGGAAAACGAAGCGGCCGGCTGGACGAGGCCAGCTGGTGACACGCCACACGAGCCATCTCCGGTTGGCGCCTCGCCCGGCCGGCCTAGCGACCGGGCGGGCTCCCGCCCGACTGGCCAAGCAGCCAGCCGTCCACGAGCCGGGCAGCCCATTGACTTGGGGATGGACACGCCCTGTCCCGTCTCCCTGACCGCAGGTACGGCAACACAATGTGACTAACGGGATGTGCGACCCTATGGCCACAGTGGTCGCCGACGCGCCGTCCCGCATGGCTACAGTCCATCCGTCCGGCCCGCTGACCTCAGTGGGTGCGACCGGACGGGGAACAGTTCTAGCATGCCCCCGCCACTCGAGTGCCTGCCCCAGCATGGCTACAGTGCTGCCGGCCGTACCGATGACCTCGGTCGGCTGGCGCTAGGCGACGCCTCCTCGGGCGGCCCGTGCCGGGGCAGGTGGGGGAAGGCCAATTGTGGCGCCCATCGGCGGGTCCCAGCAGGGATGGGACCGCTCGGCTGGCAGGCCCCGCCTGCGATGAGACGATACAAGCCGCGGGACCCCCTGGCCCGGCGGAGAGGCTGCCAGCCGGGTCCCTCCACCCTCCTACCTAAATCATATTGTAAGAGCCGGGGGGTTGGCCTATAAAACCCCCCGAGCCCCCCATGCAGCGGGGACGGACCCCCGATCGAGAACACACACATAGAGAGCCCCCGTACTCTTCCCAGTGGTAGATGGAGACGAGCCGGCTACTCCTTTCTTCCTCCTCCGAACACAGCTCCAGGAGCACCTCTGTATACCTATCCATCCATCCAACGAATCCAAGCAGGACTAGGGGTATTACCTCCCACGGAGGGCCCCGAACCTGGGTACGTCGCGTGTCTCCACCTTCTCGTACCCAATCCCGCACCCGGAGCCCACCGACATCCAATGGCCCCAACACCACCGATAAGCCACCCTATGGCATCTGCCGTGAGAAAACGACGACAAGCTACATCCTTCTCACCTCGTCGTCAGGCAGCACACCGACCTTGCCACCCAGATCCGCTCCCCGCCTCCTACCCACCATACTGTCCTTTCCACCTAAAAGGATGTGGAAGGTGAATAGGTGCTTTAAAATAATTACGGTTTAGGCTTGAACAAACGCGGAATAAAACTAGTATTTAATTAGTCAAGTACAAAATCTAAAACAACTAGGCTCAACTATGTGCACCAACAAATTATCACTAGTGTAGAGAAATCTAGCTATGTCAGGGCAAAATTGGCCTTGTTGGCGTGGACACCCAACACCACCAATATGACACAACTGTTAAAAAATACTACTGGCATTGGAGACGACGCTGGTAGTGTTTGATATGTTTATGGCATGCCACATGGCCAATGCTAGCACTGTATATGTCAACAGTGGCATTGCATGTTAGTGTGACGCCACGAATTTCATTTTCAGATTTAAACCAAATCTATATAACAACGCGATCAAACCAAAATGATAGCATAATCAAAGTTTAGAACAGTAATTAAACAATACAATTCAAGTACCAGAATCTAGGTTCAACGGTATCCATTTATTGACATTATTAAAAAAAGTATCAAAAATAGGCAAATAACACAAGTAGACAAGTTCAACTAAACAGGAGGTGGTAACAACATGAGATATGTCATGCATGCATGCCTACTAGCTAGCTAACTCGACATTACGGCGGGCAAAGTCAAGATCATAGTCTGGAGTAACGGGAGCATCATCATCGCTGTCAGTAGGCCTGTAGTAGACCATGATCGCGTCATGATCATAGTCAAGGTAGAACATGGCTCTCTCCCCAGCTTTCATCTCGTAATCATTGAGTTGTCCAACCAGGGCAACCGAAATACGTGTGGTTAGACTCATTGGTGACAAGACAATTGAATCATTGGGCCGTCAACATCTTCATGAGGGTGCACTGGAATGTGATGGTAGCATCAAGTGGAACTCGAAACTTCTATAAGAAGTCACGCCATGTCCCGCAAGGGATGACTTGAGCAAAATTGGAACATGTTGAATTAAATCATATATATACCATCTTAGTGATAAAGTCTTTCGGAAGATCGATGAAGAACTTCCTATCCTTCTAGCAGCTCAAAGTACCACAGTTCTTACACGGGGCATCCATTTACTAATGTCAATATCGTTGATCAAAATAAGCATAGATCACTAAACTGAATAACTAACACATCAAAATAGAACATATATACTAGTAATTAAGCAATTCTACAAACGGTGCACGGTTCAAACATATAATAACATGCATAAAGTTAAACATACATTCATATACGAAATAGCTAGTGCTACATCCATCAACTAGCAAGCTACTAGCCAGAGAGGTCGGCCTCGTGGTCATCCCTACGACGACGCTATAGCGGCTGAACCTCCTCCTACTACTCTTGTGCCATGAGGTTATCCCAATCTACGGGATCCTCCTCTGCGCTCTTCCTCGCTGCATACTGAAGAAGCATCATCTTTTCGGTCTCTAAGAGTTTTTCATCTCTCGCAAACTCTATCACTAATGGGCCGAACAACTGTTGCTCGGCCTGGAGGTTCTCCTTCTTCTCGGGCCTAGTGCATATACTTATGTTCTTCGGCGCAAGGAACTACGCATACTCACGACAATCAGGAAAGTTAAGAATCGCCTTTTCCTTATGATACTCAACCGCCTATGCATCGTAGGCGCGCACCGCTAACTCTGAGGTGTCCTAGTGTCCAAGATGGTGAATGACGGTGTCCTTCATGATGGTTGCATAGTACATAGTCCCCTTCTGTCACACACCATGAAACTTCAGAGCCATCTGAGTGTATCTGCAACACCTATATATATAGTACAATTACACTACATATGTTACTAGAAAATATATAGTACATGTAAAACAAAAGTTTCTACACCACAGATATGCACTACACAAGTACACTAAAATCTGAAACTACAATTACCCTAAAATTATGCACTACACAAGTACATTAAAATCCGAATCTACAATTACACCATAAACCTACACTACACAACTATACCAAAATCTGAAACTACAGTTACACCATAAATCTGCACTACACAACTATACTAAAATCTGAAACTATAACTACACCACAAATTTTCACTACACAACTATTCTAAAATCTGGAACTA
This sequence comes from Hordeum marinum, assembly GCA_022496015.1. NCBI lineage: Eukaryota > Viridiplantae > Streptophyta > Magnoliopsida > Poales > Poaceae > Hordeum > Hordeum marinum. The sequence continues at coordinate 445,483,561 of CM039676.1, forward strand.
TAATTACACCACAATTCTACACTACAAAACTACACTAAAATCTAAAAATACAACTATCCTAAAAATTTGCACCATACAACCACACTAAACATTTACACTACGTTCTTATACTACACAGCTACACTAAATTCGACACTACAATTACTCAGCGGTGATGGAGACAATGGGGCTGGCGGGTCCTTGAGGCGGCGTTGGAGGCGAAGATCACGGTGAGGGCGCTGCGGTGGACGCGGAGACCTGATACAACCATTTTGCATCATGATTTCTCATTAATATTCATGATATTCTTATAAATTATTACCCATTATCATACAATTATTATGTTCTTTCTCCCTGATTATGCAAGGTACATCACAAGGAGGGAAATATCTGGAAACTGGAATTCTAGACCGAAAAACCGAAAAAAAGGCAGAAAATCACCAGACTCCAAATGACCTGAAACTTCATGGAGAATATTTTTGGAATATTTAAGATTTCTAGGACAAAACCAGAGGGGGGCCACTAACAGGCCAAAAGCCCTGATAGCTTGTGGGCCCCCTGTTGGCCATCTGACGCCCCTCTTCTCCTATATGATGTGTTTTACACTAGAAAAAATCATAAGCGGCCTTTTGGGACAAAGTACCGCCGTCTCGAGGCAGAAACCTGGGAAGAGGCCCTTTCGCACTCCGACAGTCAAATTCTGCCTGGGAAATTCCTCTCCGGGAGGGAGAGGTTGAAGCCATTGTCATCACCATTGCTCATTCCTTCGTGGGAGGACCAATCTTCATCAACATCTTCACCAGAACCATCTCATCTCCAACCCTAGTTCATCTCTTGTATTCAATATTTGTCTCGGAACCTCAGATTGGTACCTGTGAGTTAATAGTTGTGTTGATTACATATTGTAGTTGATGCTTGTTGGATTACTTGGTGGAAGAAGTTATGTTCAGATCCTTAATTATTATTATTATACCTCTGATCTTGAACATGTTGATGTGTGATTAGTTACTATTGTTCCTGGGGGCATGGGACAAGTCTTGTCATAAGTAATCTTGTGAAGTTGGTATTCGTTCGATATTTTGATGATATGTACGTTGTTACTTCTCTTAGTGGTGTCATGCAAACATAGACTACATGACACTTCACCATGCTATGGGTCTAAGCAAAGTCATTATGCAGTAACAAGTAGATGATGGGTTGCTAGAGTGACAGAAGCTTAAACCCCATTTTATGCGTTGCTTCATAAGGGGCTGATTTTGGATCCACACGTTTCATGATATGGTTAGATTTATCTTAATTTTTCTTTTGTAGTTGCGGATGCTTGTGAGAGGGGGTAATCATAAGGGGGTTGTTAGTTCAAGTAAGAACAACACCTTAGCACCGGTCCACCCACATATAAAATTATCAAAGTAGCGAACACAATCAACTCAAGATGATGAATATGACTAGACAGAAATTCCCATGTGTTCTCGAGAGCGCTTGCTTAATATAAGAGTACTTTCCGACCTGTCCTTTGCTACAAAAAGGATTGGGCTATCTTGTTGCACCTTTGTTACTATTGTCACTTGTTACTTTTTACTAATTGTCTTGCTACAAAACTATCTATTATTGCTACTCAAAACACTTACAGAGAATACCTTGTTGAAAACCGCTTGGCATTTCCTTCTACTCCTTGTTGGGTTCGACACTCTTACTTATCGAAAGGACTATGATTGATCCCTATACTTGTGGGTCATTAACGTGGCTTGAGACTGCGTCGGTATTTCCCCAAAGAGGAAGGGATGATGCAACATAACTACAGTAAGTATTTCCCTCAGTTATGAAACCAAGGTTATCGAACCAGTAGGAGAACCAAGCAACACTATGTAAATAGTACCTGCACACAAAGACAAATACTTGCAACCCGACGCATAAGAGAGGTTGTCAATCTCTCCATGATAAAAGATAGATTGGTTTGTATGAGATTGGATAAATAGATTGCACAAGAACACAAAATAAAATATGCAAATAAAAAGTGGAACACAAAATATCGAACACATATCAAATTCACATGATTACTTGCAACAAGACTTCTCCCGTGACCTCAAGAACGAAGGTAACTACTCACAAATAATATTAATGCTCAAGATCGGAGGGGTATTGAATAGCATAATGGATCTGAACATATGATCTTGCACCAAATAAACCATATAGCAATCAACTACACATAATCAATGGATGAAGATATGCACCTGTAAACCTGTAAATTCGTTCTCTGCTTCATTTGTAACTTCATCATATCATTTTGTCTCGAAAAACCGAACTGATTCTGTGTTGAGTAGTCTTGCTGCTATGGTAAATATAAAACGTTTTGACAGTGGACAGCTCGCTCCTATGATTTCGTTGATCTCTCCGTAGCTCATTCCTATCGTTATTTGCTTGTTCGTCTGAAGAATTAATCTGATTAGCGTTTTGAAAAGATTCCACATCCTAGCTTCAATAGCTCCGGTGTCGTCCTGACATCAATAGCGTTTAGGATTAGTCTGATTAGGAGATGCTCTTGATAGACCATGTCGTGTTGCGTAGATTTTTTTTGTTTTTGCTTGTGCGCGTATGCCGATGCAAGAGGATATGCAGCCAGCAAGCTGACAAGCATCACTAGTGCAGAACCAGCCTATAGTCGCGGGTCGTAAGGGCCTTTAGTGTCGGTTCCCGAACTGGCACTAAAGGGTGGGGACTAAAGCCTACCCCCCTTTAGTGCCGGTTCAACACGGCCCGACACCAAAGGCCCAACACCAACCGGGGCTAAAAGTATTTAGTTTTTTGAGTTTTTTTATTTTTACTTTTAATTACTTAGGGGTTTATGAATTAATTGTGGTTTAATTTTCCTTTTAATTTTGTGTTTTCCATTTAATTAATTTTCATTTCAAACATATATCATTATGTTCATGATGAATTATTATATCATTATGAGGAAGAAACATGGATTTTATTCATCCAAATGAATAAAAAGTGATCAAAAGTTGAATTAGTAGGACGACGATCCTACTAATTTAACTTTTGGTCACTTTTGATCCATCCACATGAATCTAATCCGCTTTCCTTCCCCCAATGATATAACAAATCATCATGATAATCATGATCAACATCATCATCATATTAATATAAAAACTCTTGCATCATATCATCACCAACAACACTATACGAAAATAATAATCATAGTCATTACCACCAATACTATTTAATCATCATTTTCGTCAATGAGACATCATATAACAAGTTGGTCACTAGTCATAATCACAACTCCTCCTCCTCATCATCATCAACTCTAACACATTGTAACACATAATAACACATTGTACCTAGGACCTTCTCCTCTCTCATAGGACCTAATCTACCCTCTCTTAGGTACAATATCATAAAACAAGATAGGCCCCGACTCTCCATTATGGAGAATGGAGATCATCCTGTCTCCAATTCTTGGCCTACGCACAATGTTGCTTCCAAGTAGCTCTCTACGATTGACCATACATTTTTCCAATCTTTGATTGTCATGTCTTCATCAATTTTAAAAATCCGGTATGGACAGGAGTGATGCGTAGGCTGACCTGGTCGTGCTGGCCGTAAGCTCATAACATCAACGCAAATAGTTTAAATTTGAATTATTTGAAATTTGTGTGAATCACTAGTTTGTGAATAACTTTACTTTTAAAAATAGATTTTCCAGTGATTCTTTTTTCTACTATTTAATATTATCATGTTTTATCATTATATCCAATTTGGTAAATCTTAGGTTATTTAAAAAATAAAATGTCTTTGTAACAGGCGAGTTTTCATCCGAAAACCTGATACTTCGAAAGAGATTGTCCATTTTATACACGAAGTGCATCCAGCTTTTGCCGTAACCCTCTCAACTTTTTATAACATGCTATGTGGGTGAAATGATGATACCATGCCAACTTTCAACCTTTTCAGAGTTCATTTGAAGTGCTTTTCAATTTTAGGGTTATTTTGCTAGAAAAATCATTAAGTGCATGAAGAATAGCAAATGAAGTTAGAAAGGGTTGAAAATTGATGATGTGGCTTTGAATGGTGCATTCTGAACACACAAAAAGTATGGAGTTCAAATAACTTAAAAAATGAAATGTCTTTGTAACAGGCGAGTTTTCGTCCAAACCCCTGATACTTCGGAAGAGATTGTCCATTTTGTACACGAAGTGCATCCAGTTTTTGCCGTAACCCTCTCAACTTTTTATAACATGTTATGTGGGTGAAATGATGATACCATGCCAACTTTCAACCTTATTAGAGTTCATTTGAAGTGCTTTTCAATTTCAGGGTTACACTAGTGGAAAAAGGCCCATTTGTCCCGGTTCGTAAGGTCCATTTGTCCCGGTTCTGGAACCGAGACTAAAGGGTCGGGACTAAAGCCCACGACCTTTAGTCCCGGTTCGCTTACGAACCCGGACAGATGGGGCTACACATGGCCGCTCAGCCGAGCCCAGGCAGGAGGGCCTTTGGTCCTGGTTGGTAACTCCAACCGGGACGAAAGAGCCTCCACGCGTCAGCAGCTCAGGAGCTGTTTTTTTTGAAAGAGGGGGGGAGGGGCTTGAGGGTTTTGGAGGGTTAATTTAGGGGTTTCATATATTTTGTTAGATAGCTAATAGAGAAAGTGATCTCTCTTATCTCCGTGCTTGGTCACGACGCTACGTACTATACTTATAGATAGAACATATAACACAATTTAATCATCATTTTTGTCAATGAGACATCATATAACAAATTGGAGACTAGTCATAATCACAACTCCTCCTCCTCATCTCATCATCAATCCTAACACATTGTAGCACATAATAACACATTGTAGCTAGGACCTACGTAATCCTATCTCGTAGGACCTACTCTACCCTTTCTTAGGTACAATATCGTAAAACAAGATAGGCCCTGACTCTCCATTATGGAGAACGGAGATCATCCTGTCTCCTATTCTTGGCCTATGCACAATGTTGCTTCCAAGTAGCTCTCTACGATTGAGCATACATTTTTTCCAATCTTTGATTGTCATGACTCCATCGGCTTTAGAAATCCGGTATGGACAAGAGTGATGCGTAGGTTGACCTGGCCGTGGTGGCCCTAAGCTCGTAACAACAACGTGACCTCTCAGAAACATGAGATGAGGCACACAATCCTTTGGGATTTTCTATTGAAAAACATAGTAATAACTTTGTAGTTAGCAATGTAGTTTAGTTTTAGAAGAATTTATGCAAAAGATGCACGGCTTTCGTAATAGTAGAATTAAAATCTTACCATGCAATCTCCATGGATGTTACCGTAGTTCATCACGTGCACTAGTCCTACGTATTGATCATAATGTGCAGGAGTTTGATAATAGCTATTGTAATTCTCAATATGACTAAGAAATGTGGTAAGATGATATTTCTCCTTATAAGTTAATTCTGCTTCATCACTGTAGTAGTAGGTTCTGTCTACCATCTTCCATACATTTTTAGAAGAATGAAAATAAGATGTCAACGCAAATAAGTTGTCAACTATTTTTAAATAAAAAATATAAATTACTTAATAAATATGGTTGAGAAACTCACATAATGGTAGAACTGGAGGCGTCTGCACATCGACCCAGATGTCGATATTACCTTCAATTTCATCTTCTGGACGAATATCAAAGGTGATAAGCATACCAGGATCAAATGCATAAGCCTTGCATAGTGCTTGCCAATTTTTGCATTCAAAATAGCAATAGGTGTCTGCATGGTACAATGTTACCGCAAAAGTAAAACCATGCTCGGTCCTCAAGTGAACTATCTTTACCTCCATATCTTTTTTAGTATTGAAACCAATCTTATCCAAGACATCAATTCTTGCATGGCAGGGGATACGCTAGTAGAACAGTAAAAAATTAAAATTAATTATAAGTTGAAGCAAAAGAGGCAGAAGTCATAATTAATTACGAAAAAAAACTTGTCATTTTGACTTACTGTATCCACTTCGAAGGTCTCATCCAGCATGATGCTGAAGTGCCTACCATCAACTAGGAAAGTCTTGTCACACAGGTCGCGCTCGTCTTCACCGTATTCGCACATACCAAATTCACTTTCGTCATTAGACATTTCCTATGTTCATAGTTTAAACATTTAAAATCGATCGAAGGAAACTATGAGAAAACTGATCAATACACAGATCACTATTACTCAATATGCAACGGGTTGACTTTAGGTCTGTCGAGTCTTTCCTTCCTAAACTCTCGTCTCACGTATATGGTGGGCACTCCCTCTGATATTGCGACTGTCGGTGATGGTGGCTCCTCCATTCGTCCCAAAGTGCATTACACCAAAATGTCTAGCACACTGGAACGAAGGAGAAGCGACCCCCACGACAACAGTCAGGATTCTTCCTCTCTCTCATATATATATATATATATATATATATATGGTGGACACTCTCCCTCACTGAAAGATACACAAGGAGCCGAAACAGACCTAAAGTCAACCCGTTTCCTATATCGAGCAATGACATAGAAAAAATTCCCTATGTTTTACCGAAATGACTTGCAAATCACAAATAAATTTATAATGAACTCGAATATAATATCACTAATACATCATCCCGAATAAGCCAGTTCAAGAATTACGGCACGCTTTGGATCCTAATGCGTGTGTGACTTTTGTTCCGTCGAGACTTTCCTTAAGTAACTCGCATATCTCATGGTGTGTTGGTGCGCTCTCTCTCACACTGATATGGTGGTGTATATATGTTGGTGGGCACTCTCTCACAGTAATAGTTCGACGCTGGTGATGGACGCCCCCCTCTTCTCTTCTTGTGCAATATATCGACGAGTATATCGCAAAGAAGATAAGTAAGAGGAGGCGCCCCCACGACAACAGTCAAGATTCCTCCATCAAGAACACACATGAAAGTCACACAAGGAGCATCGACACATCAAAAGTCACACACGCATTATACCGATAAAATAGCACAAATACATTAATATTTATAATGAACTCGAATATAATATCACTAATACATCATCCCGAATAATCCAGTTAATGCATCATCAAATATTAACTAATACATCTCGAATATTATCATATAAGATCACTAATACAGATTGAATATCCTAGAATCCAAAGTGGAGGATGGTGAACTCGGTTCACTAGCGGTCTCTGAGTCGTCGGCGGCGGACACCCAAAGATAAGGAACCATCACGAGATCATAACTCGGGTGAGATCCCTGAAGGATCTGCCAGGTATTGTCGAACCGGGCGTCCAAAGCCGCCATGTAGCGACGGACGTGCTCGTCCTCCTCCCTAACACGGCGACGTACCACCTCCGTGGGTGCCCGCTCCCTCCGCAACGAAAGTGGCCCGCATGACCGCCACCACAGAAGGTCTGGGTCGACGACGAGACCTGGATTCCTCACTAACCTCCAATCCCGGGAAGGTAGCTCCTCCCAGTGCCAGCCCGGCGGAGCCTAGTCCCGGACATAGCGCCTATCAAGCAGGCTCTCGCGGACTACTCAACGACGAGGATGCAGGCCGGGCATCGTCGACAAATTCCTATGAGAACGTTTTCTTATCGTTTAATCACTAATTTTTCATAAAACCCAAAAAAATTCATCATTAACATACTAATCTAACATAAACATTCATCATAAACATACTAATCTAACATAAACATTCATCATAAACATACTAATCTAACAGAAACATTCATCATAAACATACTAATCTAACATAAACATTCATCATAAAAAAATCTATAATCTAACATACACATGCTAATCTAACATAAACATTCATCATATAAAAAAACAACATATATTTTAAAAAAAATTGCAAGGAACCGGGGCGGCGGCGGCTCACAGCGAGGGCGGCGACGGCGACAGGGCGGCGACGGGGCGGCAACAGGGGCGGGGCAGCGGGGGAGGCAACGGGGGAGGGGCAGCAACGGGAGCGGGGCGGCGACAGGGGCGGTGGGGGAGGGGCGGTGATGGGGGCGGCGGGGGCGGGGACGAGGGTGGGGCGGGGACGGGGGCGACGGGGGTGGAGGGGGCGGCGACGAGGGCGGGGCGGCGACAGGGGAGGCGACGAGTACGTGGCGACAACAAGGAGGAGGATGACGACGGTGGGGCAGCGATGGGGAGGCGACGGGGGCGGCGGGGACGGAATTGAAAACTGCGAAATTTTCTAAGTGCTTCTTATATAGAAGAAGCATTGGTCCCGGTTGGTGGAACCAACCGGGACCAATGCCCACCTTTAGTCCCGGTTGGTGACACCAACCGGGACCAAAGCCCAATTTTCAGCAGCCCAAAGGGCAGGAAACAAGGACCTTTGGTCCCGCTTGGTGCCACCAACCGGGACCAATGCAAACCTTTAGTCCCGGTTGGTGCCACCAATCAGGACCAAAGCCCACTTTTCAGCAACCCAAAGGGCGGGAAACCGGGACCTTTGGTCACGGTTGGTGGAACCAACCGGGACCAAAGGGGGGCATTGGTCCCGGTTGGTGCCACCAACCGGGACCAATAGTCCCTTTTAGTCGGCCGGCGGGGAAGCAGCAGATGTTTAGTCCCACCTCGCTAGTCGAGGGGAGACAACACCTGTTTATAAGCCCCGACGTGCTTGCCTATGAAGCTCCTCTCATAGTGAAAATATATGCCCTTATACACGAAATTTGACCTAAATTCAAAATGCTAGTTAGGTGCCTAACTAGCACCTTGAATTTAGGTTGAATTTCAGTGTAAGCGCATCTATTTTCACTTTTGCTATTTTTTATTTTATTTCTTTGCTATTTTTCCTGCTATTTAATATTACTTTATTTTAACATTATATTCAATTTGGTAATTTTAGGTTTTATATAATTTTAGTTTCAAAAATACTAGAGGTTTATAATTTTAGTTATTGATTTTTTGAGCTAAATGACCCTGAAATTGGAAAGCACTACAAATGAACTCTGAAAAGGTTGAAACTTGGCATGATATCATCATTTCACCCACATAGCATGTGCTAAAAAGTTGAGAGGGTTACGGCAAAAGCTGGATGCACTTCGTGTACAAAACGGACAATCTCTTTCGAAGTATCAGGGTTCCGGACGGAAACTCATCGGTTACAAAAGGCATTTCATTTTCTTGAAATTATTTGAACTCCAGGATTTTTGTGTGTTCAAAATGCACCATTCAAAGCCACATCATCAATTTTCAACCCTTTCTGACTTCAGTTGGTATTTTGCATGCAGTTATTTTTTTTTAGCTAAATGACCCTGAAATTGAAAACCACTACAAATGAACACTGAAAAGGTTGAAAGTTGGCATGGTATCATCATTTTACCCACATAGCATGTGCTAAAAAGTTGAGAGGGTTACGACAAAAGCTGGATACACTTCCTGTACAAAACGGATAGTCTCTTTCGAAGTATCAAGGTTCCGGACGGAAACTCATCGGTTACAAAAGACATTTCATTTTCTTTAACTTATTTGAACTCCAAGCTTTTTATGTGTTCAAAATGCACCATTCAAAGCCACATCATCAATTTTCAACCCTTCCCGACATCATTTGTTATTTTTCATGCAGTTATTGATTTTTTTGAGCTAAATGACCCTGAAATTGGAAAGCACTACAAATGAACTCTGAAAAGATTGAAGTTGGCATTGTATCATAATTTCACCCACATAACATGTGCTAAAAAGTTGATAGGGTTACGACAAAAGCTGGATACACTTCCTGTACAAAACGGACAGTCTCTTTCGAAGTATCAGGGTTCCGGACGGAAACTCATCGATTACAAAAGGCATTTTATTTTCTTGAACTTATTTGAACTCCACGCTTTTTGTGTGTTCAAAATGCACCATTCAAACCGACATCATCAATTTTCAACATATCCTGACATCATTTGGTATTTTTCATGCAATTATTGATTTTTTTTGAGCTAAATGACCCTAAATTGGAAAGCAGTACAAATGAACTCTGAAAAGGTTGAAACTTGTCATGGTATCATCATTTCACCCACATAGCATGTGCTAAAGAGTTGAGAGGGTTACGGCAAATGCTGGATGCACTTCGTGTACAAAACGGACAGTCTCTTTCGAAGTATCAGGGTTCCGACGGAAACTCATCGGTTACAAAAGGCATTTCATTTTCCTGAACTTATTTGAACTCCAAGCTTTTTGTGTGTTCAAAATGCACCATTCAAAGCCACATCATCAATTTTCAACCCTTCCCGACATCATTTGTTTTTTTCATGTAGTTATTAATTTTTTTGAGCTAAATGACCCTGAAATTGGAAAGCACTACAAATGAACTCTGAAAAGGTTGAAACTTGGCATGGTATCATCATTTCACCCACGTAGCATGTGCTAAAAAGTTGAGAGGGTTACGGCAAAAGCTGGATGCACTTCGTGTACAAAATGGACAGTCTCTTTCGAAGTATGAAGGTTTCGGACGGAAACTCATCGGTTACAAAAGGCATTTCATTTTCTTGAACTTATTTGAACTCTAGGCTTTTTGTGTGTTCAAAATGCACCATTCAAAGCCACATCATCAATGTTCAACCCTTCCCGACATCATTTGTTATTTTTCATGCAGTTATTGATTTTTTTGAGGTAAATGACCCTGAAATTGGAAAGCACTACAAATGAACTCTGAAAAGGTTAAAACTTGGCATGATATCATCATTTCACCCACATAGCATGTGCTGAAAAATTGATAGGGTTACGACAAAAGCTGGACGCACTTCGTGTACAAAACGGGTAGTCTCTTTCGAAGTATGAGGGTTCCGGACGGAAACTCATCGGTTACAAAAGGCATTTTATTTTCTTGAACTTATTGGAACTCCAGGCTTTTTGTGTGTTCAAAATGCACCATTCAAAGCCATATCATCAATTTTCAACCCTTTCTGACTTCATTTGGTATTTTTCATGCAATTTTTTTTTTGCTAAATGACCCTGAAATTGAAAAGCATTACAAATGAACTCTGGAAAAGTTGAAAGTTGGCATGGTATCATCATTTCACCCACATAGCATGTGCTAAAAAGTTGAGAGGGTTATGGCAAAAGCTGGATGCACTTCGTGTACAAAACGGACAGTCTCTTTCGAAGTATCAGGGTCCGGACGGGAACTCATCGGTTACAAATGGCTTTGCATTTTCTTGAACTTATTTGAACTCCAGGCTTTTTGTGTGTTCAAAATGCACCATTCAAAGCCACATCGTCAATTTTCAACCCTTCCCAACATCATTTGTTATTTTTCATGCAGTTATTGATTTTTTTGAGGTAAATGACCCTGAAATTGGAAAGCACTACAAATAAACTCTGAAAAGGTTGAAAGTTGGCATGGTATCATCATTTCACCCACATAGCATGTGCTAAAAAGTTGAGTGGGTTACGACAAAAGCTGGATGCACTTCGTGTACAAAACGGACAGTCTCTTTCGAAGTATCAGGGTTCTGGACGGAAACTCATCGGTTACAGAAGGCATTTCATTTTCTTGAACTTATTTGAACTCCAGGTTTTTGTGTGTTCAAAATGCACCATTAAAAGCCACATCATCAATTTTAAACCCTTTCTGACTTCATTTGGTATTTTTCATGCAATTATTGATTTTTTTAACCCATTCAAAGTGGGCGATCGATGGCGGTTTCAGGACGGGGACGGGACAGGACGGACTGCCAAACCTAGACAAATCTTGACGAAAATGGAGTTTGGACAAGGAGCTTCGCGAGGAGAAAGCTTAAGTTTGGCTTGGGCATTTCATCAAACACCTCATCTACATAGGAGGTGAGCTAGAGCACCACAAAGCTCTCCCCTCACTGGCCTGAAAAGCAGAGCAAAGTGGAGTGCTTTGCTCGCTGGCGAGGGGGTATATATAGGCATCTCATTGGTCCCGGTTCGTGGCTGGAACCGGGACTAAAGGACCCCCTTTTGTCCCAAATCCAGCCACGAACCAGGAGCAATGGTTGTGGGCCAGGAGCAAGGTACATTGGTCCCGGTTCGTGTCTGGAACCGAGACCAAAGGTTCCAGACGAATTGGGACCAATGCCCCACATGGCCCGCCCGGCCCCCTGGCCTCACGAATCGGGACTTTTGCCCCCATTGGTCGTAGTTCGTGGCTGAACCAGGACTAATGTGCTGGCCCGGCCCGAACCAATGCCATGTTTTCTACTAGTGTTATTTTGGTGAAAAAATGAATAAGTGCATGAAAAATAGCAAATGAAGTCAGAAAGGATTGAAAATTGGTGATGTGGCTTTGAATGGTGCATTTTTAACACATAAAAAGTATGGAGTTCAAATAAGTTAAAAAATGAAATGCCTTTGTAACATGCGAGTTTTCGTCCAAAACCCTGATACTTCGAAAGAGATTGTCCATTTTGTACATGAAGTGCATCCGGTTTTTGCCGTAACCCTCTCAACTTTTTAGCACATGCTATGTGAGTGAAATGATGATACCATGCCAACTTTCAACCTTTTCAGAGTTCATTTGAAGTGCTTATCAATTTCAGGGTCATTTAGCTCAAAAAATTAGTAAATGCATGAAAAATAGCAAATGAAGTCAGAAAGGGTGGAAAATTGATGGCCTCCCTTCGAATGGTGCATACTGAATGCACAAAACACATAAGTACACTACTATTACAAAGATTCCCTTCGGTTTGTCCAAAGTGGGACTTTCTAGATATATAAGTCCAGAAACTAACTAGAGAAGCCGGTCCCATCCCAGAGTGGGATCTTTGGGTGTAAAACTTTTTCTTCGCGTGTGTCCCTTTTCATCGTAACCATGGACAATATTCATCGTTTAACTTGATGCTCGGGTCAACATTCACTATGAAGGGAGCAATTTCATGAAACTTTTCATAATCTTCTGACATGTCTGTCTTGTCCTCCACTCCCACGATGTTTCTTTTCCCTGAAAGAACTATGTGGCGCTTTGGCTCATCGCATGATGTATTTGCTTCCTTATCTTTTCTTTTTCTCGGCTTGGTATACATGTGCTTCACATAGAAAACCCGTGCCACATCATTGGCTAGGACGAATGGTTCGTCTGCGTACCCAAGATTGTTGAGATCCACTGTTGTCATTCCATACTACGGGTCTTCCTTTACCCCGCCTCCTGTCAGATTGACCCATTTGCACCTAAACAAAGGGACCTTCAAATCAAGTCCATAGTCAAGTTCCCATATCTCCTCTATGTAACCATAGTATGTGTCCTTTGGCCCATTGTTGTTTGCTGCATCAAAGCAGACACCACTGTTTTGGTTGGCGCTCTTTTTATCTTGCGCGATCGTGTAAAATGTATTTCCATTTATCTCGTACCCTTTGAAAGTCAATATAATCGAAGATGGTAACTTGGACAGCAAGCACATGTCATCTTCAACAGTGTCGTCATGCATGAGACGTGTCTGCAACCAACCGGCGAAAGTCACCGTTTGTTCATGTGTAATCCAGTCGTCAGACTTCTTCGTGTGTTTGGAGCGTAGAATATTCTTGTGTTGCTCGATAAATGGAGCCACCAAGGCGGAACTTTGTAGAACCGTGTAGTGTGCTTGTGCCAAAGAATGCCCGTCCCGGCATATTAGTGATTTCTTTCCTAGTGTGCCTTTTCCACCCAGTCTGCCCTCATGCCGCGATTCAGGAACACCTATCAGCTTAATGTCAGGAATAAAGTCAACACAAAAGTCAATGACCTCCTCTGTTTCATGTCCCTTGGAGATGCTTCCTTCTGGCCTAGCACGATTATGAACATATTTCTTTAAGACTCCCATGAACCTCTCAAAGGGGAACATATTGCGTAGAAATACAGGACCCAGAATGGCAATCTCCTCGACTAGGTGAACTAGGACATGCGTCATGATATTGAAGAAGGATGGTGGAAACACCAACTCGAAACTGACAAGACATTGCACCAAATCATTCTCTAACCTTGGTAGGATTTCTGGATCGATTACCTTCTGAGAGATTGCATTTAGGAATGCACATAGCTTCACAATGGCTAATCGAACGTTTTCCGGTAGAAGCCCCCTCAATGCAATCGGAAGCAGTTGCGTCATAATCACGTGGCAGTCATGAGACTTTAGGTTCTGGAACTTTTTATCTAACATATTTATTATTCCCTTTATATTCGATGAGAAGTCAGATGGGACCTTCATACTGAGAAGGCATTCGAAGAAGATTTTCTTCTCTTCTTTGGTAAGAGCGTAGCTGGCATGACCCTGAAACTGCTTTGGATCCATGCCTTCTTTTCCGTGCATACGTTGCTGGTCCTCCCGTGCCTCCGGTGTATCTTTTGTCTTCCCATACATGCCTAAGAAGCCTAGCAGGTTCATGCAAAGATTCTTTGTCACGTGCATCACATCGATTGCAGAGCGGACCTCGAGGTCTTTCCAATACGGTAGGTCCCAAATATAGATTTCTTCTTCCACATTGGTGCGCATTTGTCAGCGTCATTCGGAACAAATTGTGTACCAGGACCCTTGCCAAAGATTACTTTTAAATCCTTGACCATATCAAGTATTTCATCACCCGTACGGTGGCGAGGCTTCTTCCGATGATCTGCCTCACCTTTGAAATGCTTGCCTTTCTTTCTTATGGGATGGCTGCACTGAAGAAATCGACGATGCTCCAGATACACATTCTTCTTACATTTATCCAAATATATACCGTCGGTATCATCTAAACAGTGCGTGCATGCGTGGTATCCCTTGTTTGTCTGTCCTGAAAGATTACTGAGAGCAGGCCAATCATTGATGGTTACAAACAGCAATGCATGTAGGTCAAATTCCTCCTGATCTTTCGCATCCCACACACGTACACCTTTTCCATTCCACAACTATAAAAGTTCTTCAACCAGTGGCCTTAGGTACACATCAATGTCATTGCCAGGTTGCTTGAGGCCTTGTATGAGCGCTAACATCATAATGAACTTCCGCTTCATGCACAACCAAGGAGGAAGGTTATAGATACATAGAGTCACATGCCATGTGTATGATTGTTGTTCTGCTCCCCAAAAGGATTAATTCCATTTGCACTTAAACCAAACCATACGTTCGTTGCATCCTTTGCAAAGTTCTTCCACTTTTCAACCGTGGTATTATAGGAGCATACCACATCACCTTGGCAGGAATCTTCTTCCTGGGGCGCTCGCCCTCAACATCACCAGGGTCATCATGGCCGATCTTATAGCGCAATGCACAGCATACCGGGCATGCATTGAAATCCTCGTACTCACCGCGGTAGAGGATGCAGTCATTAGGGCATGCATGTATCTTCTCGACCTCTAATCCTAGAGGGTAGACAACCTTCTTTGCTTCGTACGTACTCTCTGGCAATTCGTTGTCCTTTGGTAGCTTCTTCTTTAACATTATCAGCAACTTTTGAAATGCCTTGTCAGATACACCATTCTTTGCCTTCCATTGCAGCAATTCCAGTGTGGTACCCAACTTTTTATTGTCATCTTCGCAATTTGGGTACAACCCTTTTTTGTGATCCTCTAACATGCGCTACAACTTCAGCTTCTCCTTTTCACTTGCGCAATTTCTCTTTGCATCGGCAATGGCCCGACCAAGATCATCAGCGGGCTCATCTGATGCCTCTTCTTTAGCTCCTTCCCACATTGTCGGCTCAGCTTCTTCCCCCATTGTTATGTCATCGTATTCATGGAACCCATAGCCAGGATAGCTATCGTCACCCTCTTCTTCTTTATTCTCTTCCATTAGGACCCCTCTTTCGCTGTGCTTGGTCCAACAGTTATAGCCGGACATGAAACCGGACTCAAATAGGTGGACGTGAATGGTTCTTGAGTTAAAGTAATTTCGATCATTCTTACTGCCAGCACATGGACAATACATAAAACCATCCGGTCGCTTGTTTGCCTCAGCCGCAACGAGAAAAGTATGCACGTCATTAATGAACTGGGGAGAGCATCAGTCGTCGTACATCCATTGTCGGCTCATCTTCATTACACAACATCGAAAAGACCAAGTTAATACAAGTTCGTACATAAAGTTCATACACACTTGTTCTCATAAAACAACATACAAACTCTCTAGCTAAAGCATTTAAATGCAACAACAAATGCGATCAACATCGCAACTAAGGTAACAATTGATCTAACAGCATAGTGATACCAAGCCTCACTATCAATGGCATATCTTTTAAATTTTCTAATCTTCAAGCGCATTGCACCCATCTTGATCTTGTGATCATCGACGACATCGGTAACATACAACTTCAGTTTCATCTTCTCTTCTTCAACTCTTTTCAATTTTTCTTTCAAATACTCGTTTTCTTTTTCAACTAAATTTAACTTCTTGACAAGAATATCTATGTCGGTTGGAATCTCCGGTTCACATACCTTGTAGATAAAAACATCTATGTCAACTTGATTGGCATAATTGTCATGAACACGAAATGCAACAAAGAGTTATAAAAGAGAGTATATACCACATCCACATCATAAACCGGGCGAGGGCCGACGGGGACAGATTTCAAAACCATGCCACTATGTATAAAAACAACCATATAGGTAAGAAAACTATACAAGTAACTAACTAAATCTTACAAACAAGTTTTTTATTTATAAAAATGATAAGAACAAGAGGCTCACCAAGGTGGTGCCGACGACGGGACGGTGCGGGCGATCGACGGTGGTTAGGATGGGGACGGGAAGGCACTAAGTAAACCACACCTACAAATGCAAAGTAAGAATTTAATTTGAGCTCAAATTGCGTAAATCAAATAAACTACTACATACAAACTAAAACCCACGAATTACTATACTTATAGAGCATTACAAGAGCTAATCTAGGAATCAGAGATGAAAGGACAAAGTTGCTAACCTTTGTGAACACTTGGATGGATGGGATGCCTTCAAATCTTAACAAATTTTTGGCAAAAATGGAGAATGAGCTTGAGGAATTGAGGAGCAACCGAGAGGAGAGGAAAGGGGAAGAACAGAGGACTCTGCTCGGACTGGTGCCAAAGGGTTTCAATGTAGGGGGACCTTTAGTTCTGGTTGGTGGCTCCAACTGCGACTAAAGGTTAGCCTATAGTCGCGGTTGGAGCCACCAACCGGGACTAAAGGTTTCCGTGGGGCCCCAGGCTGACGCCAGCCTGTCACCACACCTTTAGTGCCGGTTCGTGGCACGAACCGACAATAATGATCTCCGTCACGAACCGGCACTAATGATCACATTAGTGCCGGTTCAAAAGCCAACTACGACTAATAAGGCGGACAAAAGGTTTGTTTTCTACTAGTACATGCAAGAACACTAGTGCACACATGCATCTAATGTTCTCCATGTAGTGCACAATGGACAGCTCTCTGCTGCACTCCCCAATGCACATTGATCACGTTGCAAATAGTCAAACCTCCTTGGTTGTCACGCCTCAGTAGCATGTTGCCTCTTAGCATACAGTTTTTCGGTCGTGGCGAAATTCAGCAATTCATAAAATTGAAACCTTATCCTCTAAGAGGAGCGGATCTCAATGCC
Source organism: Hordeum marinum (assembly GCA_022496015.1). NCBI lineage: Eukaryota > Viridiplantae > Streptophyta > Magnoliopsida > Poales > Poaceae > Hordeum > Hordeum marinum. The sequence continues at coordinate 445,501,008 of CM039676.1, forward strand.
TATCAACGGTTCCGATAACCACCATCCTAGCTAGTGTTGATAGCAAATCTACTCTCTATAGAGAAAAGCAAAGATATAAACGTCATTTACTCGCGTACCACGTTTTGGGGTGCATTAAAACGGAGCTCTCATGTTACTAAATACAAAGCTCATCAGACCGCACCATATTCGCCGAAAGGTTCTGAACCGTGTAGAGAGATGGACAAAAAACGGAAATGTTTAATGCATAGAATATCGTGGCACAGTCGGAACCTTTTGCAAAAATGAGCTTCATCAGCCACTGTACACATGTGCACGAAATAGCTACTTTACATGCTGCCAAATGAGAAAGGAGAGGCGGCCTTTGGCCTGAAATCTCCTGCAAAGTCAGATTCTAGCTTGCCATTATAGATTATACATACATAAAGGTGGATGTTTGGCATACCTCTTCCATCGTGGCGAAATTCAGCAGTTCACATAATTGAAACCTTATCCTCTGAGAGGTGCGGATCTCAATGCCTATCAACGGTTCCGATAACCACCACCCTAGCTAGTGTTTATATATATTCAGTCTGTTTCTGTTATACAGATGGTATTGTATATTGAACCCTCAAATCGTCTGCATCCGTTCGGACAACACATTCCGAACGTGTTTGTCATGTAACACAGTCCCGCATCCATCCGTCGACCGATCTGAACATTGATGAAGTGCGCCCGTGCCTTGCCCATGGTGAGCTCACCGGTAAGTTAGCTTGTATCCGGCTGGCTCAGCTGGCGTGCCGGCCTGCCGCTGTGCCAGAGAGCTCCTTCTTCTAGTCTCGCCGAGAGGTTGTCCCACACGGCTTTGGTGCTCGAGAACATGACAATTCTAATGCATGAAGAAGGAGACTAGGAGTGCGACAATGTGGTTGTTGTTGGACGCCTGCCATGTCGTCTAAATAGCGATCTGGATGCCAGGCGCCAAGCAGTGGGGTGTTTAATGGCAACCGACAGGCAGACAGACATGGCTTGCATGCAGGCACCGGAGTAGGTTCCTCGGCAACTGCGTTGGTTTAATGAAGGGAGGCAGACGGAAGAGTGTCGTTTGAATGTAGAGAGAAGACACGTGCACTAGGATGCGATGCGATGGAGGCAACGCTCTCGGCCAACACGTCGCTTCAATGTCAGCTCCACTAAGAGGTCGCATATGCCAACATGAATGCGGCACGCGAGTGAGGGAGAGAGTTTTTAGTGGGCCAAGGCTGCCAGACGCGTGCGTGGTAGCGGTCTGGACGCCCGTAAAAAATAACGCACATGCCAGTTGGTGACGGATGCAAGACTATGTTATACTTCCTCCATTCCATAATGCAATGCACCCGCACTTTTCGAGATTTAAATTTGACCACAAATTTAACCAACATGGACGATTGCCGCGGAAGCAAAAATCATACCATGGAATTCTTATTCGAAAGAAGTTTTCAATATTATACTTTCTTGTTTCCGCCACAATCATCCGCGTTGGTTAAATTAATGATCAAACTTAAATCTCAAAATGCGCGGCCATACTATTTTATGGAACGGAGCGAGTATGACAAAACATGTCCGTAACTGATGCGTAAGATTTGGGAGTATGCGTTGAAGATGTCCTAACTGATCGAAAAATGCTAATCATTTGCATTGAGTATAAATAATGCTATTTGTATAACGCAAACAGGCTGAAAAGATGCCTTTTGTATTCTTATCTGACCATCGTACCATCACAATGAGATAAGAATACAAAAGGCATCTACTCTCTTGTGTATTCTGACCAAAAAACTGACCATCGTATCATTGTTATGGTACCCCACACCTACTCTCTTGTGTATGGATGATCTCATTGTTATGGTATCCACTTTCTACTCTCTTGTGTATGGATGATCTCATTGTTTCTGGAGGAAATGAATTTTGAATTGATAGGCACAGAAGAGATTGATATATATCTGTTGAGAATTGATGACATGAAGATGCTCCACTGGCCCACCACATTGCATTTGTTGTGTTGTGTGGGCACCTGGCCGCTCGCCTCTCACCCCGTCTGACTCGATGTCGCTGCTCCGGCCCGTCTACTGCTCAGTCACCCAGACCAGCCGCTCCTTGCTCACCGTGTCCGGTGACCGCCCAGTTGCTCGACTGGCTGGCCGTTCGCCTAAGATGAGGAGGAGAGAGGGCACCTCTCGGGTGGACGAGAGGAGACACACGAAGCTGGCGAGAGATATGGACACGTCGACCTGTGCGGCTGCGCGTGTGGAGGATTGTCTGACCGCCCCGCATATTCTTACGTGTGTATGATTCTGGTGTTGTGCAGCAGCTAATTATTGAGAGCTTCAGTTTTGGTTCAGCTTTTTTTTATCGCAGTACAAACGCAAACGCTCATATAAACATGCATACACTCATCTGCTTAAAACCTTGTCAAGGGCCATGAAGCTTTAGTTTTGGTTCAGCTTCAACGTGTGTATGGACTGTTGTGGATCGAGTACCATGCCCGCATGCCTTGATGGTGTTTGCTCATGGACAACTAATCCGAATTTCTTGACGTATGTTTGGAATCAAGGAATGAGTGCGGCGGAAATTCCTGAAACTTGATGTAAAGCCGAGGGAAACTGATTCAGGAGATGACCCTAACTCGAGTGGCGAATGCAATCGGTCTGGTGGTGCTCGGGCAGCGGACACGAGCGTGCAGTGTCACCGGAATGTGTATGCGAGCGGCGACCTGGCGGCATGACTAGGAGTGTAGGGTTGTCGGCGGCGCTCGCGGGACGGGCATGCAAGGCAATCGGCGGTGAGCGCGGGACCTAGGCGGGCGGTGAGCGATACAGCCCGAACCATGTGCGCATCCGAGAGCCACAGGGGCGGTTTGGTCCTTTCATCAGCCAGTTAATGTGAAAAGCAAATACGAATGAACAAAATGGATCCGATGTCAACCACCTATGTGGCAATTTTACGAATGCAATGTTGAGAATGGCAAATCTACGTAAGACAAAATTCCAAATTTCTCTTTCTTGTGTAGCTGTTGTGCAATTGTACTCCCTCTGTCCAAAAATATTTGTCCTAAACGTGAATGTATCTAGACTTATTTTAGTTGTAAATACATTTATTTTATTTATTTTTAGGACAAGTATTTTCGGAAGGAGGGAGTATGCAGCAGACTGGTGGGTCATTTGGTTCATCTAGTTGCTTGTCTAGTTGTTCATATGTTGCCCATGGACTGAAATTTGGAGGAGTCGCCGCTCTCCCATTGGCCACTGTGTGTGTTTTCTGTTGTTCTGATGTGAAGATAAGTTTAAGCAACCGGTGTAGTGCTGGTTGACAGATCACATATTGGGTGACCAGAGGGTGGCAGCGGCTTAGGGACAAGAATTTTCACTACCAGCATAATGTGGGTTGTGGATAAAGATAGGAATTGATTGTCACATGCTCTTGGACAAGAATTGATTTTCACTACCAGTATATCTTGGATCTTGATTGTCCGCAGTGTCATTTAGATGGGGTCTAATACTATGGAAGATTACTATTCCATGGCCGGTGAAATATTTTTTGTACTACTAGGACCGTTAGCTAGTCTAATTAATTCTGTTGACAGTTGGCCACATGGGCAAGGACGGAGACCCGGAAGGACCCGCACCCGCACCCGTGACGCTCCCGCGGGCGGCCAGGGCGGGCCAACCTAGCTGCCGGTAAAGGCCTCCTCCACTCCATCCCCTCTCCTCGTCGTCGCCGAGACGCGCCGCCGGGCAAAGCCCGGTCGGCGTTGGTGGCGACGGGGCTTCCTCTCCTCCTGTTCGGTGGTGTGGGCGCGGGCTGACGGCACTAGGAGGAGATGCGGTGCTGGCGAGGGCGCTGTACCGCGGTGCGGGCAACGACATCGAGGTCGCGCGCATCTGGCTAGGGCGTGGAGGGATTCGCGGCATGGGCCCGTGCCTGTGGTGGCTGAGGCGGCTGGGTCTGGGCTCGTCCCAGATCTGCTGCCTGGTCGGCCGGTAGCGCGGTCCGCGACGGTGGGAGCCAGTGGCCTCTGCTTCCCCTTCGGTGACAGGGGCTGCCGGTGACGATGGTGCTCTGCCTCGGTGTGGTCTCCTCCTGGGCAACATTGGGGTTGGGCGGCGGAGCGCGTCGGGCGGGACTTTGGTGGCGCGGCGGCCAGGCTTCTTCAAGCGGCGCGGGGCGATGGTGTCGGCCTCCTTCTCCTGGATCTGGTTCGACGGTGCATGGGGCTGGGTGGGTGCCGATGGTGTCGGCCGCACACATTTCGGGGCGAAGCTAGATCTAGGGTTCATGCTCGGGCAGGTCAGATCGGGCCCGAGGCGGATCAAAGCTTTTGCTTCGGGTAGGAGAGGTTGGGATTGACCCGGGATGTGCTCGCAGGGATGCTCGGGCTTCCTTCGTGGGTACGGTGCTCGCTGGTGGTGGTCGTGATACCGGTGTGTCGGTGCACTGATCGGCGACGGTGACCGCGGACATGGCGTCGGGTGAGCTTGCCTGGCCATGGGCTTGGGGATGGCTTGTCGGCGGCCGTCGGCAGTCTCGGAGCCGTGTCCCCTTGAGTCCACTAGGTATTGGTGGGGGACGCAGGTGTGAATGCCTCCTACGGTGGAGGCATCTACCCAGACTCGGGGACTGATGCCGGGCTAGGAGTTGATGGACTGGCATAACTCTTCCTACCGTGGTTGTGTGCGCCATGAGGTGCGTGGCCGACGGTATCTCGCGACAGGGATGCCTGGGCGGCGGCCCCGGATGGCGGGTCGCATGCTTGCTCTCTGGCGGGCAGCATTGCGATGATGGTGGCTCCCTTCCCGGGTTGTGGGGGCAACGGGAGGTGGTATGGAGGGTAGCTCAGACATGCTATCTCTCCCGAAGAGGTGTCGTCCTGATCCAGATATGGGGATCTAACATCGTCGTGCTCCTCTTGGCGGCCTTATAGTGACACGGGTGAGTTGCCGAGCGAAAGCTCCGTGCCTTGGCGCCAATGACGGAGACACCCGTGGGTGTCGTGCTCTTCTTGAAGACGTTGTTGTGGTTCTTCTCCACGTGTCAGTGCTCCGGGTGAAGACCTTTGTCCAGTGGACTCGGCGGCGGCGGCGCTCTGCATCGGATTCCCTCTTGAGGGCGTTGTCGTGAAGCCTAGGTTTGCTAGGTTGTACTTGGGGATGTTTAGCTCGCCCGGTGCATGTTACGGTAGCATAGTCGCGTGCGTTTTATGTGTGTCGGATATCTCAGGATCGGCTTTATAAGAGAGCTACCTCATCATTTTGTATCGTTTGACTGTGTACTTCTGTGATTGTTGCTTTATATATAAAGCGGGGGGAAAGCCTGTTTTGAGAGACAGATGGCCACATGAATACTATGGTGCCGAGTAATCGTGGTCAATGATGAGACATACGTAGTACCATATTATTCCATGGGCAGGATAGGCGTCAGCGACAACTTGAGAATCATTAGCTCTCGTCTTTGTGCTAGCTAAACTTGAACTTAACTTGTGCAGTTCAAACATTATTTGTGTACTGAAATTTGATATCATTTGTATGGACCCGTAATGCATTTTGTGGTGATCTGATGTGTTATACTAAGGCTTTTTATGTCCCATTTGCATTAGTAGAAAACGACCAATTTGTCCCGGTTTCAGAGGCCCATTAGTTTCGGTTTTGGAACCGGGACTAAAGGGTCGGGACTAAAGCTCTAAACCTTTAGTCCCGGTCCGCTTACGAATCAGGACAGAAGGGGCTCCACGTGGCCTCTATGGGGAGCCCACGCAGAAGGACCTTCAGTCCCGGTTGGTAACACCAACCGGGACCAAAAGTTGCTGTATTTTTTGAAGGGGGGGTGGTGTTTAGGGGGTTTTGGAGAGTTAATTTAGGGGTTTCATATTGTGTTAGCTAGCTAATTAATAGAGAGAAGTGTCCTCTCTTTCTCCATGCTTGGTCGATGCTGCTAGCTACTATACATATAGAGAGAACTCGACGCTAGCTAACAAGCAAATGAAGAAAACCATTAATTACACAAGATCTAACAACTCATCATCATCATCTTAATCATACAAAGTTAAAGTCTCATAAAACAAAAAAAGATAAAATGACATAGTCCTCCCTCATAGGACCTACTCCTCTCTCCTAGGTAAAATGACATAAAAAAGAATAACACCTATGTCTCCATGATGAAGCAAAGAGATCCAACGGTCTTCAACTTGTGGCTTGCGATCCTTCTTTATTTGTCCCCATGCTTCAATTTGGAGCCTTCTTGGTGGTTTGCGTTCAGTCGAGTATGCAAAAGATAACTCGGGATGGAAGGGGATTTTTATTGTCATATTACCTTCGGATTGTATCAACGCTGGCACAACTTCATTTGGCAATTTTTATTGAAAAACATAATAGTAGCCTAGTTAGCAATGTAATCAATACCATTTACGCAGCAGTACTAGTATACTTAATTAGCAACTCTTACCAAGATATTTCGGCAAATGTCATGCGCCCTCAATCTATGCACTAGTGCCCTGTACAATGTATAATTTGGACCAGTTCCCAAATTATACGGGAAGGTGTCCCTACCAGCTATGACACCAATAACAAACACTACTAGGAAAAACCTTATAGACAGGAGCCTACTAGTAGCGCTGGAAAAATAAAACCGCTGCTGCTAATTACTAGTAGCGCTGTATTCCTGCAGCGCTACAACTAAGGGCTTAGCAGTAGCATTGGGCGCTAAGAAAGCGCTACTGATAAGGTGGCCCCGCTGACCCCGCCGACACTATTTATAATAACAACGTTGGATGGATGGAAGCGCTACTGCTAAGAAAATAGCAGTAGCGTGCTTTCCACACAAGCGTTACTGCTATTTCTACTTAACCCCGTGCGGGCTCAAAATTTTGCTAAGTCCTTTCACCCCTCTCCCCCAACTCCTCTATCCTCGCCGTCAATCGCCCTGCCGGATCTCACCGCCGTCGCCCGAGGCCGCCGTCGACCTCACCGCCGCCGCCCGAGGCCACCCTCGACCTCACCGCAGCCGCCCGAGGCCGCCCTCGACCTCACCATCGCCGCCCTCAACCTCATCGCCGCCGCCCTCGACCTCACCGCCGTCGCCCGAGCCCGCCCAAGACCACCGCCGCCCGAGCCCGAGCCCGCCCTCGCCGCCGACCGTAAGGCTCTCCCTCTCCTCTCCCCTGCCCTCCTCTCTCTCTGTTGTGATGATGTTCATATGAACCCTAGGTGTTCATATGAACCCTATGTGTTCATATGAACCCTAGATTTGTTTAGGGCAGTAGGCATTTTTTAGCATTTAGGAAAAAAGATTAGCAATTTAGCTATAAAAATTATTTGGACTATGGACCTGAATTTGGTCCAAATTTCATTCAAATGAAATTTGAATTATTTGGACTATGGACCTGAATATTTTTGAAGAAATTGGGTGTAGGTACTAAGGTCCTTCTGTGGAAATTTTGGTGAGGTCGGAAGGGTTAGAGAAAATGGAGTTCCTTTGCAATTTCTAATAAGGCCAAGTATTGTTGGAATATTTGCTCTAAAACAATTTGGATGAAAAGAAAATAATAGTCCCTCAATAGTGTTTGCTCATGTTATATGCAACATTGAAGTGGTTCGATTCTGCCCAAGTGGCCTTTTGTTGTTTACAGGGAATGATTCCAAGTGGCCTATGTTTTGCCGGAATGTTGATTCATTTCCGTTTCGGCAAATTTTAGGCGCTCTATTTGTCCAGTTTGTAGCAAAGGTCATGCCAATTTTTTTTCATGAATTTTAGCATGACTTGTGCTACAATGCAGGACATATCAAGTGCTTCTGATTTGCCACAATGGGAATTCAATGATATTCCGGTAAAACATAAGGCATTTTTTCTATGTCATTGCTCGATATATGGAACGGATTGACTTTAGGTCTGCTAAGTGTTTATTAATTTTGTTTTCATAATTAAGATTTGTTCTCGACGTCGACGATGCCTGGCCCGCATCCTCATCGTCGATTCGGCGGAGGAGGCCTGCTGGATTATAGGGGCCATGTCCGAGACTGGGCTCTGCCAGGCTGGTACTACGAGGTCCTACCTTCCGACTTGGTGAGGACGCAGCCCGTCGTCGACCCAAAGGTTATTTGGTGGCGGTCGCGTGGGCCACTGTCGGTGCAGAGGGAGCCGGCCCCCGCAGAGGTGATACGTTGCCGTGTTAGGGAGGAGGACGAGCACGTCCGACGCTATATGGCTGCGTTGGACGCCAGGTTCTCCAATACCTGGCAGGTTCTTCAGGGATCTCACCCGAGCTATGATCCTGTGATGGTTTCTTCTCTTTGGGTGTCCACCGCCCGCGCCGATACCCGTCGTTCGCTATGGTTTTAATTGTATTAGTGATGTTATATGTATGGTACTATTCGAGATGTATTAGTGATACTATTCGACGATGTACGGACGCAAGAGATGATTTAGTTTTGCTTATTGAATGCATGCTAATTTGAATACTAATTTGTTTTATGATTTAGCTTTGCTTATTGAATGCACGTCTGTTTCAACTATGAACATAGGAAATGTCTTGTGCTACAATGTAGGACATATCGAGTGCTTGTGATTTGCTAGTCATTTTGGCAAAACATAGGGCATTTTTGCTATGTCATTGCTCGATATATGAAACGGGTTGACTTTAGGTCTGTTTCAGCTCCTTGTGTTAATTTCTTTCAGTGAGGGAGAGTGTCCACCATATATATATATATATATATATATATATATATATATATATATATATGAGAGGAAGAATCCCGACTGTTGTCATGGGGGTCGCTTCTCCTTCGTTCCCGTGTGCTAGACATTTTGGTGTAATGCACTCGGGGACGAATGGAGGAGCCACCATCACCGACGGTCGCAATATCAGAAGGAGTGCCCACCATATACGTGAGATGAGAGTTTAGGAAGGAAAGACTCGACAGACCTAAAGTTAACCCGTTGCATATTGAGTAATAGTGATCTATGTGTTGATCAGTTTTCTCGTAGTTTCCTTCGATCGATTTTAAATGTTTCAACTATGAACATAGGAAATGTCTGACGACGAAAGGGAATTCGCTATGTGCGAATACTGCGAAGACGATCACGGCCTGTGTGACAAGCCTTTCCTAGTTGATGGTAGGCGCTTCAGCATCATGCTGGATAAGACCTTCGAAGTGGATACAGTAAGTCACAATGACAAGTGTTTTTTCGTAATTAAGCATGACTTCTGTTTCTTTTGCTTCAACTTTTAATTTTAATTTTTTATTATTCTACTAGCGTATTCCCTACCATGCAAGAATTGATGTCTTGGATAAGATTGGTTTTAATACTAAAAAAACTATGGAGGTAAAGATAGTTCACTTGAGGACCAAGCATGGTTTTACTTTTACGGTAAAATTGTACCATGCAGACACTTACTGCTATTTTGAATGCAAAACTTGGAGAGCACTATGCAAGGCTTATGCATTTGAGCCTAATATGCTTATCACTTTTGATAGTCGTCCGGAAGATGAAATTGAAGGTAATATCGACATCTGGGTCGATGTGCAGACGCCTCCAGTTCTACCATTATGTGAGTTTCTCAACCATATTTATTAAGTAATTTATATTGTTTATTTAAAAATAGTTGACAACTTATTTGCATTGACAGCTTATTTTCATTCTTCAAAAAATGTATGGAAGATGATAGACAGAATCTACTACTAAAGTGATGAAGCAGAATTAACTTATAAGGAGAAAGATCATCTTACCGCATTTCTTAGTCATCTTGAGAATTACAATAGCTATTATCAAACTCCTCCACAGTATGGTCAATACGTGCCACTAGTGCACGCGGTGAACTACGGTAACATCCATGGAGATTGCATGGTAAGATTTTCTACTATTACGACATCCGTGCATGTTTTGCATAAATTTTTCTAAAACTAAACTACATTGCTAACTACAAAGTTATTACTATGTTTTTCAACAGAAAATCCCGAAGGATTGTGTGCCTCATCTGATGTTTCCGAGAGGTCGCGTTGTTATGAGCTTAGGCACACCACGGCCAGGTCAGCCTACGCATCACTCCCGTCCATACCGGATTTCTAAAAGCGATGAAGACATGACAATCAAAGATTCGAAAAAAATGTATGGTCAATCGTAGAGAGCTAGTTGGAAGCAACATTGTGCGTAGGCCAAGAATGGGAGACAGGATGATCTCCGTTCTCCATAATGGAGAGTCAGGGCCTATCTTGTTTTATGATATTGTACCTAAGAGAGGGTAGAGTAGGTACTATGAGAGAGGACTAGCTTCTAGGTACAATGTGTTATTATGTGCTACAATGTGTTAGAGTTGATGATGATGATGATGAGGAGTTGTAATTATGACTAGTGACCAACTTGTTATATGATGTCTCATTGACGAAAATGATGATGATGATGAGTTCTTATATGACAATGATGTATTATGATGATCTGATGAAACTACTGTATAGATCCTGTATAAATACATCACAAATACGTAGAGGGTGTAAATCTGCGAAAGCAGGAATACTAGCAGTAGCGCCAGAAATCATCTAATAGCAACGCTGGATTAGCAGCAGCGCTTCGTTCGTCCAAGCGTTATAGATAGTTAGCAGTAGCGCTTTCCAGGCAAGCGCTACTGTTAACAGCACATAGTAGTAGCGCTTGCCAGGCCAGCGCTACTGATAAAACTTAGCAGTAGCGCTGGACCCAACGCTACTACTATGCATATTTTGAGGGCTACTACTACGGTTTTCCCTAGTAGTGAAAGTAGATAAGATCATCCTCCTCCTCCCAAATTAGATATGATCCATAAATGTAGTGTGTTGTGTCGATTATGTTCTGTATTTCACTCGAAGAAACGAAATAAGCTGTAAATAAAAAATTAACAAATTTAGTATGGATAAACACCAAATATTTATGTATATAGAACGCAAATTACTTGAAAAATATGCATGGTTGAAAAACTCACATGTAGGTAAAACAGGAAGCATATCGACATCCACCCAAATGTCGATGTTTCCTTCAATATGATCTTCAGGACGAAGATCGAAGGTTATTTCCATATCCTCCTGAAATCCATATGCCTTGCAAAGAGCTTCCCAATTTGAGCACCCTAATTTTGTGTTATTAAGTGCATTCATTACTTTCACAAAAAATGTGTGACCATGTTTAGTCCTCAGGTTGGCTGTCCTCATCTCAAAACTCTCGTGCTCTTCGAAACCAAGCCTCTCCAAGAAATACCATCTTGCATGACAGGGGACGAACTAGTCAAATTGTATAAAACAGAAATTACGCGTTGAAGGAAAGAAACAGAAGTCATCCTTAATTACGAAAAAGCAGTTATCATCGTTGCGTGCTATAGAAATATCAAAGTCCTCGTAAAGCTTCATGGTGAAGAACCTGCCGTCTCGCAGCCCAGGCTGGTCACAAAGACCCTTATCTTCACCGCATAATTCACACACTTGGATCCTATCATCGTCTGATGACGACGACATTTCCTGTGTTCATAATTCAAGAATTACGGGATGCTTTGGATCCTAATGCGTGTGTGACTTTCGGTCCGTCGAGGCTTTCGTTAAATAACTCTCATATCTCATGGTGTGTTGGTGCGCTCTGTCTCACACTGATATGGTGGTGTATATATGTTGGTGGGCACTCTTTCACAGTAATAGTTCGACCGCCAATGATGGATGCCCTCCTCTTCTTTTCTTGCGCATTATACCGACGAATATATTGCAAAGAAGAGAAAAAAGAGGAGGCGCCCCCACGACAACAGTCGGGATTCCTCCATCAAGAACACACATGAAAGTCACACAAGGAGCAACGACAGACCGAAAGACACAAACGCATTATACCAATAAAATATCACTAATACATTTATAATGAACTCGAATATAATATCACTAATACATCATCTCGAATAATCCAATTATTAATGCATCATCAAATGTTAACTAATACATCTCGAATATTATCATATAAGATCACTAATATTTCCTTCGATCGATTTTATATATTTAAAACCGATCGAAGGAAACTACCAGGAAACTGATCAACACATAGATCACTATTACTCAATATGCAACGGGTTGACTTTAGATCTATCGAGTCTTTCCTTCCTAAACTCTCATCTCACGTATATGGTGGGCACTCCCTCTGATATTGCGACCGTCGGTGATGGTGGCTCCTCCATTCGTCCCCGAGTGCATTACACCAAAATGTCTAGCACACGGGAACGAAGGAGAAGCGACCCCCACGACACTAGTCGGGATTCTTCCTCTCTCATATATATATACACACACACAAGGAGCCAAAACAGACCTAAAGTCAACCCATTCCATATATCGAGCAATGACATAAAAAAATTCCCTATGTTTTGACGGAATGAATGGCAAATCACAAGCACTCGATATTAACTAATACATCATCCCGAATAATCCAGTTAAAGCATCATCAAATATTAACTAATACATCTTGAATATTATCATATAAGATCACTAATACAGATTGAATATCCTAGAATCCAAAGTGGAGGACGGTGAACTCGGTTCACTAGCGGTCTTTGAGTCATCGGCGGTGGACACCCAAAGATAAGGAACCATCACGGGATCATAACTCGGGTGAGATCCCTGAAGAATCTCCTGGTATTGTTGAACCTGGCGTCCAATGACGCCATGTTGTGACGGATGTGCTCGTCCTCCTGCCTGATATGGCCACATACCACCTTCGCAGGGCCCCGCTCCCTCCGCATCGAAAGTGGCCCACGTGACCGCCACCATAGAAGCTCCGGGACGGTGACGAGACTTGGATTCCTCACCAACCTCCGAGTCCGAGAAGGTAGCACCTCCCAGTGCCAGCCCGACGGAGCCTAGTCCCGGACATGGCGCCTATCAAGCAGGCTCTCGCGGACCACTCGACGACGAGGATGCGGGCCAGGCATCATCGACATCGAGATAAATTCCTATGAGAACGTTTTCTTATCGTTTTTTAATCACTAATTTTTCATAAAATCAAGAATTTTTCTGTAATCTAACATACACATACTATTTTTTCCTAGGACTCCTAGTAATTAAATAAAACATAAAACAACTAAAACATAAAAAGCATCATAAACAAAATCAATTAATCTGGCAAAACATATAGCCACATACATATATACATTATATATTATATAGCCACATACATATATACATTATATATGAACAAAAAAATTTACCATATAAAAAAATCAACATATTTTTTAAAATCCACAGAGTCGGGGCAGCGGCGGCTCACAGCGGGGGTGGCGACGGGGAGGCAATGGGGCGGCGATGGGGCCGGGATGGCGACGGAGAGGCAACGGGGATGGAGCGGCGATGGGGGCGGTGGGGAAGGCGACGGGGGAGGGGTAGCGACGGGGGCGTGGCGACGACGGGGGCGATAGGGGAGGGGCGGCAACAGGGGCGGCGGCGGGGGTGGGGCGGCGACGGGGGCGACGGGGGAGGCTACAGGGATGGGGCGGTGACGGGTGCGGTGGGGGAGGCGACGGGGGAGGGGCAGCAACGGGGGCGGCGGGGGAGGCGACGGGGGCGGGGCGGCAACGGGGGAGGCGACGGGGACGGGACGGCAACGGGGCGGCGACGGGGAGGGGGACGATGACAGGGAGGGGGACGATGACGGGAGGCGGCGGGGGTGGCGTCGGGGATGGCGATGGCGACGACAAGCTCGGGGCGGCAAGCGGCGATAGGGACGAGGACGGCGGGCTTGGCGAAGTGGCGATGCAACCTGTGAAATTTGCTAAGTGCTTCTTATATAGAAGAAGCATTGGTCCCGGTTCGTGGCACCAACCGGGACGAATGCCCACCTTTAGTCCCGGTTGGTGCCACCAACCGGGACCAAAGGTCTCTTTTCAGCAGCCCAAAGGGCGGGAAACAGGGACCTTTGGTCTCGGTTGGTGGCATCAACCGGGACAAAAGGGGAATTGGTCCCGGTTGGAGCCACCAACCGGGACCTTTGGTCCCTTTTCGTCAGCCCAAAGGGCGGGAAGCAAAGACCTTTGGTCCGGATTGGTGGCACCAACAGGGACCAATGGCCTTGCACAGCAGTATGGTGGGAGTTTAGTCCCACCTCGCCAAGCGAAGGTTGCCCGAACCTGTTTATAAGCCCCACCGCGGCTGCTACGTTGAGCTCCTCTCAAAGTGAAAATAGATGCCCTTATACGAAAAATTTGACCTAAGTTCAAAATGCTAGTATGTGCTAGTATGCACTTACTAGCACTTTGAATTTAGGTTGAATTTACCCTATAAGCGCATCTATTTTTTTTGAATATTAGAAGTTCTTAACAAAAAATAATTTATGAATATTATTTTTTCTATTAAACTTTTTAACAAAAATAACTTTGATAATTTTAGTTGCGTGAAGTGTATATAATATCAAGTTTAGTTACATAACTTTTATCGAACGAAAACATGTTTGTTACAAAAGGATTTCAAATTTTTTATACATATTTGAACTCAAGAATTTTTCTGCATTCAATATGCACCATTCAAAGCCACACCATCCCTTTTCAACCCTTTTCTGACTTCATTTGCTATTTTTCATGCATTTTATCATTTATTTTGAACTAAATGACCCTGAATTGAAAAGCACTGCAAATGAACTCTGAAATGGTTGAAACTTGGCATGGTACCATCATTTCACCCACATAGCATTTGCTAAAAAGCTGAGAGGGTTACGGCAAAAACTGGATGCACTTTGTGTACAAAATGGGGAATCTCTTTCGAAGTATCAGGGTTTCGCACGAAAACACGTCTGTTACAAAAGGATTTCAATTTTTAAACATATTTGAACTCAAGAATTTTTCTGCATTCAATATGCACCATTCAAAGCCACATCGTCCCTTTTCAACCCTTTTCTGACTTCATTTTGCTATTTTTCAAGCATTTTATCATTTATTTTGAGCTAAAATGACCCTAAATTGAAAAGCACTTCAAATAAACTCTGAAAAGGTTGAAAGTGGGCATGGTATCATCATTTCACCCACACAGCATGTGTTAAAAAGTTGAGAGGTTTACGGCAAAAACTGGATGCATTTCGTGTACAAAATGGACAATCTCTTTCGAAGTATCACGGTTTCGGACGAAAACTCATCTGTTACAAAGGGATTTCATTTTTTGTACTTATTTGAACTCCATACTTTTTGTGTGTTCAAAATGCACCATTCAAAGCCACATCATCAATTTTCAACCCTTTCTGGCTTCATTTGGTATTTTTCATGCACTTACTGATTTTTTGAGCTAAATAACCCTGAAATTGAAAAGCACTTCAAAGGAACTCTGGAAAGGTTGAAAATTGGCATGGTATCATCATTTCACCCATATAGCATTTTATAAAAAGTTGAGAGGGTTACGGCAAAAACTGGATGCACTTCATGTACAAAACGGACAATCTCTTTCGAAGTATAAGGGTTTCGGACGAAAACTCATGTGTTACAAAAGGCACTTCATTTTTTCACATGTAACTGCAATGATATAGTTTTGGAGAGAAAGTCTTCACTTTTTCTTCGCTTGTGTCCTTTGCTTATTGCGCTGTAACCATGGATAATCTTCATCATTTAACAAGGTGCTTGGGTCAGCCTTGACTTTGAAGGGAGGAATTTCATGAAACTTTTCATAATCTTCAGACATATCCGTCGTGCCCTCCAATCCCACGATGTCTCTTTTTCCTAAAAGAACTATGTGGCGCTTTGGCTCATCATATGATGTATTCGCTTCCTTATCTTTTCTTTTTCTCGGTTTGGTAGACATGTCCTTCACATAGAAAACCTGCGCCACATCATTGGCTAGGACGAATGGTTCGTCTGTGTACCCAAGATTGTTCAGATCCACTGTTGTCATTCCGTACTGTGGATCTTCCTGTACCCCGCCTCTTGATAGATTGACCCATTTGCACTGAAACAATGGGACCTTCAAATCATGTCCATAGTCAAGTTCCCATATGTCCACTATGTAACCATAATATGTGTCCTTTCCCCTCTTGGTTGCTGCATCAAAGCGGACACCGCTGTTTTGGTTGGTGCTCTTTTGATCCTGGGCGATCGGGTAAAATGTATTCCCATTTATCTCGTACCCTTTGTGAGTCATTACAGTCGAAGATGGTCCCCTGGCCAACGAGTACAACTCATCAGAAATAGCGTTGTCACGCATGAGACGTGTTTGCAACCAACTGCCAAAGGTCCTGATGTGTTCACATGTAATCCAGTCGTCACACTGCTCCGGGTGTTTGGACCGCAGAATATTCTTGTGTTCATCGACATACGGGGTCACCAAGGTATAATTCTATAGAACTGTGTAGTGTGCTTGAGACCAAGAATATCCGTCCCTACATATTATTGAGTCCGCTCCTAGCGTGCCTTTTCGAGTCAGTCTCCCCTCATACCGGAATTGAGGAAGACCAATCTTCTTAAGGTTAGGATTGAAGTCAACACAAAACATAATGACATCCTTTGTTTGATGGCCCATGGAGATGCTTCCTTCTGGCCTAGCGTGGTTATGAACATATTTCTTTAAGACTCCCATGAACCTCTGAAAGGGGAACATATTGTGTAGAAATATAGGGCCCAGAATGGCAATCTCCTCGACTAGGTGAACTAGGACGTGCGTCATGACATTGAAGAAGGACGATGGGAACACCAGCTCTAAACTAACAAGACGTTGCGCCAAATCACTCCTTAACCTTGGCAGGATTTCTGGATCGATGACCTTCTGAGAGATTAAATTGAGGAATGCACATAGCTTCACAACGGCTAATCGAACGTTTTTCCGGTAGAAGCCCCCTCAATGCAACCGGAAGTAGTTGCATCATAATCACGTGGCAGTCATGAGACTTTAGGTTCTAGAACTTTTTCTCTGTCATATTTATTATTCCCTTTATATTCGACGAGAAGCCAGACGGGACCTTCATACTGAGCAGGCATTCAAAGAAGATTTTCTTCTCTTCTTTGGTAAGAGCGTAGCTGGCAGGACCTTCATACTGCTCTGGATGCATGCCATCTTTTTCATGCACTCGTTGCTGTTGCTTGCATGCCTCCGGTGTATCTTTTGTCTTCCCATACACTCCCAAGAAGCCTAGCAGGTTCACGCAAAGATTCTTCGTCATGTGCATCATGTCGATCGCAGAGCGGACCTCTAGGTCTTTCCAATAGGGTAGGTCCCAAAATATAGATTTCTTCTTCCACATGGGTGCGCGTCCCTTAGCGTTACTCGGAACAAATAGTCCACTGGGACCCTTTCCAAAGATTACTTGTAAATCATTGACGATAGCAAGTATGTGATCACCAATATGGAGGGTGGGCTTCTTCCTGTGATCTGCCTCACCTTTGAAATGCTTTCCTTTCTTTCGACATTGATGGTTGGTCAGAAGAAATCGACGATGTACCTGGTACACATTCTTCCTGCATTTGTCCAAATATATACTGTCGATGTCATCTAAACAATGTGTGCATGCGTGGTATCCCTTGTTTGTCTGTCCTGAAAGGTTACTAAGAGCAGGACAATCGTTGATGGTTACAAACAGCAATGCATGTAGGTCAAATTCCTCCTGTTCGTTCTCATCCCACACACCTACACCTCTTCCATTCCATAGCTATAAAAGTTCATCAATTAATGTCCTTAGGTACACATCAATGTCATTGCCGGGTTGCTTAGGGCCTTGGATGAGCACTGGCATCGTAATGAACTTCCGCTTCATGCACAACCAAGGAGGAAGGTTATACATACATAGAGTCACAGGCCATGTGCTATGCTTGCTACTCTGATCCCCAAAAGGATTAACGCCATCTGCACTTAAACCAAACCATACGTCCTTGGGTCACCTGTTGTCGTGGGAACGAGCCTAACAGTAGATGGTAGGGGTACGAAAGGAGAGGGCAGAGTCCTAGCTACGACAAGGATGTACACACAGATGTATGAGTTCAGGCCCCTCTCGTGGAGGTAACAGCCCTACGTCTCAGTGCTCGGGAGCTTATGTTGTGTGGAATATATGGATTACAATGGTTGCGAACCCTTGTGCAGGAGGGGAGGGGTGGCTTATATAGAGTCCGCTGCTCCTCATAATTGCCCAGCATCTAAGGGTCCGATCGTGGGGTTAAAATCTGCCGTTACTGGTAACGTACGTAACAAAAGTTACTAATGACCATTGAACCAATGTTTGCCCGTTGGGCTCTTGATGATGGCTCCTGGTCTTCTGGCGTCGAGTGAGCATGAGGTCTTCCGAGTGACACGCGACTGCCGAGTGAAGGAAGGAGTCTCCGAGTGGATATCTTTCGAGTGACTTTGAACGTCTCCAGGAATACACTCGGAAGTTCATGCTTGATCTTCAAGTCCTCCCATGCAGTGTCCTTAGGTAGGGTATGTAGGCCTTGTCTAAGACCCTACCCTAGGTACATATCCTCATCATTAGCCCCCGAATGGGTCGGGGTTCGAGGGGTGAAATGAGGTATCAATGTCAACCTTGAGTTAGGGCATCAAATACTCCGAATGATATTTGGGGTTTCAATAAAACTTGCGTTGACTTGACTCTGAGTATTTACGTCCATTCAGGGTCGGCACGCAAAGTCTTCCGAATGATATTCGGGGCTTGAACGAAACTTGCGTTGATTGAATTCTTCTCCTTTTGCCCGGATCCATTCAACCTTAAAAGTGCCCGAGTGGATGTTCAACACTTATTTTGCTCCGAGTGAACTGAAGGTATGTGGGAAGGTGACGGGTCGGTCTGACAGACCCGGATTTTGCGGGATACGAAAATTTGGGAAGCGCGCGCACAATGATGACGCCATGATCAGGGCAAGTGGAGTCACGACGCCTCGATTCTTGTTTCAGTCATATCGCCACGTAGTGGGTGTCGTCAGCGGTTCGCGTGTGCGGCGATCTCGCGAGCCCACTGATCAGTGGGACACTCGACGAAGTATAAAGTCTCACGCGCTGCGGCTTGCACAGTACTTCCCCCATTCTTCCTCTCTTCATCCGCCTCCCTGCCTCTAGCGCCCCATCTTGTTCTTCTCCGATGAGAGCCATCGCTGAGATGACGAAAGGCACCATGGAAAAGCTGGAGCGAGCTAAGAAGGGGGCGACGAAGCTCAAGGGCAAGAAGCCCTCGACTGCTCGATTCACCGCGCCGGCGGGATGGATGCAAGGGGACTTTCTCCCCTCTGTAGTCACTCGCGAGGACATGGAGGGCCTTGTCGCCGACGGGCTCGTGGCGGACGGCGCCTGGAGGCTGTCGGGGGAGGAGCACGAGCCAGAGCCGCGCGACGGGGAGCGGATCCTCCTTCTCTCCCACGTTGAAAGAGGTTTCTCCATGCCACCCCACCGGTTCTTTAGGGGATTTCTGAATTTCTTCGGTGCCCAACTGCATCACCTCTTGCCAAATACAATTGCATATCTGTTTGCATTCGGAACTTTGTGCGAGTGCTTTCTGGGCTGCTCTCCCCATTGGGGGTTGTTCAAGCACCTCTTTACGGTCAGATCTCAGACCGCGAAGAAAGCTCTCCCCGCTGACGGGAAGACTCATGTGCTTCAGCTGTGTGGAGGTTTAGGAGTTCAGAAAAGAGCGCATAGTTCCTTACCCGCCATGACTTTTCCTGAGTCTGTCAGAGGCTGGCAGTCGACCTGGTTCTACTGCAAAGATGCAGCATCGCCCAATATGTCGACTGGCCTTCCCCCCTATACACCCGACCGTCCAGCTGTCCCCAAATCTCTGAAGGTGATCAAAGAGGTGCACATCCAAGTGGGTATCTTAGTTGAAGCGGTGGTGTAGCTGATCCGGGGTGGAGTGACTGGTATGGACCTGTTGGAGACGTTTCTCGGTCGATGTATTTAGCCGCTCCAAGCCAGAGACCACACCATGTGGCACTACGCGGGCCCTGAGGACTCGACCATGACGCATCCCAAAGAAGTTCCGCGGAAAACTGTCGAGCAGTGGCTTCATAGCATCATTGGAGCTTGCGACAATCCTTTGGGAGCCAAGAGGATCCGACCTTACTCGGTCAAAAACCCGCCGAAGAATCTGGTGAGTTGTGTTGTGTCGACTGATATACTTGTACTGTCGATTGATATGTTGACTTATAAACTGACTTCCTCACTTGAATCTTGCAAGAGTGGACGAACATGCACTCGCCTATTCCCAACGGGAACCATGCTGAGGACGGCGTCATGAGTGAGGGCGGCAGCATGGACGGCGACGATCCCTCTGACTCCGAAGATGAATACGTGGAATCTGATGAAGAGGAAGAAGTCGAGTCACCTCCCCGGCGTGAAGGCCGCACCAAGTCCCGTCAGGATTCGGCGGTTGTTGAGGACAGGGCTCCAGGCCCCAACGAGAAAAACCGAAAGCGGAGTCACCCTTCAACTGTTGAGTCGAGTAAGAGGCTGGCCAAATAGCCCAAGCAAGTCACGACCAAACCTTGCAAGGCTTTGCCTCGCATGAGGATGGCCATACCTGTCATCTCCATGTAAGTATTTATTTCTGAATTCTTTCTGTCGGCTGAAGTCTTGAGTTGTATCCGACTGAAAGTTGTTCAATCCGTTAGAGCTGCTACGTCCGTAACCTCGCCCCATCGAGACGGAGGGGAGGCGATGGATATCGACACTGCTGATGCGGCCACTTCTCATAGAGGTTAGTAAGTTGTTGATTTGTCCGAACGGGACTCGACATATGCAAACGTTTAACATTGTCGGTTGTTGTTGCAGAGGTCATTCAGGTGGAAGACGACGAGGAGCACTTGGACACTTCGCGCACTCGCATCCAAAGAGCCTCATCAGCGCAGGCGCCTCAGCGCTCGACTATGGAGTCTCCCCAGGGGATAGGCGACTCGACGCAACTTAGAGCTGAACCTGCAGCACCTCTGTCGTATGCTCCTCCAGCTGTCTCGACCGTTGTGACGTCGACTCCAACCAGACCCACTCAAATTGCCTCAGCTGCCCCAACAACCACGTCGATCCCGCCTGTGATGATCTTCACTCTGAATCGCATTTCGGAAGATCAGACCGGAGCTACGAAGGAGGCCATGATCCAGGCGGAGCAGATCATGCTGAGAACCAAGGAGGCGTACGAGGCCAGCAAGCTGGCTTACGATGTCAGCGCAGCCCTCCGCACCAATGTTTGAGTAAGTTCGATTGTAAGTATATTTCCGATTGAATTCCTATCTTTTCTTGGCTGTTGTACACCCACCGGGTGATTGCTATAGAATGTTTGAAATTTCTCCACTCGAATAGATTGGATCGTAGTCAAGTAGGATTGGGATCGATACTACACGTGGTACTAGAGTCACTCGACATGTCAAGTGCATTTTTTTCTCTAACGAGTTACTCGACGGATCAAGAGTTAACCGTCTCAGTGGGGGCACTCTTAGTGCACCCATTGGGTGTAGTCCCCGAGACCGTTGTCGAGTGCTTGCATCGGCAGGGGTCTTAGAGCTTGTCTTACCCACCACTGCATAGTTATTCTGTAGGTTTCATGGATATTATTGACAAACCATGATATGACGCTGCATAAGGATAGATTGAACTTCACAGAGCAAGGAGGCGCGTCACTCGATGGGTCGAGTACTCTGACAGGGTTGACCTTGTTGAATGTATTAATAACCAGTGGGGGCACGCTAAGTGCACCCACTGGGTGTAGTCCCCGAGGCTACTGTTAATCACAGACGATAAGCAGTAGGCTTGAAAACTTGTCGTACGCGTGGTACTACAGTCACTCGACATGTCGAGTGCATTTTTTTCTGACGAATTACTCGACGGATCGAGAGTTAACCGTCTTAGTGGGGGCACTCTTAGTGCACCCACTGGGTGTAGTCCCCGAGGCTACTGTTAATCACAGACGATAAGCAGTAGGCTTGAAAACTTGTCGTACGCGTGGTACTAGAGTCACTCGACATGTCGAGTGCATTTTTTTCCTGATGAGTTACTCGACAGATCGAGAGTTAACCGTCTTAGTGGGGGCACTCTTAGTGCACCCACTGGGTGTAGTCCCCGAGACCGCTGTCGAGTTCTTGCATCGGCAGGGGTATTAATAGAGACAGCTTTAAATTTGTTTACGACGTGCGGAGCGCTAGGGCCACTCAACATGTCGAGTGGACTTTTTGCTTCAATTCTTCTTAGGTTGTTCCAAGGTTGTAAGATAGTCATTCGCCGGTGTTCATAACTCAATCGACTGTCCAGGAACCACTTGTCGGTTGAATTCCTGTCTTTTGTTGGTTCCAGACGGCTTGCAAACTTGGGACGCAGTACAAGGACGTGGAGGATGAAAGGAACCGGCTGCGAGTGGATCTAGCGGTCTCCAACAATGCTCTGGAGCGAGCGCGTGCTGAGATGAAGTCTTTGGGAGGTAATTACTGCTGACTTTCCGCATTCCCCTCTTCACTCTTCATGTTTTGAACCGAGTGCTCTCACTCGAACAGATGTACGCAATGAAAACCGTCGACTCCAAGCACGACTCAAAAATGTTGTTTCTTTAGATTCCATGAAGCGTGCACTGGAGGAGAAGGACAAGGCGCTTGCTGACGCTCAACGAGTGGCCAAGGACAAGACTAAAGCTGCAGACTGGAAGCTGGAGGCTGCCAAGAAGCTGGAGGATGAGAATACCAAGCTGAAGCAGGAGCGTGCGGACCTCGTCAAGAAGGCCGAGCAACTGACCAAGAGGAGTAATGGCCTGGAGAGGCATTTGGGCGAATTCTCGAGGAAGATGTATATTCTGCTCGACGGTGAGTGTTTCTTGTCGACTGAGCTTTGTAAAATCTTTGAGGGTCACAGTTCACCGATTCTCCTCCCATTCCCCATTCTTCAACAGAATTCTACCAAGACTTTGAGAAGGAGACAGAGGAGGTTGAGTCCAATCTGGATCCCACCAAGTCACCAGTTGTTGATGTAGTGGCGATGAACATGCTGCGACTCAACTTCTGACTCCAAGGCATCCAGGCCTATATCGCCCGACTGAAATCTACCATGGAGAGAATCGACAAGGAGCTATGGCCCGAGGACACTCTTCAGCTCGACTTCAACTCTATAATGGTTTGCCTGAATGAACTTCCCAGTCGAGTGCAGGCTTGGAAGAAATCTGCTGCTCACTGCGGGGCCGATGTGGCGTTATGACTTGTCAGGGTCCATTGCAGGGACGTGAGGGAGGAGAAGCTGAAGGAGCTCTAGGTGGTAAACACGAAGAACTCCAGTTTGAGGACTTCATGGAAACCTTCATCGAGGTAACAACTAGAATCGCCAACGGCATCGACTTGGACACTTTTGTTGAGCCCGCCAGCCCGTCACCTGTTTAAAAAAACTTGGTCTTTGGAAGAAACACTTATATTTGCCTCGGTATGCCGAGTGGAATTGTATCACTTAAAACTTCATTCAGGCCTTAGGCCTGAGCACATTTGCTTCCGTATGAAACATTTATCCGCGGTTTACCCTTTGGATTTTATTCGTATTTGGCTTTCAATCATCTGTTCGACTGAGTTTGTTTTTAACTTAGACGAAGCGTGTTTGCAGCTAAGCCCCCGAGTGTGAGGATTTCTCATCACTCGGAGTATTTTCGAACTTAGGTGAATGTCGATTCACGGCTAAGTTGTCGAGTGAATGGATTACTATCCACCCGACGAGTTTTTTTACTTAGGCAAAACGTGTTTCGCAGCTAAGCCTCTGAGTGTGAGGATTGCTTATCACTCGGAGTATTTTTGAACTTAGGCGAATGTCGATTCGTAGCTAAGCTGTCGACTGAATGGATTACTATCCACCCGATGTTTTTTTTAACTTAGGCGAAACATGTTCGTGGCTAAGCCCCCGACCGTGAGGATTGCTCATCACTCGGAATATTTTTGAACTTAGGCAAATGTCGATTCGCAGCTAAGCTGTCGAGTGAATGGATTACTATCCACCCGACGAGGTTTTTAACTTAGGCGAAACGTGTCTCGCAACTAAGCCCCCCGAATGTGAGAATTGCTCATCACTCGGAGTATTTTTGAACTTAGGCGAATGTCGATTCGCAGCTAAGCTATCGAGTGAATGGGTTACTATCCACCCGACGAGGTTTTTAACTTAGGCGAAACATGTTTTGCAGCTAAGCCCCCGAGCGTGAGGATTGCTCATCACTCGGAGTATTTTTGAACTTAGGCGAATGTTGATTCGCAGCTAAGTTGTCGAGTGAATGGATTACTATCCACCCGACGAGGTTTTTAACTTAGGCGAAACGTGTCTCGCAGCTAAGCCCCCGAGTGTGAGGATTGCTCATCACTCAGAGTATTTTTGAACTTAGGCGAATGTCGATTCACAGCTAAGCTATCGAGTGAATGCGTTACTATCCACCCGACGAGGTTTTTAACTTAGGCAAAATGTGTTTTGCAGCTAAGCCCCCGAGTGTGAGGATTGCTCGTCACTCGGAGTATTTTCGAACTTAGGCGAATGTCGATTCGCAGCTAAGTTGTCGAGTGAATGGATTACTATCCACCCGACAGAGTTTTTAACTTAGACGAAACATGTTCACGGCTAAGCCCCCGAGTGTGGGGATTGCTCTTCACTCGGAGTATCCCCAAGAATGTAACTGTACGATTGGAACCGACGATATATATTGCAGAAATGTGAATTGCATTGATGAAGTATTCTTATTACATCAGAAGATTCTTGTGTCAAGTATAAAAACGCCGGAGCAGATCTGCATTCCAGGCTCGTGGCTTGTTTATCCGCTTCATGAGATTGTACATGTGATAGGCTCCATTGTTTAGCACCTTAGTGACGACAAAAGGGCCTTGCCATGCAGGAGCAAGCTTGTGAGGTCGGTGTTGATTCACTCGGAGCACTAAGTCTCCCTCATGAAACGCCTGACTCTTGACATTCTTCGCATGAAAGCGCCTCAGGTCTTGCTGATAAGCAGTAGTCCGGATCAGAGCCATCTCTCGCTCCTTCTCCAGAATATCTACACCGTCCTGTCTGGCCTATTCAGCTTCACCCTCAGAATACAGCTCCACTCGAGGAGAGTTGTGGGCCAAGTCACTCGGCAATACAGCTTCTACACCATAGACAAGGAAGAAAGGAGTTCGTCCAGTCGACGATTAGGCATTGTCCTTAGACCCCACAAAATAGACGGTAGCTCAGTTACCCAGGCTCTGGCGGCATAGTCCAAATCGCGCATGAGACGAGGCTTCAGACCTTGCAGGATGAGATCATTAGCCCGCTCGACTTGCCCATTAGTTTGAGGATGCGCAACAGATGCATAATCCACTCGGGTGCCTTGGGAGTTACATAAGTTCCTGAATTCTTTCGAGTCAAAATTAGTGCCGTTGTCCGTGATGATGCTGTGCGGAATGCCGTATCGAATAATGATCTCTCTCATGAACGTGACCGCCGTATGGGAGTTCAGCTTCTTGATTGGCTTGGCTTCTATCCACTTGATGCATTTGTCGATTGCTACCAATAAGTGACTGAATCCTCCTTTTCCGGGTCGAAAGGGACCAACCATGTCGAGTCCCCAAACCGCAAACGGCCAGGCGAGAGGAATTGTCTTTAGAGCAGACGCCGGCTTGTGTGACAGGTTCGCATAGAACTGGCAACCATCGCAATGATCAACGATGTCTTTAGCCATCTCATTAGCTCGTGGCCAGTAAAAACCAGCTCGATATGCTTTAGCGACAATCATCCTTGAAGACGCATGGTGGCCACAAGTTCCCGAGTGAATCTCGTCTAGAATCATTCGACCTTCCTTGGGGGAAATGCAGTGCTGGGTCACACCAGTCGCACTCGCTCTGAATAGCTGATCTCCCATTACAGTGAACGCCTTGGACCTGCGCACAATCTGTCGAGCCTCTGTTTCGTCTTCAGGGAGCTCTTGTCTAAGTATATAGGCAATATAAGGCATAGTCCAATCGGGAATGATAACCAGAAGTTCCATGACCAGGTCAATCACTACAGGGACATCGACTTCAGTCGAGTCGGTGGAACTCAAAGCTTGTGGGGGCTCTTCGGTGAATGTATCTTCTTGAACCGAAGGAGTGCGCAAGTGCTCCAAGAACACACCACTGGGGACAGGCCGTCGAGTGGAACCAATCTTGGATAGCTCATCGGCCGCTTGATTTTTCAATCGGGGAACATGATGAAGTTCCAGGCCTTCAAATTTCTTCTCCAACTTCTGGACTGCATTGTAGTATCCAATCATAGCGGGGTTTCGAACATCCCACTCTTTCATCACTTGATTCACCACCAAATCCGAGTCGCCATAAACCATCAGGCGCTTGACGCCGAGTGAGATAGCCATGCGCAACCCATACAAAAGTGCTTCATACTCTGCCTCATTGTTGGAGGAATCAAAGTGAATTTGCAAGACATAGCTGAGCTTGCCACCCCTGGGAGATATCAAGACAACCCCAGCACCGGACCCATTCAACATTTTGGAGCCATCAAAGAACATTTTCCAATGCGTCGAGTGAACTTGGATAGACTGTTGATGCTCAATCCACTCGGCCATGAAATCTGCCAATGCTTGGGACTTGATTGCTTTCTTGGCTTCGAATCTGATGTCAAAGTGTCCAAGCTCGATTGCCCATTTAGCCACTTGACCTGGTGCGTCTCGATTATTGAAAAGTTTGGACAAGGGAGCATCACTAACAACTGAAATCGAGTGGTCTTGGAAATAATGCGCCACCTTCTTCGCTGATAGGTAAATACCATAAACCAGCTTCTGATAGTGTGGATACCTTTGCTTTGAGGGGGACAATACTTCCGAGACATAATAAACTGGCCGCTGAACTTTATAAGCTTTACCCTCCTCTTCTCGCTCGATAGTCAGTACTGTATTGCTGACCTGATTTGTGGCTGCGATGTACAGGAGCAAGGGCTCTTTGCTGGCAGGAGCGGTAAGCACCGGTTGGGTGGAGAGCAGGGCTTTGAGCTCAACAAACGCTGCTTCGGCTTCGGGAGTCCAGTCGAACGTGTCAGACTTCTTCATCAACTGATATAAGGGAAGAGCCTTCTCACCAAGACGAGAAATAAATCGACTCAATGCTGCCAAGCAACCTATGAGCTTCTGAACGTCGTGCACTCACACGGGAGTCTCCATACGGTTGATGGTGCTGATTTTCTCAGGGTTGACATCAATCCCTCGCTCGGAAATGAGAAAACCGAGCAACTTTCCGCCAGGGACACCGAAAGTACATTTGGCCGGATTCAGCTTTATGTTGAATCGCCTCAGATTGACGAATGTCTCGGCCAAGTTAGCCAGCAGGTCGAAACCTTTGCGGGACTTGACCACTATATCATCCATGTATGCCTTGACATTCTGAGGGATCTGGTTGAATAAACATTTCTGAATCATGCGCATAAAAGTAGCGCGGGCATTCTTGAGACCAAAAGGCATGGTGATGTAACAAAAACACCCGAATGGGGTGATGAAGGATGTCTTTATTTCATCCGGGCCATACAGACGGATCTGATGGTACCCAAAATAGGCATCCAAAAACGATAAACGCTCACACCCCGCTGTCGACTCAACAATTTGATCTATGCGGGGGAGCGGAAAATGATCTTTTGGGCACACCTTGTTGAGGTGTTTGAAGTCAATGCACATGCGCAACGACTTATCTTTCTTTGGCACCATCACAACATTCGAGAGCCACTCGGAGTGGTAAATCTCCCGAATGAACTTGGCTTGCAAGAGACAGGCCACTTCTTCTCCGATTGCCTTGCGCTTCTCCGCCGCTGAGCAACGCAAATGCTCCCTGACGGGTTTGGCTTTTGGATCCACTCGCAGACAGTGCTTAGCCAGCTCCCTGGGAATCCTCGGCATGTTAGCAGGCTTCCATGCAAAGATATCCCAGTTCTCACGGAGGAACTGGATGAGCTCGGCTTCCTATTTACTGTCAAGTGTTGTTGAGATATTCGTCGGGGCAGAGGTTGGATCCGTTGGGTGGATGTGTACCTTCTTCACTTCCCTTGTTGACTGAAATCCTGACTCGAAAGCCGGCTTCTTTGCACGGAGTAAATCGGCAGGGTCGGCGGTTTCTTGTACTCGTCCAACTCTACCATAGCCATCTGTTGATCGGCGATCTTGGAGCCTTGCTGGAGGCACTCTTCGGCCCGCTATCAATTGCCAGTGACCGTGATCATGCCCTTAGGTCCTGGCATTTTCAACTTGAGATACACATAACATGGTCGGGCCATGAAACGTGCATACGCGGGTCGACCCACAATGGCGTGGTAAGCACTCTTGAAATCCACGACTTCGAATGTCAACTTTTCTTTTCGAATTTTTTTGTCATTCCCGAATGTCACATCCAATGCTATCTGGCCGAGTGACTTGGCCTTCTTTCCTGTGATGACCCCGTGAAACTGCATGCTGCTCTCACTCAGACGGGACATCAAAATGCCCATCCCTTTCAGGTTATCCTCATAGAGAATGTTCAGGCCGCTGCCGTCGTCCATGAGGACCTTTCTAAGTCGAGTCCCCTCCACCACCGGATCAACTACCAGAGCCTGACGACCGGGAGTGGCCACATGAGTAGGATGGTCTGTCTGGTCGAATAATAGCATATTGGGACCATTTGAGGTAGGTGGGGGTGTCTGGTACAGCCATGTTGATTTCTCCGTTGATGACTTTCTGACGGCTCTTGCTCTCGACATCAGCAAAGATCACAAGTGTAGCAGTGACATCTGGGAATGTTTCCTTTTCCTCATCTTCATATCCCTTCTCAGAAGATTTATCACTCGACTGGTCTCCCTTGAATTGCTAGATAAGGGTTCAACACTGTCGAGTGGTGTGCTTGGGCAAAATCAGATTGCCTTCCGCATCTTTCCTCGTGTGTATTACACACAGCTGATCCATGATATCAGTTCCTGACTGATTTCCCCCTTTCTTGGGCACATATTGTGCTTTAGGTTTGCCCTTGTTCTTCGGCTAAGTCGCTAGTGCTGCCGCTTCTGCCTGAACCGGATCTTCAGCCTTTCACTTCTATTTCCGATTGTTGTTGCCGCCAGCCTCATTGACAACTGCCTTTCCTTTGCCGCTATGGAGGCGGTCTTCTTCCTCGCCATTGGCGTACCGAGTGGTGATTTCCATCATCTTGCCGAGTGAAATATCACCCGTCTGCCCAAACTTCAGGTATAGTTCTCTGTATCTCACACCGGCCTTGAAAGCACAAACAGCCTGGTGTTCCGACACATTCTCCACTGTATGATGCAGAGTGGACTATCGCTGAATATAATCCCGTAAAGTTTCATTGGGATTCTGGACATAGTGTTGTAAGTCGACCAGACCTGCCGGACGCTTGCAAGTGCCCTTAAAGGTTCGGACAAACACGCGGGCAAGATCCTCCCAGCAATGTATACTGGAAGGAGCCAAGCGATTCAGCCAAGCTCGAGCTGAACCATCCAACATTAGGGGCAGGTTTTTCATTGCAACATTGTTATCACTGCCACCAATTTGCACAACCACTCGGTAATCATCTAACCAAGTCTCTGGCTTTGTTTCTCTAGAAAACTTCCCGATTCCCGCCACCATTCTGAAGTTGGGGGGATCTCTGCAAAACGTATGGCTCTGCTGAAACACTCGGGACCAGACACCACGGTTGAGCTTCCACTTGGAACATCTCTGTCGACTCCATCTCTATAGGATCTGCCCCTGTCAATTCGCTTCTGAACAAGGTAGGCGCGGGCGTCAAAGCCCGCATCTCGCTCATCACCGAAGGAGCGCCTGTCGTCCTGGCGCTGGGGTGCGTACGGACCACTCCACGCACGAGTGGGCACTCGACGATGGTCTTCATGGTGAAACTGATCTCTGTCTTGCCCTTCATGGAAACCGCTGCCCTAACGGCGTAAGGGCGATCCAGGGCTATGTGCCGACTGAACGGTCTCTGCCCTGGGTGAATTGCTGTGTATCCTGTTGCGGGACCAAGAAACTACTGAATTCTGATGCTGAGCTGGATCTAACAGTGCTCTGATCTGCATCACACCTCTTCTAGCCTCTGACTAAGATGGCTGAATGGAATCTGCTATCCTAGCAGCAGCAGCAATATTTACCACAGGAGTTTGATATACCTCAACGTCATCGTGAGATCCAGTCGGAAACAGCTGTCGATGACGTTGACTGGGGCGTGGCGGGCCCTGGTGAGTGCGCTCGTCAATCTCCGCCTGGAGTTCTTCCAGACGAATGCGCGCGACCTCCAAAGCTTGGGCCTCGGCAGTCATGCCGACGATGGGAGTATGAAGAACCTCCTCTTCGCGGCGCGGCTGCTCTTTCGACGGACCTCCAGCCTCGTGTCTGCCACGGCCAAAGCCAGGCAGCGAACTCTGATGAGAGCCCGCCATCAATACCTCCGCTGCGGGATCACAACTTTCGCACTCGGAAGGCACGTCAAACGGATCAGAATCCGACTCGAACACGCCGTGAAGGGACTCGGCGGGCTTGAGTGCTGCAATCTGTGGAGAAGTTTGACGCGCCACTGCATGTTTAACCCATCGCTGAAGTCGTGAGCGGCCGGACCGCTTGCGATCGCGAATAGCGAGGGGATCCAACGTGTAGGGAGTCAAAGGCTGACGCAGCAACATGCCGTAGGAACTCGTGCGGAAGTGCACAGCCCCGCGGACCGAGAGCACCTCGACATCGAGAGGCGCTTCCTGGAGCCATGCCAAATCATCGGCGATGAAGGTGAGCACACCGAAATGATCTCGTGGCCCAGAGCAAAAACACCACCGGAAGACATGTCGAAAGATGAAAACCGCAACCTCGCCAGAAGTCGCTTAGACGCCTTCCCCAAGGTGGGCGCCAACTGTTGTGGGAACGAGCCTGGCAGTAGATGGTAGGGGTATGAAAGGAGAAAGTAGAGTCCTAGCTACGGCGAGGATGTACACATGGATGTATGAGTTCAGGCCCCTCTCGTGGAGGTAAAAGCCCTACATCTAAATGCTTGGGAGCTTATGTCGTGTGGAATATATGGATTACAATGGTTGCGAACCCTTGTGCAGGAGGGGAGGGGCAGCTTATATAGAGTTCGCTGCCCCTCATAATTGCCCGGCATCTAAGGGTCCGATCATGGGGTTAAAGTCTGCCGTTACTGGTAACGTACGTAATAAAAGTTACTAATGACCATTGAACCAACGTTTGCCCGTTGGGCTCTTGATGATGGCTCCTGGTCTTCTGGCGTCGAGTGAGCGTGAGATCTTCCGAGTGACACGCGACTGCCAAGTGAAGGAAGGAGTCTCCGAGTGGATATCTGTCGACTGCCTTTGAACGTCTCCAGGAATACACTTAGAAGTTCATGCTTGATCTTCAAGTCCTCCCATGTAGTGTCCTTAGGTAGGGTATGCAGGCCTTGTCTAGGACCCGACCCTAGGTACATATCCTCATCACCTGTAAAGTCGCTCCACTTTCTCTCGATCTTTCTCCAGTATGACCCGTTAGCGGATGCTCTCAACTTCCCGTCTTTCTTACGGTCCTCTTTGTGCCATCGCATCGACTTGGCATGTTCTTTGTTTCTAAACAAACGTTTCAACCGTGGTTTATAGGAGCATACCACATCTTTTTGGCAGGAACCCTCTTCCTGGGGCGCTCGTCATCAACATCACCACGGTCATCTCACCTGATCTTATACCACAATGCATCGCATACCGAGCATGCGTTCAAATCCTCGTACGCACCGCGATAGAGGATGCAGTCATTAGGGCATGCATGTATCTTCTTCACCTCCAATCCTAGAGGGCATACAACCTTCTTTTCTGCGTAAGTACTGTCGGGCAATTCATTATCCTTTAGAAGCTTGTCCTTCAATGTTTTCAGTAGCTTCTCAAATCCTTTGTCAGGTACACCATTCTCTGCCTTCCACTGCAGCAATTCCAGTGTGGTACCAAGCTTTGTGTTGCCATCTTTGCAATTGGGGTACAACCCTTTTTTGTGATCCTCTAGCATGCGATCGAACTTCAGATTCTCCTTTTCACTTTCGCATTGTCTCTTTGCATCAACAATGACCCGACAAAGATCATCATTGGGCACATCGTCTGGTTCCTCTTGATCTTCATCTTCCCCTGTTGCAGCATCACCGTATTCAGGAGGCACATAGTTGTCATCATCCTCTTCTTCTTCGTTGTCTTCCATCATAACCCCTCTTTCTCCATGCTTGGTCCAAACATTATAGTGTGGCATAAAACCCTTCTCAAGCAGGTGGAAGTGAAGGGTTTTAGAGTTGGAGAAAGCCTTCGTATTCTCACAAACAGTACATGGACAATGAATAAAACCATTCTACTTGTTTGGCTCAGCCGCTTCGAGAAAATTATGCAGGCCCTTAATATACTCGGAGGTGCGTCGGTCACCGTACATCCATTGTCAGTTCATCTGTGTGCATTATATAATAAAGTGTATTAAAAACCATTACAACATATCAT
This sequence comes from Hordeum marinum, assembly GCA_022496015.1. NCBI lineage: Eukaryota > Viridiplantae > Streptophyta > Magnoliopsida > Poales > Poaceae > Hordeum > Hordeum marinum. Next base: position 445,533,365 of record CM039676.1, read on the forward strand.
GAATACAGAAGTGACCAAATTGATAGAAATTCATCATCACATTAAAGCCAAAGTACAACAGTGACCAAAATAAATACAATAATAAAAGTAAGAAAATTACACAAGTATCTATCTAAATCATACAAGTAAAAAACTTTTTTTAGAAAGAAGATAAGAAGAAGGGGCTAACCACGGTGGTGTTGGCACCAAGATGGGCGCGGGCGATCGACGGCGGTGAGGACGGGGACGGGATAGGATGGACTGCCAAACCTAGACAAATCTTGAGTAAAATGGAGCTTGGAAAAGGAACTTCGAGAGGAGAAAGCTTAAATGTGGCTTGGGCATTTCATCGAACACCTTATGTGCATATGAGGTGAGCTAGAGCACCACAAAGCTCTTCCCTCGCTGGCTAGAAAAACAGAGCAGTGTGGAGTGCTTTGCTCGCCGGCGAGGGGGTATATATAGGCATCTCATTGGTCCCGGTTCGTGGATGGAACCGGGACTAAAGGACCCCCTTTGGTACCGGTTCCAGACACGAACCGAGACCAATGGGTGTGGGCCAGGAGCGAGGCACATTGGAGCCGGTTCGTGTCTGGAACCGGGACCAAAGGGGTCTGATGAACCGGGACCAATGCCCCACGTGGCCCGGCCGGCCCCACGAACCGGGACCGTTGCCCCCATTGGTCCCGGTTCATGACTGAACCAAGACTAATGGGCTGGCCCGGCCTGGACCAAAGCCCTGTTTTCTACTAGTGTTGGCACCAGGGATAGTGTGGACTTATCCCCCATGGTGGGAGGGATCTCATATGCCAAAGCAAACACAAATATTCATCATATAAAATTAAGAAGCATCTATGAGAAAGAAATAGAACAACATCGTATCACAAAAAAGATCAGATGCAGGGCAAAAGAATATACTTCAGAGTTCTCCAATATTAATAGCTGCATAAAATTCAGTCACAAACACATATGATCCTCACACTACATAAAACTCGGTCTTGGAACATAACCAGACTAGTATTAAAACAACTAAATTGGACCCAAACACAGGTTAAACAACTTCCACAACCATAGCAGCAAATACATCTGGAATCACCAGACCATCACCCCGCGGTGCCTATTGCATGGATGTAATATGATGCTTTGCCCGCTCCAAGGTGCCTACTTGGATCCCTACCTCACCTTTCGACGCTTCCTCTTGAGCCGCCTCATCCTCTTCTTCATCAACACAAATTGTGTAATACTCCCTCTGTCCCAAAATAACTGTCTTAACTTTGTACTATTTCTAGTACAAAGTTGTACTGAGGTTGAGACATTTATTTTGGGACTAAGGGAGTACTACTCTAGGAGATGCATAGGAACGCAACAAGTTAGCAACTATTCCAGATGAAAAGGAACAGAAAGTACAATTTCTTTTGGAATCACACGATTCAGTGTTTCATTGGATATCATCACGTGATTTTCAGAAACACAGACCATTTTTTCTTCATCATTTCCCAAACTAAAGTCAATCTGACAAGGCAGAGAACAAATATTACAAGATGTACCTACCTACAAGCAAATTAGAGATCTGCAGAAGGTTTGACATTCAGAATGAGTAGGAGGATTTTATCATCAAGTAGATCGGACAACGACGCAATTAAGAACAAAGCTAGGAAAAACACTGGCAAAGAAAGCAATGTTCTCTCACACAAATATCTCGATTGTCCACATGGTTTTATAGAATGGATTACATCAGACACATCATCTGTTCTCATCATCACAGAGAACTATGAACAATCATGCAAGAAAAAACATCAATTCAGTTTACAGAAACTACATAGCAATGTTCTCTCACACAAATATCTCGATTGTCCACATGGTTTGTCATCTGTTTTCATCATCACATAGAACTATGAACAACCATGCAAGAAAAATATCAATTCAGTTTACAGAAGCTACATAAAAGAATCTCAAAGGTTTCTTTCCATCTAGGGAAATTGTCGTGTCGGTTTTTTAGGCAAAGAGATAAACTGGTCACATGACAATATGCATAGTTTTAACTTTCTACCTCGCGATAAAATAAGGGAAATGATCTCTTCACCCGGCCGATCCAGCAGGGGGCGTCCTATTTGGACCCTCCGCGCCGCTTTATTTTTTTTCTTATTCCCAACCATGGTCGTCCTCTTTTGAGAAAAAACTACAGCAAGACCTCTGTTGCAAAAGTTTATGCACATGAACTCTATTTTTGCAAAAGGATTCTGCAACATGGCCTTTGTTGCAAAAGAATTTTGCAACATGATTTCTGTTGCAATGATGGCAACATAGGAAAAGAAAATAATGGTTCAAAAACGATTTGCGGCAAGTCTCTTGTTGCTAAAGGCCAAGCGCAACAAGGCTCCTGTTGCTTAGAGTGGAGGACGAAGAAGATTGTTCGAAGACTCTTGCAACAAGTCCATTGTTCGAGGCTTTTTGCAACAAGACCGTTGTTGTGGAGAGACATGCGCAACAACTTACTACTGGCAATTCCATTTTCTCACCCGAGGGATATCTAACGGCTCTCTTTGTCTCAATCCGATGGCTATGGAGGTGGGCAATCTTTTCCATCTGTTCAACCGGCAAACGCTTAGGGCGGCCCATAAAATAATTCCTGGTGCCTTTCAAGCCTATGCAACTCGTATGGATCACACTTTCCACTCTCTTGATGTATGGATTGTCTCATCGTTTCTAGAGGAAATGAATTGTAAATCGAGAGACACAGAAGAGATTGATATTTATTGGTTGAGAATTAATGACATGAAAGGTGCCCTGCTGCCCACCGAGTTGCACGGTTTGTGTGGGCTTATAATATTTCAACACCTATAAAGCAGCTCAGTTTGGGTACCATCACATTTATTTATGTGTGGCAATCCACATATTTGCCGTGTAATAGAGTCTCACCGGTTCCACCTCCCAACTATAACCATTCACAAAGACTTAAGCATACAACCAGTCTACTGTATTAACCTGTGTTGAGAGCATCTCGAATAGCTGTCCTATAATAGGGCACCAACACTTGCTTGGAGTAAAATTTGGGGCACAAAAAAATGTCTTCAGGGCACGAGAAAGTGAGCATCTCCAACAGTTCCCCTAAAATAGGGCAGCCGCGCCACATCTTTCCTCTCCACCTATGGATAGAATTTAAACTTTGCAAGATTTCTTTGAGTGTCTTCTAAAAAAGTTGCTCACAAAATTCAACTACTAAAACCAAATCTCAAAGGGAAGACTTCCAAAATCAGATTAGATGCTAAATTTGAGTGTCTTCTTTTAATTTCTCTGTATTGTACATAACCACACACCAAATTGACATAGGATACAATCTCAACAAATAAGGAAGTTGACAAGAAGTTAAACGAAGTCGACATAGGATACATAGGAGTACGAGGATAGGAACCGGAAGAGATGGCGAGGATCTACCGTCAGCCGCCTGTGCATCCCTCGAAATCGCCAACTTGGGAACGACATTCTCATGCAAGAGTACTTCGCGAACGGGATTTGGCATTGCTTTTTTGGTATGCTTCGTACTCTCAATGTTATCAATGTGTTGCAACGGTATTATTTGTTTGCTAGAATTGCTAGTAGTGATGCTCTTGCTTGCAACTACATGGTCAATGGGCATGAGTACACCAAGGGATACTATCTCGCAGATGGTATTTATCCTTCTTGGTGTATATTTGTAAAGAGCATAAAAAAACCAGCACTAGGAAGCATGTAGAATTTCCAAAGGTACAAGAGGCTTCCCGAAAAGATATTAAAAGAGGCTTTGGAATTTTGCAATCAAGTGTTGGGGAACGTTGCATGGGAAAAAAATTCCTATGTGCACGCAGATCTATCCATGGTGATGAGCATCTACGAGAGGGAGAGTGGATCTACGTACCCTTGTAGATCGCTAAGCGGGAAGCGTTAAGAAACGTGGTTGGTGTAGTCGAACGTCTTTGCGATCCAAATTGCCGTGCGTCCCACGATCCAATCATGATCGTCCCACGATCCAATCACGATCAGTCCTACGATCCAATCACGATCCATCCCATGAACTTGATCACGATCCGTCCCACGAACTTGATCATGATCCTTCCGATCTAGCGCCGAACGGACGGCACCTCCGCGTTCAGCACACGTATAGATTGATGACGATCTCCACCGTCTTGATCCAGCAAGAGGGGTTGGAGAGGAGGAAGAGTTCTCCGGCAGCGTGACGGTGCCCCGGCAATGGTGGTGGAGCTATTCCGGCAGGGCTTCGCCTAAGCACTGCAGAAAACCGATCTAGAGGAGAAACTATGCACTGGAGGAACGAGCAACACGTGGCTGAAAATTCTGTGCAAAACCCCTAAAACCTCTAGTATATATAAGAGAAAGAGAGGAGGAGGCTTGGCACAAGGGCCAAACCTCCAAGGAGTCGGCCGAACCAGGTGGAGGAGGTGGACTCCACCTCCAATCCTAGTAGGACTAGGATTCACCCTATTTTTGCCTTTTTCCACTTTTTCTCTTTAGGCCTTTTTTCCCAAACCGTATGGGCCTTGTGTGGGACTTCCACCAGCCCACTAAGGGCTGGTAAACACTCTCCCACAGCCCATGGAGCCTCTTGGGTCGAAATACCCCCTCTCGATGGTCTCCCGGTACACTACCGGCACTCCCACTACACTACCGATGAGCCCGAAACTTTTCTGGCGACCAAAACAGGACTTCATATATATGAATCTTTACCTTCGGACCATTCGGGAGCTCCTCGGGGCGTCCGGGATCTCATCCGAGACTCCGAATAACATTCGGTCACCATCATACATAACTCTATACTACCGAAACGTCACCAAACCTTAAGTGTGCAGACCCTGCGGGATCGAGAACTATGTAGAGATGACCGAGACACCTCTACGGTCAATAACCAATAGCGGGAACTAATATCCGGGCATTCTTCTGAAAGATAAACTTCAACTCCTCGAACATCTCATATGCTCCATGACGTTCAAAACGTCTTTGAAGTCCCGGTTCTAATCCATACAATATTGCACACTGAACTATTGAGTAATCTCCAGTACGTGCCTTCCAAGCGTTCTTAACGTCTTCGGAGGTCATATCTTCTGGTTGGTCACCAAGCGGTGCATCAAGGACATATGATTTCTGGGAAGCCGTGAGGACAATCCTCAGATTACGGGCCCAGTCAACAAAGTTACTTCCATCATCTTTCAACTTAGCTTTCTCTAGGAACGCATTAAAATTCAGGGGTGCTACTGCGCGAGCCATTGATCTACAACATAAATATGCAAAGTTTACTTAGACTATTGTTCAAGATAATGAGTTTAGTTAATCAAATTACTAAAGCTCCCACTCAAATTGACATCCCTCAGGCCGTCTGAGTGTCACATGATCCAAGTCCACCAACTCAAGTCCGATCATCACGTGAGTTGAGGTGGCTTCAATGGTGAACATCATCATGTTGATCATATCTACTATATGACTCATGCTCTACCTTTCGGTCTCTTGTGTTCCGAGGCCATGTCTGTACATGCTAGGCTCGTCAAGTTTAACCCGAGTGTTCTGCGTGTGCAACACTGGCTTGTACCCGTTGTATGTGAACGTAGAGTCTATCACACCCGATCATCACGTGGTGTCTCGACACGACGAACTTTCGCAATGGTGCACACTCGGGGAGAACACAATTCATCTTGAAATTTAAGTGAGGGATCACCTTATAATGCTACCATCATCCTAAGCAAAACAAGGTGCATAAAAGGATTAACATCACATGCAATTCATAAGTGACATGATATGGCCATGAACTTGTGCTTTTGATCTCTATCTAGAAAGCGTCGGCATGATCTCCATCGTCACCGGCATGACACCATGATCTTCATCATCTTGATCTCCATCAACGTGTCGCCATCGGGGTTGTCGCGCCCAACATGCCTCTACTACTATTGCTACCATTTAGCGATAAAGTAAAGCATTACATAGCGCTTAATGATTGACACGCAGGTCATACAATAATTAAAGACAACCCTATGGCTCCTGCCGGTTGCCGTACTCATCGACATGCAAGTCGTGATAATCTATACATCACATGATCATCTCATACATCACATATATCACATCATGTAATTGGCCATATCACATCACAACATACCCTGCAAAAACAAGTTAGACGTCCTCTAATTGTTGTTGCATGTTTTACGTGGCTGCTATGGGTATCTAGAAAGAACAATTCTCATCTATGCAAAAACCACAACGGTGATACACTAGTTGCTTTTCAACCTTCTCAAGGACCGCCTTTGTCGAATCCGATCCAACTAAAGTGAGAGAAACTGGCACCCGCCAGCCATCTATGCAACAAGTTGCGGTCGAGGGAACCGGTCTCTCGTAAGCGTACGAGTAATGTTGGTACAAGCCGCTTCATCTCACAATACCACTGAACCAAAATCCGACCAAGGAAGGAAGCAATCTAAGCATCAACGCCCACAAACCTTTTGTGTTCTACTCGAGATCTCATCTACACATAGACCTAGCTCATGATGCCACTGTTGGGGAACGTTGCATGGGAAACAAAAAATTTCCTACGCGCACACAGATCTATCCATGGTGATGAGCATCTACGAGAGGGAGAGTGGATATACGTACCCTTGTAGATCGCTAAGCGGGAAGCGTTAAGAAACGCGGTTGGTGTAGTCGAACGTCTTCGCGATCCAAATCGCCATGCGTCCCGCGATCCAATCACGATCCGTCCGCGATCCAATCACGATCTGTCCCGCGATCCAATCACAATCCGTCCCATGAACTTGATCACGATCTTTCCCACGAACTTGATCACGATCCTTCCGATCTAGCGCCGAACGAACGGCACCTCCGCGTTCAGCACACGTACAGCTTAATGACGATCTCTGCCGTCTTGATCCAGCAAGAGGGAGCGGAGAGGAGGAAGAGTTCTCTGGCAGCATGACGGTGCTCCGGCGATGGTGCTGGAGCTATTCCGGCAGGGCTTCGCCTAAGCACTGCAGAAAACCGATCTAGAGGAGAAACTATGCACTGGAGGAACGGGCAGCACGTGGCTGAAAATTCTGTGCAAAAACACTAAAACCTCCTGTATATATAAGAGGAAGAGAGGAGGAGGCTTGGCACAAGGGCCAAGCCTCCAAGGAGTCGGCCGAACCAGGTGGAGGAGGTGGACTCCACCTCCAATCCTAGTAGGACTAGGATTCACCCTATTTTTGCCTTTTTCCACTTTTTCTCTTTAGGCCTTTTTCCCCAAACCGTATGGGCCTTGTGTGTGACTTCCACCAGCCCACTAAGGGCTGGTATTTACTCTCCCACAGCCCATGGAGCCTCTTGGGTCGAAATACCCCTCCCGATGGTCCCCCGGTACACTACCGGCACTCCCGGTACACTACCGATGAGCCCGAAACTTTTCCGGCGACCAAAACAGGACTTCCTATATATCAATCTTTACCTCCGGACCATTCCGTAGCTCCTCGTGACGTCCGGGATCTCATCCGGGACTCCGAACAACATTCAGTCACCACCATGCATAACTCTATACTACCGAAACGTCACCAAACCTTAAGTGTGCAGACCCTACGGGTTCGAGAACTATGTAGACATGACCGAGACACCTCTACGGTCAATAACCAATAGTGGTACCTGGATGCCCATATTGGTTCCTACATATTCTACGAAGATCTTTATCGGTCGAACCTCTATGTCAAGGATTCAGTTAATCCCGTATGATGTTCCCTTTGTTCTTCGGTATGTTACTTGCCCGAGATTCGATCGTCGGTATCTCCATACCTAGTTCAACCTCATTATCGGCAAGTCTCTTTACTCGTTTCGTAATACAAGATCCCACAACTAACACTTAGTCATATTGCTTGCAAGGCTTATTGTGATGTTGTATTACCGAGTGGGCCTTGAGATACCTCTCCGTCATACGGAGTAACAAATCCGAGTCTTGATCCATGCCCACTCAACAGACACCCTCGGAGATACCTGTAGAGCACCTTTATAGTCACCCAGTTACGTTGCGACGTTTGATACACACAAGGCACTCCTCCGGTATCCGTGAGTTGCATGATCTCATGGTCATAGGAACATATACTTGACATGCGGAAAACAGTAGCAATAAACTGACACGATCAAATGCTACGTTTGTAGTTCGGGTCTTGTCCATCACATCATTCTCCTAATGATGTGATCTCGTTATTAAATGACATCTCATGTCCATGGCTAGGAAACCTTGACCATCTTTGATCAACGAGCTAGTTCACTAGAGGCATACTAGGGACAAAGTATTGTCTATTTACCCATACATGTAATGTGTTTCCAATTAATACAATTATAGCATGGATAATAAACGATTATCATGAACAAGGAAATATAATAATAAACACTTTATTTATTGCCTCTAGGGCATATTTCCAACATCAAGGTCTGCCATTGTTCGTGGTCCTGCTCATTTTTTGACAAATGAACCCTGAAGAACATCGGAATTATTGTGTGATTCTTCACAACATGATCCTCGAAGATGAGAGGGACATGAGCTTGGAATTGTTCTACGACAATGTCGGTACCCGTGTGAATCGAGTTAGAGATCCTGACCGCATACAAGCATTTCTTCAGATATACAGGCAAATTGAGGACACAAACACCCACCATCAGCTTCAGAAGGATCTCATTGAGCATCATTGGCAAAACCATGGGCAGTAATTTATGTCATTTTTTCATTCATTTCATTTAATTCGTGTGTGATTTTCATCATTGTTATATTCAGACCAGTTTTTGTATTGTTATTTCAGAGATTTGAATCATTATTATAATCTGAATGATTGTTGCATTATGATTTGGATATTTTATTTTAGGTTTTTTAGTCAACTTCAGCAAATACCACTTTTTTACACGTAGGTGAGGGCCGCGGTGAAACAGAACCCGCATCGCAGAACTGTAAACAGAATCGTCAGCCCACGATATACAGAGTCTACTAGGATTGCTCTTAAGCAAAGTAGAGATCTGCAGTCGGTTTGACATTCAGAATGAGTAGGAAGATTTTATCATCAAATAGATCGAGCAGCAATTGTCTTCCTTATCATGCCAACCGACGTAGTTAAACGAGAAAAGAACAAAGCTAGGAAAAACGCTGGCAAAGACAAATGCCTCGATTCTCCGCATGATTAATGGATTACGTCGGACTCGTCATCTGTTTTCATCATCGCAGAGAACTATGAACAAGCATGCAGAAAAACATCAATTCGGATAACAGAAACTACATAGGGATCTAGCAAGTTCTCTCAGACAGATTTGCCTCATTTTTGCCCCCACGGTTGAATGGAATAGACTGGATCGGACATCTAATCAGCGTTGATCATCACACAGAACCACTAATTACGAAATCGAACAACAGCAACAGCAGTAATGAACGCTCGATAAAATGCTAGCACATGCACGGATCTACGTACCACGGTCGCGAAGCAGCTAAGAGCATCTACAACCGGACCTTTCAAACCTGTCCGGACAGGCCGTCCGGTCACCGTCGGTCATATTTTTTTTTATCCAGACGGATCCCTCAAACGACCATCAAACGCCCGAGCTGACCTGCGCCCCCATATCCAGCCCAAATATGAGACGGGTATGGGAGCGCCCGGTCGCGTTCGGGTATGCCCGCCATGTCAGGCTGACAAACGGGGTCCAACCGGAAACGCCCGTCAATCCGACGGGCCGAAGGTCGTCTCCTCCGCCGGACCGGTCGCGCCACGTGACGCAGCTCCGGCGGGCCGCGTAGTGCATTGTCCGGCTATTTAAGTGCACCAGCGGACCCCGAAACCCTACATTCACATCTTCCTCCTCATCCTGTCCGTCGCTGCCGCCAGTTTCCACTCCACCCATCCGCAGCCATGCCCCCACGCCGCCGAGTGAGGAACTAGGCGTTCCTGACACCAGAGCGCTGGCTCGAGCTCCTTGAGCGGATCCTGGATAGGCGCGAAGCCCAGATCGACGCGAGGCTACCTCCGGATATAGTGGATCCGGAGGAGGAGGATGAGTTGGAGGTGGAGGAGGAGGAGGTGGTGGAGGAGGAGGATGAAGAGGTGAAGGAGGAGGGGGATGAGCCGGGGGAGGAGGATGTGAGGGACGCTGGCGACGGGGATCTTCGGCCGGAGCAACAGGCCATCCTTGATTCCCTTCGATTGGAGTCGGATGCGGATGCAAGACGCCGTCGCCGGCAGGAGATGAAGGCGCAAGAAGCCGCGAAACAGGTGGAGTGCTTGGCCTACATTGATGCGATGGAGCAGGAGGAGGATGAAGCGGAGCCCTCCTCCCCGCCCATCCAGCCGGTGCTTGGCTCCGTTGTCGTGGACATCACCGACGACGAAGAGTAGCTAGGGTATTACGTATGATTTACTTTGCATGCTTTTGTATGGATGTAGGGGATGAAATTTAAAAGATACGAATGCAGATTGAGCAATTTGAGGAGTGACTGGTCAGTGTCCACGGACGCGTCCGCGGGCATTTAAGGGGCCGAATTTTGTCATATCGAGCTGTAGATGCTTTAAAAGTGGCCGAACCATACTTAGTGTATTTTTGTTTGCATTTTTCCGAGGCTCGCAAACCTTTTGTCTAGTACGTTGGAACCAAATAGGAATTCAGATAAATAGTTTAGTCCTGGGAGAAAGTGTCCGAACCGAAATTTCTCCAAATGCATTACGGTGACTTTGGTGTCCTTCCAGCACCATCCTTCATGCCATCGTGTCCATGGACCTTGCTTCCATGATGTACATATCCTCTTCTCCAGTCTCCACAGCCTTCAATTCTGTGAATTTAATTGTCGTGTACGAGCTTGTGTCATTGGTCCTTGTGGGATTACGGTTGTAGGCATATGTAGCAGGGGCTGTAACCATAGAGAAGGTGTCCTCATCAGTTGAGTTTGCGGCAGGTCTTGGTGTTACTACGTACTTCCTCCGTCTTAAAATAAGTGTCACGAATTTTATACTAAACTAATATAATTTTTATACTAGATTATCGATACTTATTTTGAAACGAATGAAGTATAATTTTGGGTCATGATGACCGGATAGCAGATTGTGAAGCCTGTATTTGTTTCTAATATCCGTAGGACCTCAAAGGTTTCTTTCCATCCAGGGCAATTGTCGTGTCGGGTTTGCTAGGCTAAGAGATAAAATGGTCACACAACAATATGCATAGTTTTAACTTTCTATCTCGCGATAAAATAAGGGAAATGATTTTCTTCACCCCGGACGATCCAGCGCGAGGCGTCCGCCACATCTAGCACGTGACGCATGTCCTATTTGGACCCTCCTCACCGCTCTATATTTTTTCTTATTACCACCCATGGTCGCCTCTATTGAAAAAAAGCTATAACAAAACCTATGTTGCAAAAGTTTATGCACACAAGCTCTATTTTTGCAAAATGATTATGAAACATGACTTCTATTACAAAGATGGGCTATAGAGGAAAAAAAATTCAAACATGATTTGCAACAAGTCTCTTGTGGCAGAAGGCCAAGAGCAAGAAGGCACCTCATGCAAAGATCAGAGGACGAAGAAATGGTACGGGGCTTTTTGCAACAAGACAGCTGTTGCAGAGAGACGTGCTCAACAACTTGCTTGTTACAATTTAGTTTGCTCGCCTGAGGGATATCTGACGGCTCTCTTTGTCTCAATCCGGCAGCTATAGAGGTGGACGATCTTTTCCATTGCCTCAACCGGCAAATGCCTAGCGTGGCCCATAAAATAATTCCTGGTGCCTTTCAAGCATATGCAACTCGTATGGATCACACTTTCTACTCTCTTGATGTATGAATTCTCTCATTGTTTCTAGAGGAAATGAATTTTAAATTCAGAGACGCTGAAGAGATTGATATTTATCGGTTGAGAATTAATGACATGAAAAGTGCCCCGCTGGCCACCGCAATGCATGGTATGTGTGGGCCTATAATATTTCAGCACCTATAAATGAGCTCAGTTTGGGTATCTTCACATTTATGCGTGGCAATCGACATATTTGCCATGTAATAGACTCTCAGCGGTTCCACGCTCGAACTATAACCATTCACAATCTACTATATTAAGTTTGCTAAGAGCATTTTCAATAGCTGCCTTATAATAGGGCACCAACACTTGCTTGGAGTAAAATTTGGGGCATAAAAAAAGTTTTTAGGACACGAGAAAGTGAGTGTCTCCAACAGCTCCCCTAAAACAGGGCAGCCGTACCGCATCTTTCTTCTCCACCTATGGATAGAGCTTAAACTTTGCAAGATTCCATTGAGTGTCTTCCAAAAAAGCTGCTCGCAAAAAATACAACTACGCTAAATTTGAGTGTCTTCTCCACCAACAGCTGCTCACGAAATTCAACTACTAAAACCAAATCTCAAGGGAAGACCTACAAAACCAAATTAGATACTAAATTTGAGTGTCTTCTTTTAATTTCTCTGTACTCTACACAACTGCACAGCAAATTGACATAGGATACAATCTCAACGAATAACAAACGAAGTTGACAAGAAGTTACTTTGTAAATTTCCTCGGAGAAAGGAACACCGAAAGTCTGAACATTCTATTGTAAGTCTGAACACCACGTGTCCTATTTGGACAAGAAGTTCCTTTGTAACTCTGAACACCGCATGTCCTATTGGACACCCATGGCGGAGGACGAAACTGTTTTGAGGTAGGGCGAACTCTCAAGCATAAATTGTTTGTTTGATGCAAAATCAAAATGACTATGCCTCGTAATTTTCTTCAATTGTCATACCCCAATTTGAGGAAAACCTCGTAACCAAATTTAGCATGCATTCGGCCAGGTTTATAAAGAAAACAATCGAAGCAATAATATTTATTCATCTAAAAAAATGCCGCTAATTATAACACTGTAGTTGTAGATTGTAAAATCATTAACTGAAACAAATGATACTATAAAATTTTAATACAAAATTACCTCTGCCATTAGTCTTTGCTAGCGCTTTTCCTTTCCTATTCGCCCTGTATTCGTCATCTCCTTCTGGCCGCCGGCCTCACGCACGCAGTGCGCTCCTGCCGGCCGCCGGAAATGCAAATACGAGACCACGTCTCCGTGCACTCTGTTGATCGTTGGCCTCACAAGTCACATGCGCGCTCGCTGCTCCTGCTGGCTGCTGCGAGCTTGCGCCGCTCTTTTAGGGTTCGTGTCCAGGGAGCATGGCGTGGCGTGGATGAAACGTGGGACTGGATGAGGATCGAGCGATGCTGGTGCTGGAGCTGCTAGAGTGCTGGTTGCTACGCCCAAATAATCTGTCCAGGTGAGTGCCAAGTTCCATCACAGCCCAAAAAGGTTCCACGGTGATTTTTAAGCGGCTTTATTTTTTAACACTCGATCAGTTTGTATGTACGAATACATATAAAGTGGAATCGCCAAAAATCCTCGCCCTACAGGTAGCTCCGCCCCTGTCCGCACCGCTCTATCTTTTTTCTTATTACCACCCATGGTCGATCTCTGTTGAAAAAAAAAAACTACAACAAAACCTCTGTTGCAAAAGTTCATACACACAACCTCTATTTTTACAAAAGGATTATGCAGCATGACCTTTATTGCAAAAGAATTCTAACACATAACTTCTGTTGCAATGATAGGCAACAGAGAAAAGGAAAAAGGAAAACGGTTCAAAAATGATCTGCAACCAGTCTCTTGTTGCAGAAGGCCAAGCGCAACAAGGCTCCTGTTGTGGAGTTGCGGAGAAGGGATGACGAAGAAAATGGTTCGTTGTTTGAGGCTTTTTGCAACAAGTTCGTTGTTGTAGAGAGACGTGCGTCACAACTTGCTAGTTGCAAATCTGTTTGATCAGCTGAGAGATATCTAACTGCTTTTTTTTGTCTCAATCTGACAGCTATGGAGGTGGACGGCCTTTTCCATTGCTTCAACTGGCAAACGCCTAGCGCGGCTCATAAAATAATTCCCGGTGCCTTTCAATCCTCTGCAACTCGTATGGATAACACTCTCTACTCTCTTGATGTATGGATTGTCTCATCGTTTCTAGAGGAAATGAATTTGAAATTGAGAGACACGAAAGAGATTGATATTACCGATTGAGAATTAATGACATAAAAGGTGCCCCACTGCCCACCGCATTGCATGGTTTGTGTTGGCCTATAATATTTCAGCACCTATAAATGAGCTCAATTTGGGTATCATCATGTGTGGCAATCCACATATTTGCCATGTAATAGACTCTCAGCGGTTCCACGCCTCCCAACTATAACCATTCACAATCTACTATATTAAGTTTGCTGAGAGCATTTTCAATAGCTGCCCTATAATAGGGCACCAACACTTGCTTGGAGTAAAATTTGGGGCACAAAAACGGTATTTAGGACACGAGAAAATGAGTGTCTCCAACAGCTCCCCTAAAACAGGGCAGCCGTACCACATATTTCTTCTCCACCTATGGATAGAACTTAAGAGAAAGGTGTGATAGCTCCCGGGGTCCCTAGGCACCCTCTATAAACAGTAAAACTAAAAAAATAGAAAACAAAATCAAAAAAATCTGAAACTTTGCAGCATCAAAGATGAACAAAGTTTGTAGGTTCTTGCAAGTTTTCATGCCAAAATATCATATAAAGAATCATATAAAGAAACGTGCACAAATGAGTTTCAAATTTCACTGCTAAAAGTGTTCAAACGTCAAGCACTGAAATCTTTTTCGTGTGTAGAGCTCCTCAAATAGTTTTTTAGCATGAAAACTTGCAAACACCTACAAATTGTGATCATCTTTGATGCTGCAAAGTTTCAGATTTTTTTTTATTTTACTGTTCATAGAGGGTGCCTAGGCACCCGGGAGCTAAAAATCCACTCTCTAGAACTTAAACTTTGTAAGATTTCTTTGAGTGTCTTCTAAAAAAGCTGCTGACAAAAATACAACTACGCTAAATTTGAGTGTCTTCTCAACCAACAGTTGCTCAAGAAATTCAACTACCAAAACGAAATCTCAAGGGAAGACCTACAAAATCAAATTAGATACTACTAAATTTGAGTGTCTTCTTTCATTTCTCTGTATTGTACACAAGTACACACCAAATTGACATAGGATACTATCTCAATGAATAACAAACGAAATTGACAAGAAGTTCCTTTGTAACTTTCTTCAGAGAAAGGAACACTGAAAGTCTGAACATTCTGAAAACTAACATTACATCTTTGCCTCGTACAGTTTCTTCAGAAAAAAAGGACGCTGAAGAACTGAAATTTACTGATGAATTCCATCAGGACAAGCAAAAAAAATCTGAACATTCTGAAAGAACTCCAGCAACGCATTCTGCAGCACCACCACACACTCGCACAAACCACTAACAAACCATTAGGCTTCCTTTTAGCTTTGTACGTATACGATAAAGGGGTTTGGAAGAGGGCTAACTTTGTTTCATTCAGAAACGCAAAGGTGAATCTAACTTGTTTTTTTGGGCAAACAAAATAACGGCACTATCGTGCTGCAATCAACAGCAGAGTTGGTCCCTAGAGACGCAATTTCCGCTCAATTCACTCTATTAAACATTTTTCAACAAGGGTCATAGCACCGAGAAATTTCCACTAAAAAAGAATCGAAACATTCCCACCGCGCAGTATAGAAATGCATTTTTATAAGCCCCAGATCACCGCTTCTGCATTCGAGAAGGAAGCTCAGAAGTAGATGTGTTGTGGGAGATGGTGTGGCGATAGGTGGCACTCATGGCCTTGACGATGGCATCCGAGAAGGCATGAGAGCCGCATAATGCTCCTGGGAGAAGGCGTCCAAGCCCTCTCCATGGATGTGGTCGCAGAGCACCGCAAGGTTGCAGAGACCAAATCAAAGAGAGATGAGGAAGGTTGCAGACAGCACATTTTGGGTTGCAACATGGTGTTGTATTTTCAGTAGGAGCAACTCCAACGCTGAGATCCAAACAGACACGGTTTTTGTCCGTTTGGGTCGGTCGTCCGCATGTTCATGTCTGCTTTTTTAATTGGGTCGGTCGATGCGCCCAACACGGACCGATGCATTTTTTGACGTATCCGTCCCAGCATTCTATCGAACACCTAACATGCAGCTCACATCTTCCTGACCGAAGCTCCGAGCTCACGCCGCCGAGCCCAGCCGCCATGCTCGCAGGGCGCTGTGAGCGAGAAGGACGGTGTGCTGGAGGCCGGCGAGCTGCAGAGGTGTTGGAGGCCGGCGCGGGGGGGGGGGGGGGGGGGGGACGGCCGGGCACGACCAGGGCGCACGCGAGGCTGCCGGCAGGAGCATCGACGAGCGGGGCGAGTCCAAGGCGTGGGCAGCGGCTGTGGGCGTCGACGGTTGCGGGCGCGATAGCAGCAGCAGCCGGAGCGGGGGCGAGTCCTCCTGGTAGCAGCTGCTGAGCTGCCCGTCGCGGGGCAGCGGCAGCGGCAGCGCGTGGCGCCGGCATGAACGGCTTCTTGTTCCCCACCGCTGTGGCCGCCGCGTCCTTGTCGGGCACCGGGTCGCGCCGGGACGGGGCGACGACAACGGCCGTGGCGCCCCAGACCTCGAGCGAGAGCGCATACATCCGGAGGTCGTGCCTGGGGCCGGGCATCCGGTGCCGTCGCAGAGCGCGGCGTCGGCCTCCCAAAACTGCCGCCGCAACGTCCGGATCTTGGCCTCCACGTCCCCGAGGCTGTAGTCCGTCCTGCTGAGCCGGCCGAAGAAGGCGGCCACGAGGTCGGCGCCGCGGGGCAGGTCGCCGTGGCTCCAGAGGTGCATCCGGAGCGACTTGAGGATCACCGCGTCGTCCTGCTCAGACAGACGACTGCAGTCCATCGGCGCGGGAGCGACGCCGACGATGGCAGTCGCAGGCGACGCGTGTTGCTCGCTTGCAGTAGGCGCGCCGGCTAGCAGCTAGCACGCGCGGTGGGCAGCTCGGCCGGCTGCTAGCTAGCACTCACGGGTGCAGCCCCGACAATTTGTTTGGCTGGCATGTGGGCCAACGACGGACAGAAAAGAGAGCTTGAGTGTCCGCCTGTGCGTCGTCCTGCTCAGACAGACGACTGCAGTCCATCGGCGCGGGAGCGCGACGCCGGCGATGGCAGCCGTAGGCGACGCGTGTTGCTCGCTTGCAGTAGGCGCGCCAGCTAGCAGCTAGCACGCGCGGCGGGCAGCTCGGCCGGCGGCTAGCTAGCACTCACGGGTGCAGCCCCGACGATTTGTTTGGCTGGCATGTGGGCCAACGACGGATAGAAAAGAGAGCTTGAGCGTCCGCCTGTGACCCAAATCTGACTCAAATGAGCCCGAACGAACACAAAATAAAAATTGGTCGCTCTGTTGGGCTGTGTTTTTTGTCCCCACAACCCCAAACAGACACCTGCAAACGAAATGAGTCTCCTCGTTGAAGTTGCCCTAAGCCCTAAACATTTTGGAGCAAATTTTAAATCAAGTTGGAGCAAAGTTACCGGTCAAGTTATTAGGAGCATTGGAGATGCTCTAAACTGGCAGGCAGTGCAGTGCCATGTTTTAAAATTTGATTCAAGTATTGTCGAGACGCAAAGTAATCCTCTAGTGATTAACACAACAAATCAGAAACGATTTAAAAATTTGTCAGGCACTACAATCCACACAACCTTTGGTAGCTCATTCACATTGGGTCTATGAATTGTTCTTTTCAACTAAATAATATTCAAAAGCAAACCCAAATAATCATCATCTGCAATTCTCTAGTCTATGAGAAAGAAATAGAACAGCATCACATCAAACAAGATCGGACGCAGGTAAGAATTTCATAGTACTGCAATATTAATAGCTGCATAAAATTCAGTCACAAACACATATAATCCTCACGTTACATAAAACTCAGTCTTGGAACATTACCAGACAAGTATTAAACAGCTAAATTGGACAAAACGAAGGTTAAACAACTTCCACAGCCATAGCAGCAAACACATCAGGAATCACAAAGACCATGCTGTCATCCCTCGGTGACTAGCTGCCTGGATGTAAGATGATGCCTCCCCTCCCATCTCCAAGGCGCCTACTTGGATCGCTGCCTCATCTTTCGGCGCTTCCTCTTGAGCCTCCTCATCCTCTTCTTCTTCCACTGCAAATTAAATAAACGATGAAGCTCGTCAGCATAAATTGAAATGAGGATCTAGGAAATGCTGATGAACATAACAAGAATTTCACATTTAAAAGAACAGATAATAGAATGTGTTGGAATCAGACCATTGAGTGTTTCATTGGATATCATCACGTGATTTTCAGAAACACGGACCAATTGTTCTTCATCATGTTCCAAACTAAAGTCAATTTCAGAGGCAAATAGGAAACAACTACGCCAAGATATCTAAACAACTAGTTAAGCAAAGTAGAGATCTGCGGTCGGTCTGACATTCAGAATGAGTAGGAGGATTTTATCATCAAGTAGATCGGACAAGAATTGTCTTCCTCATCATGCCAACCGACTCAATTAAACGAAAAAAAAACAAATCTAGGAAAAATACAGGAAAAGAAAACCACTGTTCTCTCAGACAAATGCCTCAATTGTCCACATGGTTTTATAGAATGGATTACATCGGACTCGTCATCTGTTTTCATCATCACAGAGAACTACGAACAAGCATGCAAGGTAAAAACATCAATTCAGCTAACAGCAACTACACAAAGGAACCTAGCAAGTTCTCTCAGACAAATTTGCCTCATTTTTGTCCCCACGGTTGAATGGAATGGATTGGATCGGACATCTAATCAGTGTTGATCATCACAGAGAACCGCTGATTACGCAAGCGAGAACGAACTTTTGATAAACACTAGCACATGGACGGATCTACCGCGGTAGCGAAACGGCTAAAAGCAGGCAAGGTAGACGAAGGGCGGCAGTACGAACCTTGGCCCTCATCGCAGCGGCGGAGTCGACCTCGCCCTCCTGTTCGCGGCGGCGGCGACGGCGGCGGTGTGTGGACGATCCCGATCTCCGTAGATTGTTGGCGGCGGCGGCTCTCACCTCGTACTTATAGGGGTGGGGTGATGGGGAGGGGGAAACCCTAGTGTGTGGACGGCTCGGATCGGCCAATGGACGGCGTTCTGATCCGATTCGGTTGGGCTCTGGTTCGTCGGCCTGATGGGCCTCCAAACCAACGGCTCGGCCCATGCTCCCATACAAAGATGATGGGTCTTCTCTTCACATTTTTTTCTTCTGTAAACAGGGTCTTGTCCTGACTTACTCAGCCCGATCGGTTCTGCAAAAAAGAAACAATAATTTCTCAGAAAAAAATAACAAGATGAAAAGATGCTCTACTGCTTGATGTCTCCATGTGTTGATGAGGGGCTAGTTGAACGTCTTGATGAGTAGCAATGGCATCTGCACCGATCAATGTTCCACCGCCCGCGACGATGCCATTGCTGCTCATTTGGCAGAATATATCGCGAGGATTTTATCAAGAACGCTTTGTCACACTTCATGCGAAGATCTCTCGACATATAGCTTTGTAACTAGCCATTTGTCTGAATTGTCTGGATATCAGGATTATAGAGAACTATGTTTACTTGCACACAACTTGTCTAAACTTTAAGGGGTTGCATTTTGCACCGGCATATGGCCCTCTGAAAATCGATGTTGATGGCTAAACAGGGGAGGCACTAAGCATGCAGGGAAGCTCTTTTAGGAGACTGGAGCTAGATGAATAGCAACTGCATTATATCGTTCATAGTAGCTAGCCTTTCTGATACTGTATTTGAAGCAGTTCTTCGAATTCCTTATGATATGCAATTGAAACAAGTAGATCTAAAAGATAATCACAGCCTAGCAGCTCAGAATTCATAATTGCATAAGATTCACTCACACAAACATTTACATACAGCAAGCATAGGCCTCAGTTAGATTCATTCCCTCGAGAGTTAATCACAACTCATCTCACTGCCACTGTACAAACTTTTTTGATTTTTCTAATCCTGCCAAGAGCAATTAGCATACGTCTGTCCTCCAACAGCACATAAACAGCGGTGGCAAAACTCAAACTATCCCGATCGGGCCACATGACATTCATATCCACAGAACGGCAATGCCTGAGATTAAAAGAGGATTCAAACTACAAGGGATCATTTTGCAAAAAAAAGTCGATCGTAGCTCAAATGCCAGATAAACAGGTTTGGATACACTACAAGGTCTGGTTGATTCAACTCATAACATTGATACATTAAGACAAGCAGTAATAGTTCTTGACCACAACGACTCCAGATAGGTGAAAAGCAATCTAGAAGAGGGATGTTCCCTTGCCCTTCTTGTCCCCACCGATCTCAAAATGCTTGCACCTCTGCACAGAGGAATACAAAAGACTGAGCAACCCCAGCAGAACGAAAATTGATGTTTGGTTCAACATTAAAGTAACAAACCTTGATGGCGCGCTGGGAGTAGTGCTTGCAGCTCTGGCACTGCAGCTTCAGCACAATCTTCTTGGTGGTTTTTGCCTGAAGAAGAAGGGCCACAAAATTAGCATTGCACAACTGGCTTTAATCTTTATCTTATTTTACACTACACAGACACAACATAAGTAGATGGCGATGAAATTGATAGACAAATAATGAACTATGTATTGTGTTGGCAGATCGACAGGCAATCACACACAACGATGTTGCCGCACGACCCGTACCTTCTTGTGGAAAACAGGCTTGGTCTGACCACCATATCCTGACTGCTTCCTGTCATAACGACGCTTTCCCTGGGCAGACAGGCTGTCCTTACCCTTCTTATACTGTGTGACCTTGTGAAGGGTGTGCTTCTTGCACTCCTTGTTCTTGCAGTAGGTCTTCTTGGTCTTCGGAACGTTCACCTACACAGCATTTGCAACAAAACTAGAGTTAGCATATTCCTTGCGTGAAAGACAATAACAATATAGGTTCAGAGGACACTGCATCAGCTAACAAACAACTCCAAAATCTAGTTCAGCAAATATGCTAAACAAATACTCAGAAAACCTCTGGTACAAACTTCAACTTAGATCATCAGAAACATGCTTAAGATTGTCATCATAGGAATAATCAGGTCCTAATGATTTCATGCCATCATAGGATCCCGTAATTAAAATATCAAATACTAAACAGCAAGAATTGAAAATGCATCATTAGTTACATAACAAAATGATATATCACTTGGCAAGAAAGAATAATGCCTTGTAAGTTAAGGTCAAAAATCAGAAGTAACTAATGGCAAATACAGTAGTTATCTGGTCAGGGTAATGCATTAAAACAATGGACCTGTAAGACTAGTTTTAGATTAGGTTAGTACATCAAAATACACAAAAGTTCAGATGCCAAATGCACCAAAGAAAGTCACTGATAGTCCACAGCATGACCAATGCCATTGGGTTTTACATGTACCATGCACATCCTTCACAAGATCACTTGATATATTTAAAGATGCATGAATACAAACTATAGTCGATCTCTAAATTAGAGTTGACTGACAAGATGAGCTATCCATTCCATCTATTCAAAATAAAGCAACTGCCTGATATAAACTATTAGAACAGTTTACATATCTAAGGCACATCCACATTAGGGAATTAAGTGAATGTAGGGCTCATCAGTACACAGAAATGTTGTGTGCGCATGGAGAACAAAACAGCAAGGCCTGATTACAATAAACAAAATAGAGTAATCCAATCCTGTGCTTTTATAGAATCAGAAGCATTGGGTGTTTCATTGGAAATCATCACATGATTATCAGAAACATGAATGAACTATTCTTCATCATATTCCAAACTAATGTCAGATTTGCTAAAGTGATTACTACAATAAAACAGAAGTGTTGACAAAGACAAACATAGTATATGCAGTCGGTTTGGCATTCAGAACGGATAGAAGGAATTTTATCATCAAATTGATCTTCACAGAGAAGTACTGAGTACTTAAAAAACACATAAATGCTCACATAATAAGCGCATAGAATTCCACCAATAGCAGCATATAATTCCAATAGCAGCAGCATGACAGGACAAAATCAAAACATATCAAGAGTTCTCTCAGACAAAATTGCCTCATATTTGTCCCGCGGTTGAATGGAATGGATTGGATCGGACATCTAATCAGTGTTGATCATCACAGAGAACCACTAACTACGCAAGCGAGCAGCAGACAGGACGGTAAAGGCTAGCACATCTGCCGCAGTCGCGAAGCAGCTACTAAATCTCTCTCTCTCTCTCTCTCTCTCTCTCTCTCTCTCTCTCTCTCTCTCTCTCTCTCTCTCTCTCTCTCTCTCTCTCAGAAACAACAGGGTATACGGGGGAGCACGGGCGAGGGACAAACCATGGCGGCGGCGGCGGCGGTGCGGTGCGCGCGCTCGGTCGGTCGGCGGCGGTGGCGGCGGGAAGCGTGTGGAAGATTGGCGGCGGGGGCTCTCGCCTCGTAGTTATAGGGTTTGGGTGCGGGCGTTGGCGGACGGCTCAGATCAGCCGATGCACGCGCGGCGTTCTGATCCGGGCTGGTGGACCTATTGGGCCTTCGAACCAACACCCAGGCCCACGCCCACATAAGATGAGATAACTCTCAACCCCCCTCAAAAGAGAAAAAAAAGATGAGATGACGAGTCGACTTGCTCTGTTCTGATCGGTTTCCCGGAGGAGTTCGTTGGGCGAGATGACCTGTGGCGGCCACCCCAGCTCGCCGGCGCCGGCGCCGGAGGCCGCGGGCCCGCTGGAGGACGAGAACCTGCTGCCGGAGATCCTGGTCCGCCTCCCCCCGCTCCCGTCCGCCCTCCCGCGCGCCTCCCTCGTCTGCAAGCGCTGGCGCCGCCTCGTTACCGACCGCCGCTTCGTGCGCCGCTTTCGCGCGCACCACCTCGGCGGCCCGCCTCCGCTGATCGGCTTCTACCAGGAGGTCACCCGCAAGCCCGACCCCCACCACCCCGCCCCGGGCGACCCCAACGTCCTCTCCTTCACCCCCGCCCTGGACCCGCCCGACCGCGTCCCGGCCGAGCGCGTCTCCCTCCGCCTCCACGAAGGCAGCGGCCGCTCCAATCTCGGCTGCCGCGACGGCCTCGTGCTCCTCATCGAGCCGTCGGCCGCCGACATCGAGGTGCTCGTCTGGGACCCCGTCACCGGCGACCAGCACCGCTTCCTCGTCCCCCACCTGCTCGACGACCGCGAGGGCACCGAGATCTTGAACGGCGCGGTCCTCCGCACCGCCGGGGTCCTCGACGGCCGCCCCTTCCGGTTCCGGGTGGTCATGGCCGGCATCGACAGGCCCAACAAGCGGCTGTTCACCTGCATCTACTCGTCCGAGACCGGCAAATGGGGCGATCCGATCTGGGTATCCGTGGAGCATACGAGCACCGCACTCGCCATAGTTGATATGTGCATTTCCAGTACCCTGGTTGGGAATTCCCTCTACTGGTCCCTCTGCTCGAAAAATTGGGAGGTGGCTGCCGTCCTTAAGTTTGATTTGGACACACAACACCTGGCCGTGATGCAGGTGCCGGTGGGCAAGTGCAGCGATGGAAGCCGCGCCTTCCGGGCTATGCGCACGGAGGGTGGCGAGCTTGGCATCCTCGAGCTGTTAGACTCCGACATCCACTTGTGGAAAAGGAAGATCGACCTTGACGGTGTTGTTTCATGGGTGCTGGGGAGGACTATTGAATTGGACAAGCTTCTTTCAATAGACAAGAGGAAAATGGGTCCAATGATGCTGGGGTATTGCGAGGACAACAATGTGGTGTTTCTATGAACATGTATCGGCATTCTCATGCTCCAGCTTGAGTCGTTGAAGGTGCACAAGCCTCCCGTGGATATATATTATTGTTTGGTTCATCCATTCACAAGTGTCAACACTGCAGGTAATAACCATAATTTTCTATGATTGATTGATGAAAAGTTTTTGCACATCCTTGTTGTTGTTAGACTAATAATATAAATTAAAGGTCTGCTGATTTATTTATTTTGCTGCTCGATGGGCTATTTGAGTAGATAACCATATTGTAGGTAGCAAGCATTTTATGTTAAGTTTGTTTGATGAACAGAAAAATATGTTAAAACCATGAATACAAAGATCATTCAAGTTCTTTCAATAAAATATAACTAAAAATCATTGTTATGCAAAAGCCATATGATGCCAGTGATTGTCTTTCCTGCATTGAGTGGATAACAGCTGGAAATTGAAAAGCTAAGATTGAACAGTGAAATGTCCAGATGGTAGCTCAATTGTCACATTTAAAGGCTTAAAATTAGTTACATTCTTTGATTCATTTCTTATTTATATTGGTCCTTCTAACTTAAATCCATAATGAAGGCTTGGTTTGATCTTTACAAGATAATAATAAGTCATTCTAATCACTTGCTGAAGGCCCACAAGTGTCATAGTCTATTTGTACCAGAGGATAAATGAATTGAGTTTGTTTTATCTTTTCAAGCTAAAGTTATTTAAATATGAATTTCCATTATGTTTTTATCCTTAAAATTTATTGGTTTGAATATATATTACTCCCTCCGTCCCAAAATAAGTGTCGATGATCTAGTACAAAATTTGTACTAGTTTAGTACAAAATCTACGACACTTATTTTGGGACGGAGGGAGTATATTTTATCAACTTCAGATAACACAGGGAAAACATAGGAATAACTCTAGATTACTTCTTTCTGATCAGCTAATATTATGTGTATACCATTGTGTTTTAGGAGATTTTTTCTGATCAGCTAATATGAATTGCGTTTTAGGAGATTATTGAGTATATATACCGTTCTCAGAAATATTCTTTGCAAGGCAGTAGATGTGCTTTTGTGTTTATCTATTCCAATGTTGAAAAATGTGTTTTCCTCTCTCAGTTTTGTGTTATGTAAATATCTCATTGTTATCCCATCATCTCTTTGGTCTAAACATCATTGGTTGTTTGGCTTATGCTTGTAGACATGGGCATTAG
Source organism: Hordeum marinum (assembly GCA_022496015.1). Classification (NCBI taxonomy): domain Eukaryota; kingdom Viridiplantae; phylum Streptophyta; class Magnoliopsida; order Poales; family Poaceae; genus Hordeum; species Hordeum marinum. The sequence goes on from CM039676.1 coordinate 445,558,211, forward strand.
TGGTGACCCTGATGGTGCCAAACTTCTGTGCAAAAGGTGACTGTATAACAACATTGGTTGAGCAGGTAATCTTCGTGTTTTCAGTTGCGGGATCATAACTGTTACTTTTTGTTTTTGTTATGGAACTGTCCCCTTTACAACCATTTGTGAATAACCAAATTTTAAGTGAGGACTAATTCCTGACAACCCTTTTCTCAGCTGTTGCCCACCCCCCACCCCCACCCCCCACCCCCCGGTAATGCTTTTATTATGGCAGGCTGCCACCGGGCTCTTTTATCCTGGTGTTGCTACTTCTGTCCACCTTTTATGAGCTTATCCTGCAGCTCCATTCCTTTCCTCATCTGCTCCTGGATGAACTCTTTTGCTACCATTCCATCCAGCTGCCTTGCTGCCATTTTGCCTCCTCTCTAGTGCTACTGCTCTCACGTTTGGCTGTTTCCTCCCTATAGCTCCTCGTATGACTGATGACTTTGGACTTTTCCCATTCCCAATTTGTGCCTGTGTTCTTAATTGAAGAGAAGCTTGTCCAACATCGTTTGAGATGGTTTGGACATATTCAGCGCAGGCCTCCAGAAGCCCCAGTGCATAGCGGACGGCTTAAGCATGCTGATAATGTCAAAAGAGGCCGGGGTAGACCGAACTTGACATGGGAAGAGTCCGTAAAGAGAGATCTGAAGGACTGGAGCATCACCAAAGAACTAGCCATGGACAGGGGTGCGTGGAAGCTTGCTATCCATGTGCCAGAACCATGAGTTGGTCGCGAGATCTTATGGGTTTCACCTCTAGCCTACCCCAACTTGTTTGGGACTAAAGGCTTTGTTGTTGTTTGTTTGTTGTTGTTGTTGTTGTTGTTGTTGTTGTTGTTGTTGTTCTTAACTGCACATAGATGAAAATGCTGCCGTGCTATATGCAGTATGTATGATACACTGAAACACTTTCCCTTTCCTCCCTATAGCTCCTTGGATGTATCAGGCCCTATTGTGATTCGAAAGTTGTCACCTTAATGTAAAGATTTGATAATTAGCAATACCAAGCTTTGTCTTCAGAGAGCATGTTGTCGTTTAAACTTATACCACCATGTGTCTTGTTGTTTGCATTTGTAGTTTACGGACAAAGGTGTTTTGCTTAGATATTATTTTGGTATATATCCCTGTCGATCTGACTTGCGTTTGTAATTTGCCATTAGTCTCTACTCTCTACATAATTTTTCTGATACAAACTAGATGTTGATAACTTGCAATGGTTTATGTGTGATCCAGTTTTCAATTTGTCTCACTATAAATCTTCAAATTGACGACATGATCAAAATGGCATTAGTAGATCTATATAAAATACTTCCACCACAATTATAAATTTGTATTTACTTTTCTGCGCGAAGGTGCCAAAACACTGCCCATGTTTCATTAAGAAAAGAAGAGGGTTTTGATTCAATACAAGAAAGCCACGTGTGGCAATTCACTGTTAAGGAGAGGAAAAGCACATCGAGAGCCAAAGCAACATGGAATGAAGGCTCCGTTTTCACTATGGTTAATGCAAATTATTGTTGAAAGCATACTGACATCTATCCGCCTCCACTTAGAAAGCGCTGTTGTTCGTCACAGAAATCCCTGCGCCGGTCCTTGTGCGCCTTCTTCTTCCTTGATAGCTACCATGCTGCATAGTGTCCAGTCCACAAAACTGCAGCGTTCTTGCCATGGTCAGGCCAGTCAGGATTGCTCAGCCAAATCTGGCAGATCTACGTGTATCACACAGAAAGAGGCTTGGCCATCTCCTGATGCTACGCAGTCCAGGTTTTTCAGCTTGTGGCGCTCGAGGCGGTTGGCGGTCCAACCTCTATGCTTAAAGGGCCCACCGAATGAAGAAGTGGGCGACTTCGCCTTCCATAGGACCTGTTGGCACGTGTCATAGCTTAATGTTATAGAGAGTTCAAAAAAGTAGTGTCTATTTTGGACCGAAGGAATTATCAGTTGATAATAGGATGCATAATCCTTTGCTCAAGGCTCCTACAGCATGGATTTGGCTGATTTAAGCTTGTTAATTAGTGGTAAGACTATTTTTTCTTACATGTCTAAAACATGTGCGTATGAACGAGTAGAAGGCAGATGTATCTGCTTTCAACTCCATGAATCCATCATATGCCCATGAGGCAGTTTTTCTTAACCTTTTCTGATTTAGTTCCGGTTTTGATTCCACCTCTGGAAGTTTGATACAAGTTCCGCAAGCAATACAAATTTGACTTTAATGGACTTTGCATCATCAACCAGTGGTACAAATTGGTTTGACAAGTGACTGTTCCGCATGTATCTAGAGCTCTCATCCGGTTTCTGATTTTATTGCTGGTTTGTAATGATGAAGTTGGTGTTTATGCTTTTTAGCAATGCAAACACTTTGTCATAGTATAACGTTAATGTAATCAATCAGTGGTAGTACAATTGGTTTGACAAATGACACTGTTCTGCAGTTATCTAGAGTTCTTATTCGGGTTGTTGGGCAGCGGAATGGCTTACCGTGCAAAAGTCCATCTTCTAGGGAGCATGTTGTGGTCAACTGCGAAGTAGACTTGTAGGATTTTTTTTTTGTCCAGTTTAGTAACTTCCTTGCATTACCTGAATAATTGTAGTCATATGATGACAAGCAGCGACTTGCTTGGACTCATGAATAACAGAATAAGGCAGTGGCATAGGCTCTATTGGCTCATTGGTGCCTCTGGTTTCATTCTCTTTGCGTCTCTCGTACAAAGCTCATGATTCATTGACGGAGTACTTCCTTGGTCTCTTCTCACTGGTCTACTTATTTGGTAATAATGAACTTTGTGCTTATGCTCCATGTTTCTATGTTGTATGCGGTGTGAGGACTTCGACGTCGACGTCGAATCTTCGCTGCTAGTAGTACTGAAATGTTGTTGGATTGCTTGCCTTGAGGACGAGTTCCAAAATGTCTTGTACAAGAACCCATGGCAGCCGCCACCGCCTTTTGCTGCCAGGTAGTGGCGGGCGTCGCTCCTGGGGCAGCCGTTCTAAGGCTCAAACCTCACTCATATCAGAACCTGAATGGCATCCGGCTCCGGTCGTAGGTGGGCCTTTGGCCCGTGCTTGGACAATGTTTTTATTTATTTATTTATCAGCACTATTTATGTCTGGTAATATGAATTGAGCAAAGAAAAAGTAGCGGAGGGAACAGGGCCGGTCCTGTGTTTCGGGAGGCCCTAGGCGAACTCGACGACATGGGCCCTAAGTCAAACAACCCATCAGTGGTTGAATTTCCAGATCACTTTTGTTTGTTCTTCTCTATTTTTCAGCAGTCGATAAATGCTTCTTAGTCAACATGGCAAGCTAATGTCTTAAATATATGAAGTAAAGAGTATATAACGAATTAGGAATTTATAGATCAAATGATCGGAACCCTATATGTTGGGGATATGACCCGCCGAAGAGGCTTCGGGTCATGTTATTGGCTCGTGAACCGGCCCAAAGGTGAGTCGTAATATTAAGTGGCCCAAGAGGATAGGCGGCTCACGGTGTGGGTCGTACGACAGCCCGGACTGAGAAGACCCGGGCGTGCAAGCCGACTCATAGACGGCTTGGACAAGAAGATAGAGAGAGACTCGGGTAGCAATTGTAACGACCCGGATGTTCTGACCTCTTATATAAAGGCAAACCCGGGGCGACTTAGAGGGCAGGCAATCGAGAACTAGGTCAGGCTTTTAGCTTCTTGTAATCGATACGCAAGTAATACAAACACAAGCAGGACGTAGGCTGTTACCTCGATAAGAGGGGCCGAACCTGAGTAAACCCGTGTCTTTCGTCCCAACTAATCCCTTTGAGTCCACCTCATTAGCGATGGCCTCGAACTGAAGTCCGTTCATCCGGACATCTACTGTGATAAAACCACGACAGTTGGCGCCCACCGTGGGGCCAACGCTTGATGGTGTTGAGTTCTCAAAGGGCTCTCTCCTAGGGCTCAAAGGATACGTGGTTGGAAGGATGAGCAAGAGTCGCCTCGGTCGGCTCTACATCGACGCCGCCGGCTGGGGGCTTGATGCTGGTTCTTTGGAGTATGGATTTCGGGTTCCGTTCGGCGAGATCCAGGTTTTCATCGAAAAGGTTGATGGATCAACACTCGGGCCGAACGTCTGCACCAACATCGTCGAGCCGGCTCGGCGTCTCCAATCTGCGCGTGTTACGCAGTCTGCCCGTGCCCCTCTGGGTCAAAAGCACGTTCTCGTGGGCTTCACTCAAGGTGTGGACCTAGAAGCGTCCGGGTCACAGGGAACTCTCGTTTGCTCGGAAGATGAGTCTTCCAGTGAGGAGACAAAATCAGTGTATCGGCTCAGCAGCGGTGGCCTTGGGGGCTATTACGACGACTATTCTGAGGTAGAGGGCGTTGAGACGGATGTTATGAGCCCCCCGGTGCACGCGACGGTGTTCATGGCAGGATCGGCCTCAGCCGCCGGTGACACGGCTGCGGGAGCCGCCGGAGCAGGTGACAACCCACCGCCGTCGGCTCAGGTTCTAGTGGAATTGATGGACGAACTCACAGCTCTCATGGCCACAGAGGTAACCCCGGATAATCAAGCAGCTAGGAATCTAGAGGTGGCACGGATCAAGGGTCGGATGGCAGAGGAACGACAAAGGATGGACGAGCTGAAAGCCCAGATGGAGGAAGAAGCGGAGCGTATCAAGGCAGACGCTTTTCGACTGGAGCTAGAACAGAGGTCAGCGGCCGCGGTGCACCGGAGGAGGCATCAATCCCGTCTACCAGAACATTACGAAGCGAGGAACCTTTTTAACACCCCTGGTGCGGGGCAGGTTATGGGTGTGCCGGAGAGCCGCCCGATGGAGCGCCCAGCGACTCATCCACCTCAGCATAACCAAATCTCTCCCAGGGTTTTTCCAACACCGGCGGGTCATTATTCTAACCCGGCCGAGAACATGGTAGCAGCGGCCGCCCGGCTTGAGACGATCCCCATCCCAGATGAGGCGCCCTTTGCGGAGGAGGTGCGAAATGCCATTGGATATTTACAAACGGCCATGGCCCAGCAAGAGAAGTATACTCACAGCCGGAGCCGGGTTCACTCTACCCCCCTCCCCAGTCGAAGTTTCAGCCGGCGTTATGAGTCGCCGGCGTGTTCCAGCAGTCACCCGCGCCGCGGACCACCGGTGGACAATAGGGCGGCTCTGGATGCACAAGCCATCATGAACCAGGCGGGAGACAGGCGAGAGGCGGAGGTAGCTGCAGCCCGTCTAGAGCCGGCGCTTTCCGTGTCAATGGGAGTAGTTAGTACCAGAGCCGTAGGGGTGCCATGTTTAACTCCGGTTCCGAGGAGTGAATGGCTACCCAAAGACTTTAAGGGGCCTCGAAAGGTTCCGAATTACATAGCTGACCTACCCCCGGAGGCGTGGGTTGAAAGTTATGAACTGGCCATGGAGATGCTGGATGTCAGTGAGGCGGTATGCGCAAAATACTTCATCATGATGCTTGAGGGTCCGGCCCGTGCATGGCTGAAAGGTCTACCGCCTAACACGATAAGCTCATGGGCGGAGCTGAGAGCAAAGTTTATTAAGAATTTCCAGGGGACCTGTAAGCAGCCTATGACTATTGTCGATCTGGACCACTGTGTTCAACAGGAGAATGAGTCGGCCCATCATTGGGTTCGGCAGGTGTCGACCATTATTCACTCTTCGGAGCAGATCACAGCGGCTCAAGCGGTGCTTATCTTAGAGAAGAATTGTCATTTTGTTCCATTGAAGCAGAAGCTCGGCCGGCTCAAGCGCACGTGTCAGGATATGGGAGAGCTCATGACGGCCTTGACAAAGTATGCCGACTCAGATAACACCAAGGATCCGAGTTCGGATGATGAGAAAGCCAATCAAGGGAAGAAAAACAATCAAGGAAAAGGTTTTGCGAACAATGGGAATCAGAATAAGCGGAAGAACGCTGATGGCGGATCCGAGCTGGTGGCGAATACCAACACAGGACAGAATCATCCCAAGGGGGGTGGAAGATTCAGGCCAAGGAACAGGGGGCCCTTTAATTTAGAGGAGGCGCTTAGGAAGCCCTGTCCGGAGCACAGCATGCCCGACAAGCCGACGTTGCATGTGTGGGATGATTGCTTTATCATGCAGAGGTTCAAAAACCAGCATTCCCAACCGCGTAATAACCAAGGCGGTGGCCCGCCCAGCGGCTCAGGGCACGGCGGGTCAGGGGCTGGATTCGGCGCCGACGGTTCAGGAAACGGGCATCCGGGTCAGAATAACCAAGGGGGGCACCAACAGCATCCCGGCAACAACGGCAATAACAACAATCAGCAGGAGCGCAATCAGCCCGGGTTTCAGAGCAACCCGAAGCAGCTCAGTTCTGGGCAGTATCACGTATTTACGACCGGTCACAGTAAGCGAGATGAGAAGTTGCGGAGGCGAGCGGTTAATACGGTTGCTCTGGCTCTCCCGTGATATTTGCTGTGGTCTGAAAATGATATAATGTGGAGCCGGGAGGATCACCCGCCGCGGGTGGATGACCCGGGCCGGCTGGCTCTGGTAGTGGCCCCTTAGGTGAATGGCTATATGGTGAATAAAGTGCTTATGGATGGAGGTAGCAGCATCAACATCCTTTACTATGACACTTTCGACGGATGAAGTTGCTTGACAAGGAGCTTAAGCCATCCTCCACCGTTTTTCATGGTGTGGTCCCGGGTAAATCAGCATACCTGGTGGGCCGGATTTCGTTGGAAGTAGCTTTTGGTGATGAGCATAATTACAGGATGGAGTCTTTGTGGTTTGAAGTGGTCAAAACCAAAAGTCCCTATAATGCGTTATTTGGGAGGCCGGCTTATGCTAAATTTATGGCTAGGCCTTGCTATGTTTATTTGCAACTCAAAATGCCCGGCTTAAATGGCACAATTACCGTTCACGGTAATAGGAAAATGGCTCTCGAGTGTAAAGAAGGAGATGCGGCTTATGCAGAATCTAGTTGTGCTCAGGAGGAGCTGAAATTTTACAAGGAGAACGTTGATCCGGAGGATATGACCCCGCTCAAGAAGCCTACAACAGAAGTTGAGCCGCCACTCAAGTTTTCAGCGGATGATACCAAGGCAGTAGATTTCAATCCGGGTGATCCATCCAAGCAGTTCATCATTGGGGCTCACATGGATCCCAAATAGGAAAGCGCGCTCATCGAATTCATCCGTGAGAATCGGGACATCTTTGCATGGAAGCCTTCTGACATGTCGGGTGTACCGAGAGAGTTCGCTGAGCACAATCTTAATGTGGATCCAAAGTTTAAGCCGATCAAACAGTTTCTACGGCGGTTCAACGAAGAGAGACGTAAAGCTATTGGGGAGGAAGTTGCTTGGCTCTTCGCCGCAGGCTTTATAGTGGAAGTTTTTCACCCGGAGTGGTTGGCTAACCCGGTGCTAGTACTAAAAAAGAACGGCACGTGGCGTATGTGCATAGATTACACGGACCTTAACAAGGCTTGCCCGGCTGACCCTTTTGCGCTCCCTCGTATCGATCAAATTATTGATGCAACAGCCGGATGCGAAAGTTTATGCTTCCTGGACGCTTATTCAGGGTATCATCAGATCAAAATGGCAACAAAGGATCAGGAGAAGACGGCGTTTATTACACCTTTTGGGGCGTTCTGCTATTTCTCCATGCCTTTCGGGCTCAAGAGTGCCCAGACGACTTACCAACGTTGTGTGCAGAATTGCCTCCACAGTCAGATTGGCCGAAATGTCCATGCTTACGTAGACGACATCGTGGTTAAGTCCAGAAAGAAGGAAACTCTTTTAGAGGATTTGAAAGAAACCTTTGATAATCTCCGGGTCTACAAGATGATGCTTAACCCGACGAAGTGTGTCTTTGGTGTTCCAGCAGGAAAGCTTTTGGGTTTCTTGGTCTCTGAGCGGGACATTGAAGCTAACCCGGATAAGATCAAGGCCATCACTTCTTTGGGTGAGCCGACGTGTATTAATGATGTTCAGCGCCTTACAGGGCGGATTGCTGCGTTGAGCCGCTTCATAAGCCGGCTTGGGGAGAAAGCTATTCCTTTATACCAGATGATGAAGAAGACAAACAAGTTTAAATGGAGCGCAGTAGCGGCCGAAGCACTTGAAGCTCTTAAAAAGCAGTTGACTGAGCCGCTAGTGTTAGCCGCTCCGGTTAAGAAAGAGCCTTTGCTCCTTTATGTGGCGGCTAACAACAGAGCGGTCAGTGTAGCAATTGTGGTTGAGCGCAAGGAGGCAGGGAAAGAGTATCCTGTGCAAAGGCCGGCTTATTACATCAGTGAAGTTTTGGCAGAGTCTAAATAGAGGTATCCGCATTGATAGAAGTTAGTATACGGAGTTTTCATGGCCAATCACAAGTTAAAACGTTACTTTTTGGGGGCACCAAATAACAGTGGTCAGTTCTGCCCTGTTGGGGGATATCATTCAAAATAGAGAGGCTATAGGGAGGATTGCCAAGTGGGCCTTAGAGCTGAGTCCTTTTGGCATCAAGTATGTTCCTCGTACACCAATTAAGTCTCAAGCTTTGGTGGATTTCATAAATGATTGGACTGAATGTCAAGCCCCGGAAGAGAAGCTGGATAACACGTATTGGACTATACACTTTGATGGATCCAAGCAGCTAGAAGGATCCGGGGCAGGAGTTGTTCTCACCTCCCCAAGGGTGACAAGTTTTGTTATGTGCTCCGGTTAATGTTCCCTTATACTAATAATGCAGCTGAGTATGAAGCGCTGCTCCATGGTCCCAGAGTCGCTAAAGAGATGAGTTTAAGCCGGGTTAGGTGTCTAGGTGACTCAGATCTGGTGGCTCAGCAAGTTTCAGGCACTTGGGACTCCAAGGATCCACGGATGGCGGCTTATCGACAGGCGGTTGATGTCATTGCTGGTCACTTCAAGGGGTACCAGGTGGATCACATTGATCGTCGCAGGAATGAGGCGGCTGATGCCTTGTCACGGTTAGGTTCTCAACGAAAGCCAGTACCACCTAATGTTTTTCTGGATGTATTGCATCATCCGACTGTCAAGATACCTTTTGAGGAGGATCTGGCTAGTCCTGACCCGGAGGCGGAGCTGGTGGCGGCTCTCCATGCTACCCCAGACTAGACTATTCCTTATTTGGCGTATCTGACACGCGGCGAGTTACCTCAAGAGGAGGATCTGGCCAGGAAGATTACTCGGCATTCTAAGTCTATGACGATTGTCAATGGTGAGTTACATAAGTGTAGTGTGACGGGTGTCTTTTAGCGTTGCATCTCGCCAGAGGAGGGCCGGCAAATATTAAGTGAAATTCATGCTGGCGACTGTGGGCATCACGCCGGGTCAAAATCTTTGGTGGCTAAAGCTTTCCGACATGGGTTTTTCTGGTTGACGGCTCACAAGGATGCAGAGGACTTAGTTCGCAAGTGTGACGGCTGCCAGAAATTCAGCCGACGTGCTCACGTTCCGGCTCAAGAGTTGAGGATGATACCAATCACTTGGCCGTTTGCGGTCTGGGGGCTTGATATGGTAGGACCTTTCAAGCGACCTTAGGATAAGAAAATGCACCTTCTGGTGGCAGTTGATAAATTTACTAAGTGGGTAGAGGCAGAGCCGGTCAGTAAATGTGACGCGGCTACGGCGGTTCAATTTATCAAGAAGCTGATTTACCGCTTTGGTTACCCACACAGTATTATTATAGACAATGGGACAAATTTATCCAAAGGAGCTATGAAAACGTTCTGTGAGAAAGAGCATATCCGGCTTGATGTTTCAGCCGTGGCACATCCACAGTCTAATGGTCAGGCAGAGCGAGCCAATCGGGAAATTTTGAGAGGTGTCAAGCCACGGCTCATGGTACCTTTGAAACGGACACCCGGATGTTGGGTTGAGGAGTTGCCTTCTGTTTTATGGAGCATCAGAACTACACCTAACAGATCTACAGGTTTTACACCTTTCTTCATGGTGTACGGTGCTGAGGCGGTTCTACCCAGTGACATCCGGCACGACTCACCAAGGGTGGCGGCTTATGTTGAGACGGACAATGAGGTAGCCCGCCAAGATGCGTTGGATGCCTTGGATGAAGCATGAGAGTTAGCTGCAGCCAGGTAGGCAATTTATCAACAAGACCTGCGACGCTATCATAGCCGCAGGGTAAAGACCCGGACGTTCCAGGAAGGTGACCTGGTGCTCCGGTTGATTCAAGACCAATCTGGCATGCATAAGTTATCTCCACCATGGGAGGGGCCTTTTGTGGTCAGCAGGAACCTTAACAACGGGTCGTATTACCTCATGGATGTCAGAGATGAGTCGGAAACTGTGGGACAAGAGACGTTGCGGCCCTGGAATATTGCACATTTGCGACCATACTTTACTTAACAGGGGTTGAAAGCCGCTATCATTGTATATATCATGAGCACATGAGTAAAAGCTAGCATCCTCGCATAAGACTGGGGCCTCTGCTCTTATGTACACCTTTGTACAATCAAGATAAAATCTTCCGGTTCAAAAAGTTTGAGTTGAAGAGGGTTGTTCGCCGTCAAAATGGCTGATCTACCCTTCGGCTTTACGCCTTATTAAACGTTGTTGCAAAGAGGCTTCTTGCCTTCGGGTATAGCTTACTTCTCCTTTGCACAGTCAGCTATCATTAAACTGTTGCAAGGAGGCTTCTTGCCTCTGGGTATAGCTTACTTCTCCCTTGCACAGTTGGCTTTATGCCTAGTTTGGGTACATTAAGCGCTGATTGTTAACGGAGGCTTCTTACCTTTTGGTATAGCTTACAGTGCCCTAAGACAACAACGTGTATACCAAATTTCAGTTGCTTATCAACTGCGGCCATCGAAGGGGGCTTCTTACTGACGGATATCGCTTATCTCACCCTAATGGCCGGCTTTATGCCACTTCCGGTTATTTATTAACCGCGGTTGTCGAAAGGGGCTTCTTACCGACGGGTTCGCTTATCTCACCCTAACAACCGGCGTTTACGCCAAAGTTCAGTTGCTTATCAACTGTAGCTGTTGAAAGAGGCTTCTTACCTTCAGGTATAGCTTACTTCTCCTTTCAAACAGCCGGCTTTATGCCGTCTCAGGCTAATTATTAGCCGCGGTTGTCGATGGAGGCTTCTTGCCTTGGGGTATAGCTTACATCTCTCATTGACAGCCGGTGTTCGCTGTACTCTTACCAGTCAATCTCGCCTAGAGACCCTGAGCCGGTTCAAGAAATTGACGGCCAATCTCGCCTAGAGACCCTGAGCCGGTTCAATAAATTGACGGTCAATCTCGCCTAGAGACCCTGAGCCGGTTCAAATAATTGACGGCCAATCTCAACAGAGACCCTGAACTGGTATGAGTTTAACCGTTCTGATCCATCTAGAAGAGCCGTCATATGAGTTTTTGAGGAAGGAAGGAGCATCATCACGTATGGTATCATGCCGGCTTAAAAAAGCCGGGCAATTATAAGTCCCGGGTTGCCGCAGGCGAAACTACCCGGCACTTGGGGGCTACACAACCGAACTCTCCTCAAAGGTTCCGGTTCATCAATAGCCACAGTTGTCGATAGAGGCTTCTTACCATCAGGTATAGCTTACATTATCCTAAAGACAACCGGCTCTTTAATAACTTCGTGTGATGAAAGCCGGAGCCATATGGCTTTGGTCAACAAAATTTAAGGTCTCAAAGAGATTGTCCGGCTTTAATATTCTGGAGAAAGGAATGGCGTCTTAAAAGACAGGCCCCTCATCAGAAAATTTCAAAGGTGTATCCCTGAAGAGCCGACAACACATTAAAACACAGAGAGGTGCAAGTATATATGGCCACCAATTGGCAGAGTCATGGTTACTCTATTACAAAAGATACTCTCGGAAAGAGCAAAAGCATTGTCAACTGCCCACGGCGGGTCATTACATAACTATGTGCTTAGAAAGGCTAAAAGATTACAATTCAGTTGTTGGCGGCTCATCCTGCTCCGGGTCTTCTGCTGGCTTTATCTGAAGATTGCCCAAGTCCCAGTTACAGTCAGCCAGAGCAGCAAATGACCCCTCAAGGAACGGAGACGCGTCAAGCTCACAAGGAAAGAGATCCTTACTGCGGGCGGGTGTCAGATCTTTCCACTCGTAGAAAGGCCCGCGGATTCTCTTCTCCTCTGCGTCATAAGCCGCCTGATAGATGCTCAAATCAGCTTCATCCGCCAGGACATAGGCCAAATAGCGCGACTCTTTGACACACCGGGTATAATCTTCCTCGGTGAAATCTGAGCCATCATCTCTTTTAGACGGATAGCCATCCATCATTTCAGGCGGCGTTAGCTCGGGAGCGAAGGCAAGAGCCCGACTCAAACCGGCAACAGCTCCTTGGCGGAAGGCGGACTTCTTGAGCTCTTCAATCTGCTTAGGCATTGTAGAGAAGAGTTCCAAGACCCCTTTCATAGCAGTGGGGATCTTCTCCTTGTACTGCACGCTCTTGATCGTGAAGATGGCGCCGCAATATAATTGCTCTGCAAAAGTATAAATGGCCTTCAGTGGTAGAAGGCTATCAGAAGCCAACTGCCGGCTCCTGGGACCTGGATGAGTCGGATAAAATTAATGAGCCACCATTTTTTCCACTAACAATGCTAAACAGTACACAGTAAACGAGAAAGCTTACCAAATAGGGCGGCTGACATCTTCGCAATATGCTGTTTCAGACCTTGAAGTTCATCCGCCACGGCTGTAAGCCGCTGCTCAGTGTCGTCAGCCCGTTTGGTTAAAGCGGCCTTTTCAGATTCAACCGTCTCTTTTAAAGAGGTAAGCTCGGCGGTGACACTGGCCAATTCCTTCTAAGAGAAGCTGGCATTTTTCACCCGCGATACTTCGAGCTTCTTGCTGAGCTGCCAAGTTGGCCTTCAGATCTGTCAGCTGAGACCCGGCTTCATTCAAAGCTTCCTATAATACATCAAAATACAGGATAAGCCGCCAAATTGCAGGACGAGTGTTAAAAGCAAATACAAGTCTTAAACAGATTGCAAGCAATATATTTGACACTTGGGGGCTAATGTATATTTGATCTTGCAAGTATGCAGTTCCGGTTCATTTCCTTCGAAGTTGATCCGGAACTTGGGGGCTATATAATGGCTCTTCAAAGTGCTAATAATGGAAGCACCGACTCAACTTGATCAAGTTTGAGCCGGCCCTTGGGGGCTATGATTACATCTTCAAGTTGTCTACATTACAGGCCCGACTCAAATGTAATCTGAGACGACCCTTGGGGGCTACGATTGGCAGTTTACTTTACTTACAGTACAAAGCTAAAGCAATTTTAAAGGAATTTGGCATGACAATCTCTGCAAGAGGTCAAAGAAAGACCCGGCTCAACGATTCAATACGTTAAGCCGGATATTGGGGGCTAAGAAAGGATATAGTAAAGAAGGAAAAAGTACCTCATATTTTGTCTTCATGGAAGAGATCAACCGAAGTTCCAAATCCCGGCTGGTGGTAACCCGGTTTATGTACCCGGCGTGTAGCTCTTCAACGGTCATCTTCTCGCATGAAGAATCGAAGTTCAGTTTCTTTGAAGCTTCAGCCGGCTCTGTATGTTTGGTCAACACATGAGCCGGAGGCATTTGATGACCAGACCCGGTGATAACAACATCCGGGGTGTCAGGGGTCTTGGCAGGAGTCGCCGGCTTAGAAGGAGCCCTTGGACGGCTCTCCATGATGACATCTTCAGCGGCCGGCTCAGCGGAGGCAGCCGACGGGTTTTCTTCCGGTTGAGTTTCTTCCGGTTGCTCGGGCTCCGGTTCTTCAGTAACTGGGCCGGAGGAGGGCTTGTTGGCCTTGCGACGTTTAGCTTGAGCACTGCAAAAAAGAAGAAGAATCAGCAGTTGAAGATATTGCTATCATAGTAACAACCGGATATTCAGATGCTTACAGCGGATTAATCTTGGGCGGTGGTATGATTGACTCCGAAGAGTCGCCGGAGGAAGGAGATTTCTGCAAAAATAAAACAGAAAGGTGAAGAGAGTATCAAGTTTACAAAGGAAGGATAAAGGAAAAGAAGGGGTTTAAACCTCGGCGGGGCGTTTCTTGGGAGCCGGAGAGTTTGGCAACCCGGACATGAGCTCGGTAGAGCCGGTGCTTCGAGTCTGTCGACGCTCGATTTGCTATTGCTTTTTTAAGAGAAAATCGGGAGCCAGATAAGCAAGAGGGTGAGAAAGAGGAACTTTTCTGATAACCCGCCGCGGCTTTCGGGGGATGAAACATTCTGAGCCGGAGGAAAGGTAATTTACCTCAGGAGCATTGGCACGGCCGGTTTCCACTTCATCCTGCGAATAAAGTAAGTGTTAAAATAGGAAGGTAAAAGGTCAAGCGAGACAGTTGAAACTTTACCTCTGAGCTGGATGATGGTGGCGGGTCAAACAAATTGTCTTGCGGGACATGTTTTTTAGCCTTCTTAGTTGGGACCTTCTTCCTGGATTTTTTCGGAGGGGCAACATATTCCCTCTTCCAGAAGTCTGAGTCGGCCTATAAGAATGACCCGAGAGTGAATACCAAATCAGCAAAATGCAAACAACGTCTAAGAGACGGAAGGGAAGAGATTAAACTTACATCGGGAGCCGGATTGTTGGCACTAAAAGGTGTCAGGCCAATTTCGTACATGATCCGGAAGCTTCATGGACAAGGCTCCGGATGGCGAGGGTAATGTCATTCTCTGTCAACGTAGATCGACTGAAGCATAATGAGCTATCATACTTGCCTTTGTATTCGCACATGAGCCGGCTTCTATGGCTCAAAGGCATAATCCGCCACGAAATCCAGCAGCGGATCAGGTCCAGCCCGATTAAGCCGTTGGCCATCAGAGCCTTGATTTTGGCATGGGCCGGCTCATATCTTGCGCGTTCTGAAGCTGATAGCTGGCCAGGAAGCTCTGATGTTGTTGTGAGCCGAGAAGGACGATAACCCGGCAAAGGACGCTCGTTTTCAGGAGAGGTGTCCTTGCAATAGAACCAAGTCCTGTTCCAGTCCTTGGGGTGACTCGGCATCTGTGTAGCTGGAAAGATGATATCCCTACGCCGTTGGATGATATGCCTCCAAGTTCTAGGCTCGGGCCGGCTTTCACTTCAGTTTGCCGGTTAGCATAAAAGAACTCCCGAAAGAATCCCACCGACGGCTTGATTTGAAGGTAAGCTTCACAGAGCACTTGGAAATTGCATATGTTTGAGACGGAATTGGGGGCCAAGTCTTGCGGGTGAAGCTTATAACAGTGAAGGACGTCCCGAAAGAATTTGGAGCCGAGAGGCATGAACCCTCGTTCAATATGGTCAGAGAACACCACCACTTCACCTTCTTGAGGTTTGGGCCGCGTCTCATCACCTGGGACCCGCCAGCTAATGACTTCCTTAGGAGGAAGAGTGCCCGCGTGAACAAAATCCGACAAAAAGTCCTCCGTAATGCATGACCCAACCCAGTTGCATGAGTTGGACGCACGAGACATGTTGGCAGCTTAAGTGCTGTGCAAGATAAAAGGTGCGATGAGTCGGAGCGCAAGCAAATATTTTTGACGGCTTAAAAGTTTAAGGGTTCTATGGATAAAGCGGAAGACCCGGCTGGTAAGAGCCGGAGGAGCTTGGTGACTCAACAGGGAAGGGGAAGATCGAAAAATCGACCAAGTCCTAAAAACAGATTCCGCAAGATGTCACTATATCTACGGATCTACAAAAACAGAGAAAATTAATTTTATTTCTGACCTAGCGATGAACAGCGGAGGAAAAAAGAAACGGACTGGGGCCATCGAGGCCCGTGCATTATGCGCGACCAGCCCGCATGCGGCGGCGGAGCAAAAGCGCATCCTAAAGATGTTAGCGGCGTCGATAAGCACTGACGATAACGGTGCTAGAGCCCAAACGACGGCGGCGGAGCACCGGTGAAAACCCTACTACGGCGGCGACCATCTAGGGAGCAGGAAAACTTACCGGAGACGGCGCGGCAGAGGCGGACGGATCTCTGGTACGTTCAGGGTGATGCAGCGGCCAAGGTCGGGGACGATGTACGGACGGCGTCGGCACAGAGCTCGAAGGCGTTGGGGCGGCGATAGGAAGAAGACGAAGAAATAGAGGCACGGGCGGGAGAATGGAAACCCCGACCCACACGGGTCATATTTAAAAGGGGGTTAAGGAAGGCGCGAAAATCCAGGCGATGACACCGTTCGACCGAGGCGGACGCGTCGATTCTCGAGATGACAGTTAAGTGAAAGATTTGGTGACACATCAACATATTTCATGACGTCACGCCGGTTCATTTCCGGGCGACTCGCCAAAAGTGGAAGAGAAGGATGAAGTGAGCAAGCTTAGTTCAACCTGGGGCCTAATGTTGGGGATATGACCCGCCGAAGAGGCTCCGGGTCATGTTATTGGCTCGTGAACCGGCCCAAAGGTGAGTCATGATATTAAGTGGCCCAAGAGGATAGGCGGCTCACGGTGTGGGCCGTACGACGGTGCGGATTGAGAAGACCCGGGCATGCAAGCCGACTCACAGACGCCTTGGACAAGAAGATAGAGAGAGACTCGGTTAGCAATTGTAACGACCCGGATGTTCTGACCTCTTATATAAAGGCAGACCCGGGGCGACTTAGAGGGCAGGCAATCAAGAACTAGGGCAGGCTTTTAGCTCCTTGTAATCGATACGCAAGTAATACAAACACAAGCAGGACGTAGGCTGTTACCTCGATAAGAAGGGCCGAACCTGGGTAAACCCGTGTCTTTCGTCCCAACTAACCCCTTTGAGTCCACCTCATTAACGATGGCCTCGAACCGAAGTCCGTTCACTCGGACATCTGTCGTGATAAAACCACGACACTATACATGTACACAGAATGACAAAAAATAAGGATGATTGAATACATACTGTGAAAGATTGAATTAGAAAATTATACAAAAAATATTGAAAATTTGTGGGATGAATCATGGATGAATAGTTGAATAGACGTACTAAAAAGCAACTTATAATCTGAAATTGTGGGATGTATGAATAGGTCAGGAACATGTTCGTACTGAATCGGCTGTCACATAGTATAATGTATTGCCGCATTGCCGGAAGGCCGAGTTACCCGAGTGGCGGACTGCTGCGCGCGGCGGCGAGAAGTGGCGGGGGCGCCGAGCGAGGAGGGACGGAGCGACAGGCTGATGAGACGGAGGACGAATCGACGGATGACTAACAGGAAAAGCTTGATCTTTCGATCGATTTGTTACACACGTAGTCATTTCGCAAATGGCAGTCCTGTGCGGCCGTGAGTTGCGTGCGCCGGATACTCTTTTTTCCTCTCACAATTTTCCCCTTATCTATTTTTTTCTGGACTGTACTATACATGTGTATGGCATCATGGGCCCCCTCCCGGCCTGGGCCGTGGACCGCCGCCACTCTGGCCATACACCAGGGCCTGGTGGCCCTGGGAGGGAATTTTCTTTGATATCACTTTTTTAAAGAAAAAAAACTTTACCGTCCACTAGGATCTTTTTTTTCCGCAAAGTTTAACAAGTGTCTTTAGTTACAATTTTGAGTGAATTGATTGTGTTTTTCTATTCCATTCAAAAAATTAAGTCAAAATGAAGGTGTTGACATGCATCTGCCTCTCTAGCTCATAGGTGGTGGCATAGCTAGTATTTTGGGCCAAGGTGGTCCAGTGGACACAGAAAATGCCCACAAGAATAATATGCCAACATACTAGTGTAGAATTCATCAAAAGCATAGAACATTTATTGGATTTATTGCATGGGTAACATGATAGACTGTCGAAACCCTTCCCTTACATGTAACAACTGAGGCAAATGACAAGACACTTCAGAGCAAACACATTACGAAGATAGGAGGGGATTGACCACATGACCGATGAATAGCACCACACTGGAAGTGTCTTCCCGGATAAGGAAGAGGAAAGGGTGATCCGCGATGAAATCCATATCTGAGGGTGGCCTTGCTTGTAGCGGGACTGCTTTAGCCATAGTTGTTGCTGCAGCCTCGGTTCCTGTTTCGTTCACTTCGACAAATGCTTTGTGGAAAACAGATGAGATGTGGAGGCCCTGTGGCATCGGGGAATCCACCATCTCCGAAAGATCTGCTTCATCACTGAATGGCAGTTGCAGACCCAAATGTTTGAGCAAATCAGATGCTTCAATTCCAAATGATATCTTGAACTTGGGGAGCTTGAATTGCCTGAGGGCAACCTTCTGCCTTGGGATACGCTGCTCCAAGAACTCTGGCTCAGCACTCAACTTTTCCGCCAAGCTCCAAAGACTACATGGTGCTTCTGGAAGAAGGATGTACATGGAGAACTGCCTCCTGTCCTCACCTTGCTTGTAAGGAAGCTTAAGTACCTTCAAGCCATCGGAAGACGAGAGGTATTGGTCTTCTATGCTGTACATGAATGGTGTTTGGATTGAGCTCCCATCAAGAAGGTAGAAGTAGTCGCTTCTCGTTCCACGTGGATCAAACTGATCTATCCAAGCTCCTTTGAAATAAAGGGCATTGCCAAGAACAAGTCTAGTGGTATTGTCAATAGATCCCGTGGGGAGAATATCTTTGATGAGCCCGGTTGTGACTTTCTCTACCCATGAGTTCACTTGAGCAGTAACTTCCGCGGCCTGGACCAAGTCAAAATAATGAAAGGTCAATTTATGTAATGAAAATAATTTGACAATACTATTGTGTTACCAAGTTTGAAAAAAAATTCTCAAAGTGCAAAATATTATATTTGTGGCAAGAACGCAAAGCAGAATACTAATGTTTTACAAAGCATTTCTATGTATAGTAAAGTTTTACCCACACAGTAAAACCATCACATAAAACCACAGATGACAGAAAAAATATATATCCATATGTGCATAAAAAATTGATTAAATGGTCATCCCAACATCTTGAAGCACCATTTCACAATACCTATGAAAATTCAGCACCATTTCACAATATACTCCTACATGTAGGCTACTCTGGAGTAGAATAAGCAACATGACAACACGACGATGGATATTGCGTTTAAATAATTAAGTTGGGCAAAAATGGCAAGGGATTACTGAGTACTCCATGCATAGTAGAACTATGAGCTAGACAAAAATATATTTCATGAACTTGAACGGTTTAACAGTGGGATATTAAGTCAGAACCTATTTTATTTTACCCAACCAACCAAAATATTATATGTGTGTACCTATAGAAAGTTGGAAACGGTTCTAAAACTTATAGTGTTATAAACAGTGGCACATACATAACCACTAAAGTTCAAAGGAAAATGACTATAACAAATCTTGAATGGTTACAAGGCTTAGCTAAATATCAACATAACACAGTACCGCTATATTACATCAGCACAAAAGCATTTTGAGAGAAACATACTAATTTTACTCCGTACATGATAATGTCCTAGATAACGAGCAAGCCTTTTTTACTCTATATTTTGTATGGTAAAAACCTTGCCGTCATTTTGAGAATGATCTAGATAAAGAAGGGGGGTCACCTTAGTTTGGAAGTCCACGGACTGGGCCTCGGCCTTGTACTTGCACACTGCAACCTCCTGGAAGGATGGCTTGAGCGGCAGTGACGCGTCCACGAAGACACCGTTGGCGAAGGCAACGCGCGGGCCGCCGACGCTGGATGCATCGGCAAGCACGAACTGCGCCACCTGCTCGGCGAGCGCATGGAGTCCCTCGACCTCGCCTTCCCCCAATGCAGCGACGAGTTGGTCGCGGGTGGCACCCCCGGCGCCAGCAGCGATGAGGCTGAGCGCAACATGGAGGGAGACCGGAGAGAATGCGGCATTGTTGGCGGTAGACCCGGGGTTGAATGAGATAGCAGAGGCGAGGCGAAGGCCGAAGCGGGTCTGGCGCGCAACGGAGAGACGGACGTCGGTGGCGAGGGGGGTTGCCATGGCTAGGGTGGTGGTTCGTTGGGCTTTTGTTAGAGCTGAGAGAAAGAGAGATTGATTCGGAAGTGTTGTTTTCATGGCTGATTTGTGGCTATTTAACGGGAGCCACAAGCCCAGAGATATGCAAATGTTCAAAGCATCTGTGTTGTGACCAACAAAAGTACAAAATCGTAAAAGTAATCTGGGAAGTCTCTCAATCAACTGCATCATAAAGCATCATAAAGGAAGACAAGTGTTTTGTTGTCTCTCATTTAGTTAGTCATCGCCGTGTCATTTCGTATATATGGAAGAAACCTGAACTTATCCTATCTCAGAATTAGCGTGACGCTTTTGGTACGTCTGAATTCTGTAGAACATCATTACATCAGATTTATGGGAGACCACTACATGCCTTTGTACCCTTTTAACCAACCGTTTAAAAGCATTCGTTTTACAAGCATCGTTCGTTTCATTAAGGTCACACAACCGATTGGCAATACTAAATTCTAAGCTTGAGATAGCTATGCCTACCTGTAAAGTTTTAGTTAGTAAAGAAGATGTGCATGGCATAGCATAATTAGGATTTGCATCACACAACTGATTAGTAGTACTAAATTCCAAATTTTGAGATAACTAGCCAATGTGTAACGTTTTAACTAGAAAAGAGGATTTGCATGATATTGCATGGCAAAGGCTAATGAGAGAATATCACACGGAAACCAATATTCGATAAAAACTTCGTGGAAACCATATTTTAAACTTTTGGAAAAAACTGAAAAAAATATGGAATGTTAAGAGGATGATGTATTATTGCCACACAAAATTTCAAGTGGAAACGCATTATGAGATGTGAGATACGCAAAAGACAAATTTCAGCCCTCAATAGTGACATTACTATTTGGCACTATTCAAAGCTGATTTTGTCTTTTTCATAGCTCACATCACGTAATGTGTTTCAATTTGAACTTTTGTGTAACAATAAAACATCATCCTCTAAATATCCATTATTGTTTCAGATTTTTTTGAAACTTCAAAACATATTTTTTAATGGTTTTCATCGGTTTTCAACGAATGTTGGTTTCCGTATGATATTCTCTCAAGCCTAATTGGGATTTTTCATCACTTGCCGTGGGTGTGCGCTAAACTTGTGGTCAAATTAAAGTGTTATGATCCAACGGACGGCACTGCAACATATCCAACGGTACCCCAAGAAGATTGCAATGCCAACGTGTAAAGTTGAACTAGTGAAGAATATTTGCATGGTATTGCATCATATAGCAACATTGGCATTTCCATCGTTTGCTGTGGCTTAGTTTGTGTTTAAACCAAAGTGTTATGATTAATGCAAATTATTGTTAATGCAAATGGAACGAAGGCTCTATTTTCACTATGGTTAATGCAAATTGTTTTTGGAAGCATACTGACATCTACCCGCCTCCACTTAGAAAGCACTGTTATTCGTCACAAAAATCCCTACGCCGGTCCTTGTGCGTCTTCTTCTTGCTTGATAGCCACCATGCTGCACCGTGTCCATTCCACAAGACCGCAGCGTTCCTGCCAGATCTGGCCATGGCAGCCCGACCCGACCTTGCCTACGGGCCGGGCTCGTGCCTAGATTTTGAGCCCGGTGGTCAGGCCGGGCTGGGCTCGGGCCTGCGGAAACCCAATCTTACGCCTACGTTGGGCCATGCATGTCGGGCTGGGCCAGGCTTCTTCGGGCTTGGGCCCAAAAATTAGGCCCGATGGTCGGGCCGGGCCGGGCTCGAGCCTGGGTTTTTAGCGCCGGGCTTTTTTAGGCCCGCCCCGAGGTATGGCCAGGTATAGTTCCTGCCATGGCCAGACCAGTGAGGATTGCTCAGCCAAATCTGGCAGATCTACGTGCATCCCACGGAAAGATGCTCGGCCATCTCGGTAGTCTAGGATTTTCAGCTTGTAGCGCTCGAGGCGGTTGGCAACCAACATCTATGCTGAAGGGCCCATCGAATGAAGAAGCGGGCGACTTCGCCTTCCAGAGGACCCGTTGGCATATGTCATAGCTTAATGTTGTAGAGCGAACCAACATGTGGTTGGATGGTTAGAGGGACTGTGGTATCCCCAGCCCACCAGGGTTTAAATCCTGGTGCTCGCATTTATTCCTGGATTTACTTCAGGATTTCCGGTGATGCGCATTCAGTGGGAGGAGACGTTCCCGTCGAAGACGGGATGCCTAGGGTGACGTTGTAAATTTCAAGATGATATGCGCCGGCTCAGTCTCTCGGAGGTGTTCATAGGGATAGGGTGTGCGTATGTGCGTTCATAGGGATGAGTGTATGCGGGTGTATATGAGTGCTTGCGTCTGTACTGTGTTAAAAAAAAGCTTAATGATGTAGAGAGTTCAAAAAATTAGTGTCTATTTTGGATTGAAGGAATTATCAGTTGATAATAGGATGCATAATCCTTTGCTCAAGGCTCCTACTGCATGGATTTGGTTGATTTAAGCTTGTTAATTAGTGGTAAGACTATTTTTTTCTTACATGTCTAAAACCTGTGCCTATGAGCGAGTAGAAGGCAGATGTATCTGCTTCAACTCCATGAATCCCTCATATGCCCATGAGGCAGTTTTTTTTAACCTTTTATGATTAGTTCCGGTTTTGATTCCACCTTTGGAAGTTTGATACAAGTTCCGCATACAATACAAATCTGACTTTCATGGATTTTGCATCATCAACCAGTGGTACAAATTGGTTTGACAAGTGACTGTTCCGCAGGTATCTAGAGCTCTAATCCGGTTTCTGATTTTGTTGCCGGCTTGTAATGATGAAGTTGGTGTTTATCCTTTTTAGCAATGCGAACACTTTGAAATAGTATAACTTTAATGTAATCAATCAATGCTAGTACAATTGGTTTGACAAATGACATTGTTCTGCAGGTATCTAGAGCTCTCGTTTGGGTTGCTGGGCGGCAGAATGGCTGGGCGGAAGTCCGTCTTCTAAGGAGCATGTTCTGGTCAACTGCGAAGTAGGCTTGTAGGATTTGTTTATTTGTCTAGTTTGGTAGCTTCATTGCATTACCTGAATAATTGTAGCCATATGATGACAAGCAGCGACTTGATTGGACTCATGAATAAGGCAGTGGCATAGGATTTGTCGGCTCATTGGTGCATCCGGTTTCATTCTCTCTGTGTCTTTCATGCAATGCTCATGATTCATTCATTCAACTGATTGGGACCGAGTACTTCCTCTTGGTCTTGCTCGTCTACTTATTTGGTAGTAACCTTTGTGCTTATGCTCTGCGTTTCCATGTTGTATGCGCTGTGAAGACTTCGATGTCGAATTTTTGCTGCTAGTAGTACCGAAATGTTGTTCGATTGCTTGGATTGAGGACGATCTCTGAAATATCTTGCTGTACAAGAAACCATGGCAGCGGCCACCACCTAGGGCAGCCGTTCAAAGGCTCAAACCTCACTCATATCATAACCTGAATGGCATCCGGCTCCGGTTGTAGGTGAGCCTTTGGCCCATGCTTGGACAATGTTTTTATTTTTTTATTTAGCAGCACTATTTATGTACTTGGTTCAATGAATTGAGCAAAGAAAAATTAGCGGAGGGGATTTCCTTTGATCTCTCTTTTTTAAAGAAAAAAGAACTTTACCATCCACTTGGATCTTTTTTTTCCACAAAGTTTGACAAGAATCTTTAGTTACAATTTCATGTGAATTGATTTTGAATTGATTGTGTTTTTCTATTCCATTGCATGTTGACATGCCTTTGGCTCTCTAGCTCATAGGTGGTGACATAGCTAGTATTTTGGGTCAAGGTGGTCCATTCAACACAGAAAATGCGCACAAAACTACTATGCGAACATACTAGTGTAGAATTCATCAAAAGTATAGAACATTTATTGGATTTATTGCATGGGTAACAAGATAGACTGTCGAAACCCTCCCCTTACATGTAACAACTGAGGCAAATGACAAGACACTTCAGAGCAAACACATTACGAAGATAGGAGGGGATTGACCACATGACCGATGAATAGCACCACACCGGAAGTGTCTTCCTGGATAAGGAAGAGGAAAGGGTGATCCGCGATGAAATCAATGACCGCGGGTGGCCTTGCTTGTTGCGGGACTATTTTAACAATAGTTGTTGCTGCGGCCTCGGTTCCTGTTTCATTCACTTCGACAAATGCTTTGTGGAAAATGGATGAGACGTAGAGGCCCTGTGGCATTGGGGATTCCACCATCTCCGAAAGATCTGCTTCATCACCGAATGGCAGTTGCAGACCCAAAGCTTTGAGCAAATCAGATGCTTCAATTCCCAACGATACCTTGAACTTGGGGAGCTTGAATTGTCTCAGTGCAACCTTCTCCCTTGGGATATGCTGCTCCAGGAACTCTGGTTCAGTACTCAACTTTTCTGCCAAGCTGCTGAGACCATCTGGTGCTTCTGGGAGAAGGATGTACATGGAGAACTGCCTCTGGTCCTCACCTTGCTTGTAAGGAAGCTTAAGAACCTTCAAGCCATCAGAAGAAGAAATGTATTGGTCTTCTGGGCTGTACATGAATGGTGTTTGAATTGAGCTCCCATCAAGAAGGTAGAAGTGGTCGCTTCTCGTTCCACGTGGATCAAACTGATCTGTCCAAGCTCCTTTGAAATAAAGGGCATTGCCAAGAACAAGTCTAGTGGTATTATCAATAGATCCCGCGGGGAGAATATCTTTGATGAGCCCGGTTGTTACGGTCTCTACCCACGAGTTCACTTGAGCGGTAACTTCCGCGGCCTGGACCAAATCGGAATAAAGCGAGGTCAATTATATATACAACGAAAATAAATTGGAAGTACGTACTGTACGTACAAAAAATCCTCTCAAAAGTACAAAATATTATAATTGTGCCCAGAATGCAAAGCAGAATACCAACGTTTTTGTAAAGCATTTCTATACCGATATAGTAAAGTTTCCCGCACATAGTAAAATCATCACATACAATCACAGATGACAGAAAGTATATATTCATATGTGCATACGAAATTGATTAAACGGTCATCACAATATCTTTTTTTTTTTTGCTGGGAATTAAGGTCATCACAATATCTCGAAGCACCATTTTGCAATACCTACGGAGTAGAGATCGGCTATACATATTTCTATACGTACGCTACTCCGGAATACAATAAACAACATGACGGCACAGCGGTGAATATTGCTAAGGTAACATAAAATTCGCGTGAACAACAACTGCATTTCAATAATTAAGTTGGACAGAAATGGCAAGGGAGTAATAAGTACTCCATGCATATTACAAGTTTGAGCTAGACAAAAATAATTTGCACAAGCCTGAACGGTTTAACAGTGGGATATGAAGGCGGGTCACCTTAGTTTGGAAGTCCACGGACTGGGTCTCGGCCTTGTACTTGCACACGGCGAGCTCTCGGAAGGATGGCTTGAGCGGCAGTGAAGCGTCCACGAAGATGCCATTGGCGAAGGCGACGCGCGGACCACCGACACTGGATGCATCGGCAAGCACGAACTGGACCACCTGCTCGGCGAGCGCATGGAGTCCCTCGGCCTCGCCTTCCCCCAATGCAGCGACGAGTTGGTCGCGGGTGGCACCCCCGGCGCCAGCAGTGATGAGGCTGAGCGCGATATGGAGGGAGACCGGAGAGAATGCGGCATTGGTGGCGGTACACCCGGGGTTGGATGAGATAGCGGAGGCAAGGCGAAGGCCTAAGCGGGTCTGGCGCGCAACGGAGAGGCGGACGTCGGTGGCGAGGGGGGTTGCCATGGCCGGGGTGGTGGTTCGTTGGGCTTTTGTTAAAGTTGAGAGGAAGAGAGATTTATCGACTGGGAAGTGATGTTTTTATAGGCAATTCATGGCTATTTAACAGGAGCCACGGACCCAGAGTTGTGCAAAGGTTCGGAGCATCCGAGTTGTTGTGACCAACACAACCACACCTTTTTAGTTGGGAAGTGTCTCAATCAATTTGCATCATAAAGGAAGATAAGTGGTTTGTTGCCTCTCGTATGGTTAGTCACCGCCGCATCATTTCGTATGCGTGGGAGAAACTTGAACTGATCCTATCTCGAGCTAGGGTGGCGCTTCCGATCAATCTGATCTTCCCGCACGTCGGATTTCTATAGAATAGATATCGTGTCATTGTGCGACTATTACACTCCACGTAACCTTTTTATTCATCGTTTTAGAAGCATGGTGTGTTATCTAAGATGACACAACCGATCAGCACTACTAAATTCCAAGCTTGAGATAGTGACGCCAATGTGTAAAGTTTTAACTAGAAAAGAGGATTTGCATGACATAGCATAACGGGGATTAGCATCACTTGACGTGGGGTATGGACTTAACTTGTGGTTGAAGAGTTATGACCCGGATGACAGCACCGCGGCATGCCCAACGCTATCCCTGGAGGATGACAAGATTGATAGTATGTGATTTTCATCACTTTTGCTACTTCACCTATAGAACATCTAATTCATGTGGAATTACTACACGTCTCGTGGCCTTTTAGTTGTTTGTTTTACGAGCATAGTGTTTTCTTAAGATCACATCTCTACTATTAAAGCGGGATCGAACGTCGTGATGGTTCACCCTCCCACGCAACCCCCGCCTCGTTCGATTCCATCGTTCCACCCTCGATCAAACACGGTAAAAAAAGATCACCCCATCCCGCACAAGCTAGGAAGCCCGCAAAACTAGCCCACACTCCCATCTCAACCAGCGTCGTCCTTCTCTTAGAGCAATTCTAACAGGCGCCCAAAAAACGCCCGACGCTGCATAATTTGCACTTTTAGCGCGCGCAAAACAAAATTAGGCGTTCTAGCGGCCGCGTTAAAATCGCGCGCGCGGCATAAGTCGTTCCGCGCACGGAGCAAAACGGCATCGCGCGCTACTTATTTCGTGCGCCCACTCCCGCGCGCGGAACCACCCGAGCGCTCGCGCCGTTCCATCTCTCCTGTCGGCCGCACCTCTCTCGCGCCGCCGCCGACGCAATCAGCCGATGGAAGACCACGGCAACATCCCCCTCACCCCTTCCTACGTCCGTGACCCCTCCGCCGCCAGATGTTCTTGTGAATTATTAAACGTGTGGATAATTCACACTAGTAGAAAATACCTTTCGTCCGCCTCATTAGTCGCGGTTGGCTTTTGAACCGACACTAATATGATCATTAGTGTCGGTTCATGACGGGCATCATTAGTGCCGGTTCGTTATGGACCTTTAGTCCCGGCTTGTGCCACGAACCGATACTAAAGGTGTGGTGGTAGGCTGGCGTCAGCCTGAGGCCCCATGGGAACATTTAGTCCTAGTTGGTGGCTCCAACCGCGACTATAGGCTAACCTTTAGTCGCGGTTGGAGCCACCAACCGGGACTAAAGGTCCCCTATAATGAAATCCTTCGGCGCCAGCCCGAGTAGAGTCCTCTGTTCTTCCCCTTTCCTCTCCTCTCTGTTCTTCCTCTCTTCCTCGAGCTCATCCTTCATTTTTGCCAAAATTTGTCAAGATTTGGAGGCATCCCATCCATCCAAGTGTTCACAAAGGTTTGCAACTTTGTCCTTTCATCTCTCATTGATAAATTAGCTCTTGCAATGCTCTATAACTATAGTAATTTGTGAGTTTTAGTTTGTATGTGGTAGTTTATTTAATTTATGCAATTTGAGCTCAAATTAACTTCTTAATTTGCATTTGTAGGTATGGTTTACTTAGTGTCTTCTCGTCCCCATTCTAACCATCGTCGATCGCCCGCACCGTTCCATCGCCGGTACCACCTTGGTGAGCCTCTTGTTCTTATCCTTTTTATAATAAAAAACCATGTTTATAAGATTTAGTTAGTTACTTGTATAATTTTCTTACCTATATTGTTGTTTGTTATACATGATGGCATGGTTTTGAAATCTGTCCCCGTCGGCCCTCGTCCGGTTTATGATGCGGATGTGGTATATACTCTCTTTTATAACTTTTTTGTTGTATTTCGTGTTCATGACAATTATGCTCATCAAGTTGACATAGATGTTTTTATCTAGAAGGTATGTGAACCGGAGATTTCAACCGACATAGATATTCTTGTCAAGAAGTTAAATTTAGTTGAAAAAGAAAACCAGTATTTTAAAGAAAAAATTGAAAAGAGTTGAAAAAGAGAAGATGAACTAGAGTTGTATGTTGCCGATGTCGTCAATGATCACAAGATCAAGATGGCTGCAATGCGCTTGAAGATTAGAAAATTTAAAAAGATATGACATTGATAGTGAGGCTTCGTATCACTATGCTCGACCGACTCAGAAGGACAGCGACTATGTGCGGTCTATCAAAAAGTCATATCTTGCAGGACAAAAAGAGTCAAGTTCGAGCTCGAGCCAAGGAGTTGGCAAAAAAAGCTAGAAAACTATCCCCCCGCTGGGAGAATAGGCAGT
The DNA here is from genome assembly GCA_022496015.1 of Hordeum marinum. Classification (NCBI taxonomy): domain Eukaryota; kingdom Viridiplantae; phylum Streptophyta; class Magnoliopsida; order Poales; family Poaceae; genus Hordeum; species Hordeum marinum. The sequence continues at coordinate 445,586,456 of CM039676.1, forward strand.
GTAATCAATCCCTCTTCTCATTGTACAAACACCTGTGAGTACTGCCGGTCGGTTAGAAGTAACCGAAGAATATATTAGGATGGCTAAAGAGGCCGTTGTCACTGTTGAACAACTCCGAGGCCTTGAGGAAATCCCCGTGCTTAAAGAGTCAGAAGTAAAATATCAATATGTCCGCGGCAAACCTCTGGTCAAGCCTGAAGATGTCAAGGTTTTACCAACGAGAATGTATGATTTGCATACGTGGTACATACAAATAACAGCAAATACCAAAGAAGAGTCCCTCATGGTGAGAGTCAAAAAGAGGCATTACTTCCATAAAAAAGACGTGCGGATTCATTATGCAGTGTTGTTTCATTTATTCAATCAAGACGCACTCGACAAATCTTTAGTCAGTTGCTATTGTATGTAAGTGATTTCTTTCTATAATTTAAGTCTCTAGCTAGTTGTGCTCTCGTTCATTACCTGAAATTATCCTCACTATATTCGTTTCTGTGATATTGTGCAGAATGAAGATGTATGAAATGAAACAAGTTGGACGCTATGTCATTGGGTTCATTGACCCAAATACGATTAATCAAAAGATATGGGGAACTTCATATACGAGAAAAGACACAGAGAAAGCCATGCTAGATTTTTTAAAGCATCTAAACACCCAACCAGAAATACTACTTCCTTACAATTTCGGGTGAGTGTTACTATATATATATATATCTTGTACTACAAATTCTATTTTTTGCTTACTAGATGTTAATAAGTGTTGTGTATGAGTTATGCAGTTACCACTTAATCTTGTTAATCATTGAAGTTGACAAGGGAAAAGTTGAAGTACTCGACTGGCTATTAAAGGATCCATCCGAATACGCAATCGTGAGAGAGCTGCTTGACAGGTAATTTCAATCATTATCGCACTATGTCGGTCTCTTTAATTACTTCATTTCCTGATATCAACTAGTTAATAACTTATTTATTCATTTTCTTTGTCGGCAGGCAAGGCTTGGGCCAAGTTCATCAAACAGGTCACAGGCGATTGGGCACAACAACTGAAATGGGTGTGACCCAAGTTAATTAAGTATCCAAAATAAGTGACTTAAAAATGACTCAACTTTGTACTAAAGTTAGTACAAACTTGAGTAATTTTTGAGTCACTTAATTTGAGACGGAGGGAGTACTAGCTAGCTAGCTACGTCCATCTCTTTAATTCTAGTTTCAATACCATTATCATGCTTGATTAATTATTACCTGGTTGAATTTTATTCTCGTAAAGTGCACGAGGCAGGAGCAGTGGACTAGTTTATGCGCATACTACGTTTGCGAGAACATTCGCATGATCACGTCTGAAAGGAGCAGAAACGAAAGAAATCTTTGGATACGTTTTTCAGAACACTATCCATAATTTTTTTATCATGATCTAGATAATATATATACACACAACTAATATATTCATCTTGATCTCCATCTTGTAGCTGACGGAGATGCGGGGCCAGCTCATACCAGAGGCTCGGATACGAGCAATTCAAGAGGAATTAGCTGAATTTCTGGTCGAACAGGTCATAGATCCCAAAGGAAAATACCATTACAAGATCAAGAATAAGAAGCAGTAATGCTTGCATATATATGTAATGATCGGTTCTACGAGAAATTCTATTTATATTTATATATATGCACAACGTGTGTACAATATGTAGTAGCGTAATATATGTTTAAAATGAAAATTAATTAAATGGAAAATATAAAACTAAAAGAAAAATTAAACCATAATTAATTCATAAACCCTAAAGAATTAAAAGGAAAAATAAAACGAAATTAAAAAAACTAAATACTTTTAGTCCTGGTTGGTGTTAGCAACCGGGACTAAAGGTCCCCAGCCCACGGCGCCGTTGGATGGCACGTGGAGGGCGTTTGGTGCCGGGCCGTGTTGAACCGGGACTAAAGGAGGGTAGGCTTTAGTCCCCACCCTTTAGTGTCGTTTCGAAAACCGACACTAAAGGCCCTAACGACCCGCGACTATAGGTCGGTTCTGCACTAGTGTCATCTAATAGGCATTGCAATCCTCTGCCTCACATCTTTCTTTTTGCTCTGCTGGGTAAAACCTAGGAGCAATGGGTTAATAGGTGAGACAGATCCAAAACAAAATGAGAACTGAGAAACTGAAACAAGAAAAGTCTGAAGTGGTCTATTTTGAGTTCAGACAAGGAAATCAAAGTGCACTGTGGTCATTCTTTCTGTAATATGCTTTCATTTGCAAATTGTTTGGTGAAAATGGAAACAATTGTGTAATAGTCAAGCAGATCGTCAAGAAATGTATAACTAAGTGAGAATTAGCTATGTTCTTACTTTTTACCGATGATGTTAATAGCTTTACTCGAAACACATTTGAAGTTGAGCTGATATTTGTGTTTAGTATTCTATGACTATTTTTTGTGTACATGTGAATATTCATGTGCGGAAAGGAAAGAATCTTGAATGACTTGAGGTGATTGCAAGGACAGGAGAAGCAAGTGTAGGTTTATCTCAGTGCATTAATAATCATGTGTCACGCTCATTCTCGGAGTTATAATGATGTTCTAATCAACTAGATGATGCCCCAACGCGTTGCCGCGGGAAACTTGCTAAAAGAATGCATAAAAATTACTAAAAATATCTATAACTAATGGGGGGAAAATGTAAGTTTAAAAAAAATTATAAATGGTATAAAAATGAATTACTCTTTAAAAAGTGTCAATGTGAATGTGAACTACATAAGTATGGTGCAACCGGCAAACACATATATTTTCAATATAAAATATAATGCAAAAAAGAAACTTGTGAGTAACATGCATGGATTGATGATGTGGTGCTTGCATGCATTGAGTAATGCAAAAACAATGTAATTTATGACTTGCATGCATGACTTGCTCTTGTGGCATAGTTGCATGTCTAGAAAAAATAACTAGTGGGTTGTAGTTATTTACGAATAGAAGATGTCTCAATCTTTAAATTTGTTGTCTGTGGCAACATACGGGCATTCGACTAGTAAGTAATTAGTAGTACTAAATTCCAAGGTTGGGATTGGAATGTCAACGTGTAAGGTTTTAACTAGTAAAGAATATTTGCATTTTTTAGACAAGTAATGAAGATTTGTGTGATATTGCATCATGTAACAAAATTGGAGCTTTGCATCATTCGCCGTGGGGTGTGGGCTTAGCTTGTAGTTGAATTAAAGTGTTCTGATCCAAAGCAGAGCAAGATTACATTTCTTAATTACTCACGGACACACTAAAGGACGGCACCACAACATCCAGTGCTAGTCCTATGCCTCGCCAAACCTCGGATCGGGTCGGGCCTCGGACCGGGCCTAAAAAAGCCCGGCGTTAGAAATCCATGCCCGAGCCCGGCCCGTCCCAGCTGTCGGGCCAGATATTTGGGCCTAAGCACGGCCCGGTCCGGCCCGACATAGGCATAAACTCGGGGTTTTTCAGGCCCGGGCCCGGTCCCGCCCGAGCATCAGACTCAAAATCCAGGCCTGAGCCCGATTCATGGGTAAGGTCGGGTTGGACTTTTTCGGGCCGGGCTGCCCATGGCCAGGTCTGGCTAACCCAGAAGATGGAGTGCATTTACATAAAACAACCACATTCCGACTTCATCACTAACTCAGATGTGAACTTAACTTGTGGTAATTAAAATGTATTTCGTCCGTCTCAAATAAGTGCATTAAATCTTGAGACATTTATTTTAAGACGGAGAAAGTATGATCAGATGATGTCATTTGGGAGGTAGACACAAGCATGTCTACCTATCGCGTGCAGCGAGCCAAAAGCTCACATCACCTTAGTCGCATGTACGACGGGTTGGCCCAATAAAAACTTCCTTTGTTGCCCCAACAAGATTGGTATGAAGTCGCTCCACATATCTAGCTTCATGTGATGGATTTTAGTAATAAAACTAGGAAACGAATATTTGTGTAATACAAATGCATTCACACGTATAAAACTAGATTTATGTGTATTTATATCTTTATTAAATTCATGAATGCAAAATATATTTCAAACATTATGTTAGTTATTTTTTTTCAAACGTACATCACACAAATTTAATGCACTATAAAATCTATTTCCATGTATTTATATTTTTTTAAATCACAAATTTAAAATATATTTCAAACATTATCTTACTTAATTTAAAAAAAATCACCACACCTTCAAAAAATGCTAATGTACTGTAAAATACTGGTAGTGCAATTTTTTAAAATGTTTTAGCACTAAAAAAATTAAATCTTTAAAAATTTGTTCAAGGAATTTTCCTAAAATTTTCACTAAAATGTAGATTTGTTTGCACCATAATTTTTTAAAATAATGATCATCCATTTTTAAAATATGTTCAACGACATTTAAAAATATTGTTCACGCACTTAATAGTATTTGCGAGTTTAAAAATAATGTTCAATGTGTGTCTTCAAAATGTTGAATGTGCATTTTACAAATATCCAACATGTATTAGAAAATCAATAAATAAACGCAGAAACAAAAAACATAGAACCTTTCCCAGACCAGGCGAAAGGCTCCGAAATCACTATCTTGGGCCGGCACACTTCAGCGCTTGGCGGGCGAAAAACAAAGCTCGGTCGGTTTCCCGGAGGGGTTTGTTCGGCGAGATGACCTGCGGCGGCCACCCCATCTCGCCGGCGCCGGCGCCGATGCCGGCGGTGGCGGCCCCGCTGGAGGACGAGAACCTCCTCCCGGAGATCCTCGTCCGCCTCGCCCCGCTGCCGTCCGCCCTCCCGCGCGCCTCCCTCGTCTGCAAGCGCTGGCGCCGCCTCGTCACCGACCGCCGCTTCGTCCGCCGCTTCCGCGCGCACCACCTCCGCAGCCCCCCTCCCCTGATCGGCTTCTTCGAGGAGGTCACCCGCGAGCCCACCCCGGACTCCCCCAGCAGCCTCTCCGTCACCCCCATCCTGGATCCCCCCAACCGCATCCCGGTCGGCCGCTTCTCCCTGCACTTCCGCGACGGCGACAGCCGCACGATCCTCGGCTGCCGCGACGGCCTCGTGCTCCTCGTCGACACGGGGAACGACGAGATCGAGGCCCTGGTGTGGGACCCCGTCACCGGCGACCAGCACCGCTTCGTCGTCCCTCCGGCGATCGACGACCGCCAGGTCGTCGAGATCTTGAACGGGGCGGTTCTCCGCACCGCCGGGATCCTCGACGACCGCCCATTCCGGTTCCAGGTGGTCCTGGCGGGCATCGACAGGCCGAACAAGCGGCTGTTCGCCTGCGTTTACTCGTCGGAGACCGGCAAATGGGGCGATCCGATCTGGGTGTCCGTGGATTCCGAGAGCAACGTTCGCACCACGGTTTCCATGCGTGTTTCCAGTACCCTGGTTGGGAACTCCCTCTACTGGTCGCTGAATGGGGATGCTGCTGCCATCCTTCAGTTTGATTTGGGCACGCAACGCCTAGCCGTGATACCGCTGCCACTGGAAAAGTGCAGCGATGGCAGCCGCTCCTTCCGGGCTATGCCTGTCGACGGCGGCGGGCTTGGCATCCTTGAGCTGTTGGATTTCAACATCCAATTGTGGAAAAGGGAGGTCGACCGTGAGGGCGTTGTTTCATGGGTGCTGGGGAAAACTATCGAATTGGATCAGCTTCTTTCCCTGGACAAGAGGGGAATGGGTCCAATGATGCTGGGGTATTGCGACGTCAATAATGTGGTGTTTCTAAGGACAGTATTCAGTATTTTCGTGGTCCAGCTCGAGTCACTGAAGTTCAACAAGCCTCCCATACAGGCATCTTACTTTTTGGTTCATCCATTCACGAGTGTTTATACTGCAGGTAATAACCAAGTAATTTTGTACAATTGATTGATGGAAAGCTTTTCAAATCCTTGCTGTTAGACTAAAAATAACATAAATTAAATTTGTGTCAACAGTTCCTTTTGCTGCTAAATGTGCTATTGAACATGTTGCCATGCTGTTTATGATATTATTATTATGATGACTTGCGAACTCTGTGGTTCAAGTCAGATGTAGCAAGCATTTTATATAAGTTTATTCGATGAAGAAAAAATAGATTAAAACCATAAAGGTAAAATCATTAAGTTCTTTCAATAAAACAAAACTAATTTTCGTTGCTACCTTTCTATTGTGTTATGCAAAAGTCGTATAATGCCACTGATTGTGTTTTCCCACATTGAGATGGATAACTGCTGGAAATTGGAAAGCTAAGGTTGAACAATCTGGAACAGTGAAATGTCCAAATGGTAGCTCAATTGTCACATTTAAAGGCTTAAAACTAGTTACATCCTTTGACCCAATTTTTATTTATTTTGATCTTGCTAACTTAAATCCATATAAAGGCTTGGTTTGACCTTTACGAGATAATAGTTCATTTTTATCACTTTTTGAAGACTCGCAAGTGTCTTAGTTTACTCGTACCAGAGTATAAATGAATTGATTTTTTTTATCTTTTCAAGCTAAAGTTATGTAAATACTCCCTCCGTCCCAAAATAAGTGTCTTAAGCTTAGTACAACTTTGTACTAGAGCTAGTACAACGTACAAAGTTGAGACAGTTATTTTGGGACGGAGGGAGTATGAATTTTCATTATTTCTCTGTTCTTAAAATTATTGCTTTGGATGTATTATATTTATCTACTTCAGATAACACTGGAATAACTTTCGATCACTCCTTCATTCTGATCAGCTAATACTATGTGCATGCCATTCCATTTTAGGAGATTATTACTGAGTGTATATACTATTCTCAGAAATATTCTTTGCAAGGAAGTAGATGTGCTTTTGTTTATCTATTCCAATGTGGAAAAATGTGTTTTTCCTCTCTCAATCTTGGCTTATCTAAATATCTCATTGTTATCCCATCATAACTTTGGTTGTTTGGCTTATGCTTGTAGACATGGGCATTGATGGTGGACCTGATGAAGCCAAACTTCTGTGTAATGCAATGCATAAGGTGACTGTATTGTGATACATTGGTTGAGCAGGTACTGTAAGCTTATTTTTGTATTAACTGGCACCTTTTGTTTTTGTTACGAAATGCCCCCTTTATGACCATTTGTGAATAACCAAATTACAAGTGAGGATTGTCACTGTGGTTCATGCAACCTATTGTTGAAAGTAGGCTGCCATCTCTCTGCCTCCACTTTGATGTTGGTACTCTTGCCTTAGAAAGCGCTGCTGTTCGTCTTGCTCCACACATAAATTCCTGTGATGGTCCTTGCACACCTGCTTCTTCCTTGATAGCCACCACTGTTGCATAGTGTCACGAGGCCGCAGTCTTGCTGCTACGGCCAGCCCAGTGAGGATGGCTCAGCCAAATCTGGCAGATCTACGGGCATCACTCAGAAAAATGCTTGGCCATCTCCTGATGCTGTGACAGTAAAGGACATACCCCCAGGTTTTCAGGTGGTGGTGCTTGAGGCTGTTGCCTGTTGGCAGTCCAACAGCGATGCTGAAAGGCAAGCCAAATGAAGAACGGGCATTTGAGAGGCAACTTCACCTTCCAGAGGACCTTCTGGCAGCTGTCACAGCATAATGATGTAGTGAGTTAAAAAAAGCAGTGTCCATTTTGGCCCGAGGGAAGTGTCTTTATAATAGGATGCATAATCCCTTGTTCGAGGCTTCTACTACATGGATTTGGTTGATCTAAACCCATTTATTAGTAAACGGCAATCTCTTACTGTCTTACATTTCTAAAACACATGTGCCTTTGAGCGGGAAGGCAGATGCATCTGCTTTCAACTCCATGAACCCCTCATATGCCCATGAAGCTTGGAGGTTTTGACTTCCGGTTCGATTCCACTTTGGAGGTTTGACATAAGTTCCGCAGTGATGAATTTGATGTTTATGTTTAGCAATACAAAACTCTGTGAGGTGGTATAACTCTAATGGCTTTTGCATCATCAACCGGTGGTACAAATTTTGTTTGATAAGTGACTGTTCCACAGGCATCTGATCTCTCATCCGGGTAGCAGAGCAGCAGCGGAATGGCTTCACCGGAGCAGGTTCCGTCAGCGCAGAAGTTGATCTTCTACAGAGCATGCTCCGGTCAACCGCGAAATAGACTTGTAGGATTATATTTGTCCATTCAGTTTTGTCAGTTTTCTTTCTGTTTTACCTGAATAATTTTAGGCATATTATCCAACTGGCATACGATACGATGACAAGCAGCTACTTAGTTAGACTAGTAAATAATAGTAATGCAGTATCATAGGCTATGTCTGTCGGCTGATTACTGCCTCCGTTTTCGTTCTCTTCGTGCCTTCCCGAGCAAAGCTCACAATTTCATTGGCTTAGCTGGTTGGTACTCCCGTTGAGCTGCAAAAGCGTCTTATATTTAGTAAGAGAGGAAATAGTATTTACCCTTTTGCTCATGCAACGTGGTTCCGCAGCGTGGAGATTTCGTTATTGGATTTGTGCTACTGGTACCAAAATGTTGAATTGATTGACTTGAGAAAGACAAAGCATCCGCCTGAAGATACCTCGATGGAAACTGTCCATATATATGAAATAATGTTTATGTGTTTTGAAAAGAGAAATGTGCATTTAAAAAATAAGTTTGTGTCTGCAAATATATATTCATGTGTTGTAAAAGAAAGTCCATGCATTTTGGATATTATCCATGCATTAGTAAGAAATGTTTATGTGTGTGTGCGCGTGTGCGTAGAGAGAGATTGATTTTTGGGGAAAAGGAAATTTTTGTCCAGTTTGGTAGCTACTTGTATATATTTTACCTAAAAAAATTCTACCCCCTTGTTATCAAAATAAGTGTCACCGAACAAAATTGTACTAAATAAGCGACATTTATTATTTTGGGAAGAAGAGAGCTTCCTTGGACTAATACATAATAACTAGCAGACCGAAGGCGTGGCGCCATGCCATGCCCATGTATGAATTTGCTCGTGTTTAATTTATGTTGTTTAGTTTTGTTAAGTAGCAGAAAAAGATTATGAACTGTCAAAATAACTATAAACTGTTGGTTCGATTATATACTCTGATGGCATACATCCAAATATGATCGGAGGAGTACAACTGAAGTGAACATTGGGCTAAAAGGTTACACACTTCGTAAAGTAAAAATAATAAGATTTTCTAGCTTGATAGCTCTCAGTGCATATTATCATCATGTGATTGCTCCCTTCCACTTATTCAATTTGCTCATGATGTCGAACGCTGTTGGAAAGTATTGGAGATACCAATAAATTAAGTTCTATCTATCATTCATTGCCCTTTCATAATGCACCTTCTACAACACAATGAACACGTGAATTCTGTCCGGCTTAATTAGCAAACTACAGGTATATTTAATTTTTCCGTAGAAGCAAATAGAATTACTGAGTGTAGTAAGAAAGGGGAACTGAAGACTTTCAATATACAAAAGACAACGGAAAAATAATTCACTAACCTCAACTAAAGCGGACATGTCAAGTATCTCTCATATTTTTTGCATTTATTGGATGTGGCTATTAGATAACATGGTAACAATTAGTAGAACGTTATCTAGCTACCAAGCAGCGTAGATGAACTCTTTGTATAGAAGATGACACTATGTTCAAAATATCAGGTCATGGACCTTCATTTCATTTCAATTTTTGCATTTAGAAGATGAGATCATGAGCCTTTCATGCATTTGAACTATAACAGATGGTCAAGTAGGTAGTACATTTACTACATTGTGTATAGCTGCAAATAATCAAAACTTCGCTGGTTATATAAGGTTTGCTTTGTTGAATGCGGAAATGAAATGGAGCTCGCATACTCATCCTAATCTCACATATTCATCTCAATCCCTATTCATCCTTTATGTCTTTCAAGAGAGTCTGCTATTACCAATCAAACGTATAAATGCAAAGCCTTTGAATAGGTAGAAGAATTAATCAAATATAATCACTATGCAATTTGCCAATACCAGAAGCAATATTACCAAGGTTTGCTAATGAACATTCATTTGCACAATATTTGACAATCTTTTTAAGACGATAAAACTATTATGTTAGCCAATCAGCCTTTGTATGCTAACTATAAACTATTACTACTCATTTCACAAGGGATAAGCATCAAATTCAACATTTATGAACACCTTCTTTCTTAGAAAAGTAGCGTATTGAAATGTATATCCTACAAAATCTAAAAAATTGCAGCTGAAACTAAGAAAATATTACTTGCACGAAAACACATAGAACGTTGGGTCACAGGTCGCAGCGAGAAAGAAAAATCATATGTGGTCAAATAGGAGGAAGCGGTTGCCAGTGTTGAAGTAAGGGATGCATCCGTCGTGATGTAATGGAGGCGGTGGCAAGGTTATCGGTAGAGGAAAGGCACTGGAACTTGGAAGTCGGGGATATGACCGAGGTAAGGTTGGCGAGGTAGGCGAAGTCCGCGGGGGTTGACAGAGGGGTGCCAGGTAATGGAAGGCTGCCGAGTTCGTGGAGTCGGTCCTCGCGGCCAGCGGGGAGAAGCATTGACAGAGAGTGCCTCATGGTGAGGTCGGATGTGAGCAGCCCATCCCAAGAAATCCATGTCGGCGGCCACACTGGTTTCCATAGCCAGCCAAGGCAGGCATGGTTGAGTGGGCGAGGTTGGGGGCATGCGGTGCTCTTCTACAATGGGGATAGGCGGGGCATTGTTCGACAGCCACATGAGAGTCGACGCTTCTGATCATATGGAAGGGTGGATTTGAACCAGGAGGAGAAAGAAGAGAAGAAAACGCGATTTTGCTAGACCGGTGTGAGATGATAAAGTGATAGGGTGGGACGTACACAGTTTCTGGAGTTCGTGAGAAACATCTAGTTGAGTCTAAACCGGTGGAAAAATTAGTGTGCTATAGCGCTATCTTTAAAATACACTGTTAGCGAGACATTATACATTGATTTATTTAACGAGAAATTACTCGGAACATTATAGCTTGCTATTAGCTATATATATTAGCAATGATATAGCGTGCTATTTTTTCCTTGGTCTAGACATAGTGCAAAGTCAAGAATAAACAATGTTAAAAAAAACTATGAGTAAACCAGAGAAAAACTAGACACATGTGTCGCTCATAGAAGACCTCACGGCTATGTATTTTTTCTTTACTAAAATACAATTAAAATACGCACTACCTATGAATATATATAGACGTATTTAATAGTATAGATTAAGTTATTTTATTCCGTATATAGTTCGTAATGAAATCTCTAAAAAAGCTTATCTTTAGAAATGAAGGAAGTAGAATGTACGAGGAAAATTGATGTGGATAGCAAGCCCCACATCTATATTTTGATAGCCTCTAAAAATAATTAGCAGATAAATTAGAAAATAGGGGGAAAAAAGGGAAACCCAACTCAACACGTGTCAATGGAGGAAGCATCTTGCCTCACTATGGCAAACCCACGAGAGGAGGTGCTGCTTAGCAGCTTTAATATATGTTAATATGCAGTGGCATAGGCTATGTCACCCGATGTTCATTCTCTTTGTGTCTTCCTATTGCTTATGCTCCGTGGCTCCATGTTGTATGCGGTGTAGAGATATATTTTTTTTGAATTTTCACCGGGGGAGGGGAGGGGAGCCCCGCCGCCACCACCACCAAACACCCCCTGCCTGAGTGGCAGAATTACATCGGGAGTACATCGGGAGGGAAGAAAAAGCCTCACAGAGAAAATATACAAAGAGCCATATGCAGAGATCAGACCGTTGCGGGGGGGGGGGGGGGGGGGCACCTCCTGCCAGACGTCATGGAGTGTTTGTCTGGCTTCATCCTGGCCCGCCAGAGCACCGCATCATCTCAACAGTCCTTGAGGGTAGCCGTCAGAGATGCCTCCCCGCCTCGAAACACGACGGTGTTGCGCCGCTTCCACATCCTCCAGTGGCACAAGAGGACGAACGCGGCCGTGGAGGCCGCATTGACCACGGCCGACACGTCGAATAGGTGGAGGGCTCGGACCGAGGCGCCCTTCGTCGATACATCGAGACCCTCCCAAAACTGCACCGCGGACAGGCAGCCGAAGATGAGGTGGTCCACGGTCTTGAGGGCCGCGGCACAACAGGGGCACCCAGCTTCGTCCGCGTCGATGATGGTCTTGCGAAGGAGCACGTCTCGTGTATGAACACACGACAGGGTGAGCAGCCACCCGAAGAACTTGATGCGAGAGGGGGCCCGGTTAGCCCACAAGAAGGTGGCAGCTTTCGCGCTCACTCCGCCGAAGCGTTGTAGGGCGTAGGCGGCACTCGCAGAGAACCTCCCTTTTGGGCCAGCATAGAGGGGAACCAGACGAGAGTTTGGGGACTCGCCACCAGGGCAAGCCTCCAAGAGCAGTTGCACGACGTCACATTCCCGGGTGGCCAGCGGGGTGATCCGGGGAACCAGTAGAGCGTGCACCCCCCTCGTACGAGCCTTGCTCACCTTGACCTCCGGGCAAGAAGCGTGAGAGAACAAGGCGGGGAAGGCCAGCCGTAGCGCCCTGCATGGGAGCCACCTGTCGTGCCAGAACGAGGTCCGCTCCCCATCTCCCAGGGACACGCTGGAGAGCGAACGGTAGAGGGGCATCAGCTCCGTCAGGACACGTCAATGATCACCATCCAGCGCCTGCCAACGCGCTCCCAAACCCAAGAAACCCATCGGGAGGGGGTATCTGAGTGAAGGCGGTGCAGGAGCTTGAGGAGGAGGCAGTTGTTTGAACCTCCAAGGCACGGACGCCCAGACCGCCTTCTGCCTTGGACCAGCAGACCTGCTCCTGGTGGTGTGGAGATTTCGTTCTCAAATTTATGCTTCTGGTACCAAAATGTTGAATTGAATGACTTGAGAAGGACATGCATCCGCCAATGGATGGAAAATTTCGTGTATAAGTGTTAATGTATTTTTTTTGTAAACTTCATGTCTACGGAATAAATAAATCATGTGGTATAAAATAAAGACCATGCGTTTAAAAAATGTTGATACATTAGCAAGAAAATGTTTCTGTGTAAACAATTAAATAGAATAAATACGGAGAAATTCTGGGGAAAAGGAAAAACAAAAATAAAACAAAAAAGGTGAAAAGGGAAGAAAATAGGAAACAAGAACCAAAATAAGTGGGCTGAAAAGAGGACATGCCTGCCCATTTGCGTGCGGTGCTGAAGGCTCATGAGGGTAGGGTTGCCACCACCGCAATCATCATTTTGCACCATCAACATGTTTATAAGGATCGAAAGTAGGTCTAGAGGGGGGGTGATTAGACAACTTGACCAAATAAAAAACTAACATTTTCCCAAGTTAATCTGTTGGTAGATTTTAGCAATTCTAGCACATCAAGTTCACCCTACATATGCATGTCTACAAGTATTGCAGTGGAAAGTAAAGACAAACATATGTAAGAAGATAAGGGCACAAGGATCAAACACAATTTGGAGACACGAAGATTTTTCCCATGGTTCCGATAGGTGGCGCTATCGTACATCCACATTTATGGAGACTTCAACCCACAGAGGGCAATGGCCGCGAGAGTCCATGAAGGGCTCCACCCACAAGGGGTCCACGAAGTAGCCACCTTGTCTATTCCATGATGGCCTATGTCCATGGAGGACTTGCCTAACTCTGGGTAGATCTTCACGAAGTAGGCGATCTCCTTGCCCTTACAAACTTCTTGGTTCAACTCCACAACATGAAGTAGGAGGCTCCCAAGTGACACCTAACCAATCTAGGAGGCACCACCCTGCAAAAGGTAATAGGCTCGATAGTAACAATGAACTCCTTGCCCTTGTGCTTCAAATGATAGTCTCCTCAACACTCAATCACTCTCTCACAGATTTGGCTTGGGTAGTGGAGATTTATTGGGTGGACGGCAACTTGGGGAGGCTAGAAATCAAGATCCATATGGTTGGAGTGAATAATCTTGACCTCAACACAAGGGTAGGTGGTTCTCTCTCATAAATTTGGATATGGGAAGTGTGGGTCTTTTTTGAGTGCTTCTCTTGCGAGTGGAATGTGGTGGAGGGGTAGATATATGCATCTCCAAAAATCCAACTGTTACAACATTATTGCGCAACTTGGTGAAACCGAAGTGAAATCTCGGTTGCACCGACTAGTGCAAAATATGGCAACTTTAGGCTTTTCGGTGAGACCGATATAGAATTCTCAGTGGTACCGATATGGGTGGCCAAGGGCAGTTACACAACTTAGTGAGACCGATTCATAATTCTCAAAAAATTTGATTCTTGTGAATGAGGCAACAGGAAGTTGGTCATTGAAACTCGGTTGCACCGAAGTGAAAGTTAGTAGTATCGAGAAATGGGTGTTGGCTAGGGTTTCCGCCTAGGGTTTTGACTCGGTGTAGCCGATATGGAATTCTTGGTGGTAGGTTCTAGGAATTTGTGGGAGAACTTGTGGTTGTTTTTGGTGACTAACACTTGATCATTTCGAGCATTTAATTCACCATTCCTCACCCCCTTTTGATAGTATTGGCTTTCCTATGGACTCAAAGTGATTTCTCACAAAGTAAAATGTAGAGTATTTATGCTTGTAGCTTGGCCAATCCTATTCCTTGCATCTTGGGGGCTCATCACAATCCTTTGCCAATCATAACATTGAACTTTTTCCTGAAATATACTTAGTGGAAACATTAGTCCAATGAAGTATATGTTGTTATTAATTACCAAAACCACCTAGGGAGAAGGTGTGCTTTCAATCTCCCCCTTTTTGGTAATTGATGACAACATATAGATCAAAGCTTCGATGAGAGATATAATCAATGAATAGCATCGTCTCCTTGAGAGGTATCTGACAAGCAAGAGCTCCCCTTAAATTTGTGCATTATTTTAAATTTGCGTTTGAATGTAAATGCACAATCGATTAGGATCATGGGTCACTCTTCCATGTCACATACAACTTGGTGGTGCGCTAAAATTAATATGAGTGAATTACATAAGCACATCACACCAAACATAGGTAAATGATCATCACATAGATATCTCAAAGATAGGCAATAGTGGCATCACACAAGAGTGTATGATCAAACACCGACAAAAGTTTCCAACACCAAACGATAAACCAAATGTTTTTGAAAAACAATGAGGGATAAAAATGCAACTCTCTCTCTCTCTCAGCCCTATGATCTATGACCTTTGGCAACAAGTTACCAAAAAGTTCAAAGCCATTGAGCTACTCGTTGCTCTAGGCATGGTCTCCTCCATGAGATGGCGAAGCTGCTTCGGTGGCTGTCGATGGAGCCGAGAGAAGAGTATCCACAAAAATCTCAGTTGAAGTCCTTTGAGGTGGTGGTGTAGACACATGAGGTGCTGGAGGAGTTGATGGAGCCGCGGCAGGTGCTGAAGAAGAAGACCTCAACTCTAGAGCAGGCACTGTAGGAGTTCTGGCTTGAGTCTTGAACTGAGTGCTGGTCCTGAGAGCTGGACTGTCATCATTGCCATTAGACTCTAAAGAGTGGGGAGTGGGAACTGCATACACTTCCTTTTTAAGCTCATCCATAGTTTTAGTCAGCCCATTCACTTTGTTGTTCAATGTGGTAAACTTGTCCTCCACAATCCTCACAAGACTCCCCTGATTATGCAGGATGGTCTTGATGTCATTCGGCATCACTTGAACTGTGCTAAGTAGGAGATCCATTTTCTCAGTCCTTGTCCTAGGCACCTGAGCACTAGCGGCTCTGGCTGCCTCGGCCTCGCCTATGCAGTAGATGAAGTGGGATGACTAGGATCCATCACCACGACATTATCCTCGAACTCTAGCTAGAGTGGAAAATGTGGGCGATCGAGTGCATATACATTCTTCTCTAACTTAGAATTGATGAACATCTGAATGTACGGTGCATATCCGCAAGATCTCTTCTGGTCTGCAGTTGTCCTCTTCACTATCTCAACTATCAGATCCATCACCCTGAACCTAGTGTGGGTGTCAATATGGTGCAACATGTTGATTGAGTTACCTCAGATCATCTTGTCATCTCCTGACTTGGGCATGAATGTATATCTCATCATGGTGTTGGTTGTAGTCAATCCTGCTTGCAGATAGTAAGCTAAACCATACTTATGTGAATGCACATAATCTGCAAGAATCTCCTTATACATATTTTCCATGGAGTTGTGATTCATCTTGGTTTCAGCATATACATCCAAGTCACCTTGTTGTACCCGTGGAGCTCCTAAGATGGTAGCCCACTCATCAACAGTGGATTGGTACCTCGTACCTTTAGTCATCCAAACAATCCTGCCATCTGGATAGAAGTGAGCAGTAGAGTAGAATTGCATGATCATCTCATTGTTTCAGGCAGTGAATTCTCTTCTAACAAAGTTTGCAATGTAAATGCACTGGAAGTTGTCTTGCACACTTGGAAAATAATCTTCATTTTCCTTGATGAAGGCACAGTCAACATATCTCATGTCACTTATTGCTAGGCTCTTGTCCAATAGGACAGTTGTAAGAGCACATTTCTTCATGTGTGGTTTTGGGTAATTGATGAGAATCCCTATGGACTAATGGTTGCCTTGATTTATATTCGAAGGATTTGTCCGTAGGTACTTCTTGAAGTCCATCTGTTGGTTTCAAGGAGTTTATATGGTGACCAAGGTGGTATTCAAGGTTTATCCAAAGATTGGTCATGTGGGAGTTGAGTTTATTGCAAGCATGTCTTGAAGAAGAAGAAGATTGTGTAAGCATTCATGTTTACCTTCAAGACATCATCTTTATGAAGAGAGTAGATAAGATACTAGGTTGATCAAGACTAAGACAAAAAGTTAATCAAGTTGATCAACCCACAAAGCATACAAGATGTACTGAGAGGGATCAAGTGATCCCATGGTATGGGAAGCATTGTCCATTACGCTTTGTGTACTAACCCATGTTCCCTGTGAGTGTTCTTTGTGGGGTTAGGTATGTTTCCATGGGCGAGCATCAATAAGAACATCCCATACAAGCCATGGAGGATGACATCAAGTGGTGATCATCATCAAGGTTGCAGTGTGCAAGTTCAAGTGAAGCATCACAGAGAGATCATGCTTGAAGCTTGCCATCCATTGTGGTGAAAATGGACTTGTGAAGATGTGCCTAAGAGTGGCTCACCCATAGTGGAGTATGGGGGAGCAATCATCTAGTCTTCATCAAGCCAACACAATCAAGAAAGGTGGTCCATCTTGAGGAAGTCAAGATCGTCATCATCTAGCTCAAGTGGACTATGTGCAAGGCTAAGGTTTGACCTTGATAGGGTTTTCTATTTTACCAGTCTCATAGTGGTAGTTGGGACACTGGGCTATAGGATAGATAGCCGTTCTATCAAGGGGGATCTCAAGTGAGTAGTTTGATCGTGTCGTTCATTGAGAGCTCAAACCATTGCATTCCTGGCATGATCATCTTTATTGGTTCTTGGTTGGTTTTTCTCGTTGAGGTTTCTTGAGCTTATGGTCAACTTCATGACAAGCTCAAATTCATCAAAAACGGAGTCCATATGCATCTTCTATGATGTTTTCGATGTTGGAGTTTTTGCCGATTCTTCATTGAAAGAGGTTTCACATCTCTATACCGTTGGCACTTTTATATTGCCTCTTCTTAAGAAAACCAACAAGCTTGAGTTTGCTCAATTCGGAGCTCATTTGCAGAAGTTATGGCAGTTATGGTTTTACTGTATCCTTCTATTTTCCTAGCGGAGTAGTTGAAGGCAACAAGGTGCTCCAGTACAGTGGCTAGCTGTAGTATTGCCCCTCGGGCGGTAGTACCGCAAATTACTTCCGGTACTACCGTGTCGGATATTTTCTCGAAGCTAGCTCCAGCGGATGTAGCCCGGAAGTAATTTTATACATCCTGGACGCACGGTGGTACCGCTACCTCCAGTGGTAGTACCACTGCCTCACGGTGTCTTCTGCCATGTGCTGCACCTGAGTGGCCATTGAATACTATCCCGCGATAGTACCGCAAGGGCAGGCGGTAGTACCGCTCCGGCAGTACTACCGTCCTGTTGCCTCGTTGCAGTAGTGTTTCTTATGGCTACTACCGCCCTAGCGGTAGTACCGCTCCTTGGAGCGGTAGTACCGCTCTGTGCGGGCTGTGAGGATAACGGTTGGATTTTCCCCCACCTATAAAAGGGGGTCTTCTTCCCCATTTAACCTAATCCTTTGAGCTCGAGTTTGTCCCCCATTGTTGACCTTCTTAGAGCTTGCTAACTCTCAATCCCTCCAATGATTCTTGCTAGTTCTTGAGGGAAAAGAGAGAGGAGATCTAGATCCACATTTCCACCAGTCACTTTCTCCTCTAAGTGAGGGGAACACCTTGGATCTAGATCTTGGAGTTCTTCGTGTTCTTCTTAATTCTTCCTCTCATTTTCCTCCGTAACATTAGTTGCTTTGGTGGGATTTGGGAGAGAAGGACTTGGGCACTCCGTGTGCCCTTGCCATTGCATTTGGTGCATAGGTTTGAGTTCTCCATTGTGATACATGGAAGTGAGAAGTTTAGAAGCTTATTACTCTTGGGTGTTTGAGCACCCTAGAGCTTGTTCCTCTAGGGTGCTTTTGCGCCCTAGACGGTTGGTGGTGCCTCGGAGCTCAATCATTATGATGCAAAGTGTTGGAAATATGCCCTAGAGGCAATAATAAAGTGATTATTATTATATTTCCTTGTTCATGATAATTGTCTATTGTTCATGCTATCATTGTATTAACCGGAAACCGCATGTGTGAATACATAGACCACAACATGTCCCTAGTGAGCCTCTAGTTGGCTAGCTCGTTGATCAATAGATGGTCACGGTTTCATGACCATGGACATTGGATGTCGTTGATAACGGGATCACATCATTAGGAGAATGATGTGATGGACAAGACCCAATCCTAAGCATAGCACAAGATCGTGTAGTTCGTCTACTAAAGCTTTTCTAATGTCAAGTATCATTTCCTTAGACCATGAGATTGTGCAACTCCCGGATACCGTAGGAATACTTTGGGTGTGCCAAACATCACAACGTAACTGGGTGGTTATAATGGTACACTACGGGTATCCCTGAAAGTATCTGTTGGGTTGGCACAAATTGAGACAGGGATTTGTCACGCCGTGTGACGGAGAGGTATCTCTGGGCCCACTCGGTAAGACATCATCATAATGAGCTCAATGTGACTAAGGAGTTAGCCACGGGATGATGTGTTACGGAATGAGTAAAGAGACTTGCCGGTAACGAGATTGAACAAGGTATAGGGATACCGACGATCGAATCTCGGGCAAGTAACATACCGATGGACAAAGGGAATTGTATACGAGATTGATTGAATCCCCGACATCGTGGTTCATACGATGAGATCATCGTGGAGCATGTGGGATCCAACATGGGTATCCAGATCCCGCTATTGGTTATTGACCGGAGAGGTGTCTCGATCATGTCTACATGCCTCCCGAACCCGTAGAGTCTACACACTTAAGGTTCAATGACGCTAGAGTTGTAATGGGAATTGTATATGGTTACTGAAAGTTGTTTGGAGTCCCGGATGAGATCCCGGACATTAGGAGGAGTTCCGGAATGGTCCGGAGGTGAAGATTTATATATCGGAAGTCTAGTTTCAGTCACCGGAAAGGTTTCGGGGTTTATCGATATTGTATTGGGACCACCGACGGGGTTCCGAGGGTCCACCGGGAGGGTCCACCTACCCCGGAGGACCTAATGGGCTGTAGTTGGATGGGAACCAGCCCCTTAGTGGGCTGGTGCGCCCCCCAAGGTCCCAAGGCGACTAGGGTCCGTTGCACCCTCTCTCTAGGGTTGGGAACCCTAGGGGGGCGCCGCCCCCTTCTAGGGTTGGAAACCCTAGGGGGCCGCCGCCCCCTTCTAGATGGATCTAGGGGGCCTGACCCCCTCTCCCCTTCCCCCTATAAATAGTGGGGGAGGGCAGCCACACCCTTCCGTTGGCGTAGCCCTTCCCCCTCCTACACCTCCTCCTCCTCCGTAGCGCTTAGCAAAGCTCTGCCGGAGAACCGCAAGCTCCACCGCCACCACGCCATCGTGCTACCGGAGCTCTCCCTCAACTTATCCTCCCCCCTTGCTGGATCAATAAGGAGGAGATGTCCTCGGGCTGTATGTATGTTGAACGCGGAGGCGCTGTCCGTTCGACGCTTGGATCGGATCTTTTCGCGATTTGAATCGCCGCGAGTACGACTTCATCAACCGCGTTCTTGTAATGCTTCCGGTTAGCGATATTCAAGGGTATGAAGATGCACTCCCCCTTTGCTCGTTGCTGATTTCTCCATAGTTTGATCTTGGTGACACGTAGGAATTTTTTTGATTTACTACTACATCTCCCAACAGTGGTATCAGAGCTAGGTCTATGCGTAGAATCTATGCACGAGTAGAACACAAGTTGTTGTGGATGTAGATCTTGTTAATTTGCTTGCCGTTACTAGTCTTATCTTGATTCGACGGTATTGTGGGATGAGGCGGCCCGGACCGACTTTCCACGTACACTTACATGAGACTGGTTCCACCGCCTGACATGCACTTGTTGCATAAGGTGGCTAGTGGGTGTCTGTCTCTCCCACCTTAGTCGGATCGGATTCGATGAAAAGGGTCCTTATGAAGGGTAAATAGCAATTGGCATATCACGTTGTGGTTTTGGCGTAGGTAAGAAATGTTCTTGCTAGAAACCTATAGCAGCCACGTAAAAACTTGCAACAACAAATTAGAGGACGTCTAACTTGTTTTTGCAGCATATGCCTTGTGATGTGATATGGCCAAAGGATGTGATGTGATGCATTGTGATGTATGAGATTGATCTGTTGGAAATATGCCCTGGAGGCAATAAATAAAGTGTTTATTATTATATTTCCTTGTTCATGATAATCGTTTATTATCCATGCTATAATTGTATAAATTGGAAACACATTACATGTGTGGGTAAATAGACAACACTTTGTCCCTAGTATACCTCTAGTGAACTAGCTCGTTGATCAAAGATGGTCAAGGTTTCCTATCCATTGACATGTGATGTAATTTGATAACGGTCAATCATTAGGAGAATGATGTGATGGACAAGACCCAAACTACAAATGTAGCATATGACCGTGTCAGTTTATTGCTACTGTTTTCTGCATGTCAATTATGTGTTCCTATGACCATGAGATCATGTAACTCACGAACATCGGAGGAGTGCCTTGTGTGTATCAAACATCGCAACGTAATTGAGTGACTATAAAGGTGCTCTACAGGTATCTTCAAGGGTGTCTGTTGAGTTGGCATGGATCAAGACTGGGATTTGTTACTCCGTGTGACGGAGAGGTATCTCAGGGCCCACTCGATAATACAACATCACAATAAGCCTTGCAAGCAATGTGACTAAGTGTTAGTTGTGGGATCTTGTATTACGGAACGAGTAAAGAGACTTGCCGGTAACGATATTGAACTAGGTATGGAGATACCGACGATCAAATCTCGGGTAAGTAACATACCGAAGAACAAAGGGAACATCATACGGGATTAACTGAATCCTTGACATAGAGGTTCGACTGATAAAGATCTTCGTAGAATATGTAGGAACCACTATGGGCATCTAGGTCCCGCTATTGGTTATTGACCGTGGAGGCGTCTCGGTGATGTCTACATAGTTCTCGAACCCGCAGGGTCTGCACACTTAAGGTTTGGTGACGTTTCGGTAGTATAGAGTTATGTATGGTGGTGACCGAAGGTTGTTCGAAGTCCTGGATGAGATCCCAGACGTCACGAGGAGCTTTGGAATGGTCCAGAGGTAAAGATTCATATATAGGAAGTCTTGTTTTGGTCGCCGGAAAAGTTTCGGGCTCATCGGTAGTGTACCGGGAGTGCCGGTAGTGTACCGGGAGACCATCGGGAAGGGTATTTCGACCCAAGAGGCTCCATGGGCTGTGGGAGAGTGTTTACCAGCCCTTAGTGGGCTGGTGGAAGTCCCACACAAGGCCCATGCGTTTTGGGAAAAAAGGCCTAAAGAGAAAAAGTGGAAAAAGGCAAAAATATGGTGAATCCTAGTCCTACTAGGATTGGAGGTGGAGTCCGCCTCCTCCACCTGGTTCGGCCGACTCCTTGGAGGCTTTGCCCTTGTGCCAAGCCTCGTCCTCTCTTCCTCTTATATATACTGGAGGTTTTAGGGTTTTTGCACAGAATTTTCAGCCACGTGTTGCCCGTTCCTCGAGTGCATAGTTTCTGCTCTAGATCGGTTTTCTGCAGCGCTTAGGCGAAGCCCTGCCGGAATAGCTCCACCACCATCGCCGGAGCGCCATCACGCTGCCGGAGAACTCTTCTTCCTCTCCGCTCCTTCTTGCTGGATCAAGACGATGGAGATCGTCATCAAGCTGTACGTGTGCTGAACGCGGAGGTGCCGTCCGTTCGACGCTAGATCGGAAGGATCGTGATCAAGTTCGTGAGAAGGATCGTGATCAAGTTCGTGGGGCAGATCGTGATCAAGTTTGCGGGATGGATCATGATTGGATCACGGGATGGATCGTGATTGGATTGCGGGACGCTCGGCGATTTGGATCGCGAAGACGTTCGACTACACCAACCGCGTTTCTTAATGCTTCCCGCTTAGCGATCTACAAGGGTACGTAGATCCACTGTCCCTGTCGTAGATGCTCATCACCATGGATAGATCTGCGTGTGCATAGGAAAAAAATTGTTTCCCATGCGACGTTCCCCAACATGATCATGTTCTTGTAATAGGATTCACGACTTGCGTGTCGATGAGTATGACAACCGGCAGGAGCCATAGGAGTTGTCTTAATTTATTGTATGACATGCGTGTCAATCATAAACGCCATGTAATTACTTTACTTTATTGCTAACCATTAGCCATAGTAGTAGAAGTAATAGTTGGCGAGACGACTTCATGAAGACACGATGATGGAGATCATGATGATTGAGAGCATGGTGTCGTGCCGGTGACAATGATGATCATGGTGCCCCGAAGATGGAGATCAAAGGAGCAAGATGATATTGGTCATATCATGTCACTATATTGATTTCATGTGATATTTATCATGTTTTTACATCTTATTGGCTTAGAACGATGGTAGCTTAATAAGATGATCTCTCACTAAAATTTCAAGAAATGTGTTCCCCTAACTGTGCACCGTTGCTAAGGATCGTTGTTCCGAAGCACCACGTGATGATCGGGTGTGATAGGTTCTAACATTCGCATAAAACGGGTGTAAGCCAGATTTACACACGCAACACACTTAGGTTTACTTGACGAGCCTAGCATGTACAGACATGGCCTCAGAACACGAAAGACCGAAAGGTCGAACATGAGTCGTATAGAAGATATGATCAACATGGAGATGTTCACCATGGATGACTAGTCCATCTCATGTGATGATCATACACGGGCTAGTTGACGTGGATCATGTGTCACTTGGATGACTAGAGAGATGTCTATCTAAGTGGGAGTTCATTAAATAATTTGATTATGTGAACTTAATTATCATGAACTTAGTCTAAAGTTGTCTTTACAATCTATATTGTAGATCCAATGGCCAACGCTAATGTCACCCTCAACTTCAACGCGTTCCTAGAGAAAACCAAGCTGAACGACGATGGAAGCAACTATGCGGACTGGGTCCGTAACTTGAGGATCATCCTCATAGCTTCCAAGAGATTGTATGTCCTTGATGCACCGCTAGGTGACACACCCATTTTCCTAGCGGAGCAATACGTTACGAACGCCTGGCAGTCACGCTGTGATGATTACTCCCTGGTTCAGTGCGGCATGCTTTACAGTTTAGAACCAGGGCTCCAAAATCGTTTTGAGCAGCACGGAGCATATGAGATGTTTCAAGAGCTGAAATTGGTTTTCCAAGCTCATGCCCGGGTCGAGAGATATGATGTCTCCGACAAGTTCTTCAGTTGTAAGATGGAGGAAAATAGTTCTGTCAGTGAGCACATACTCAAAATGTCTGGGTTGCATAACCGCTTGACTCAGCTGGGAGTTAATCTTCCGGATGACTCGGTCATTGACAGAATCCTCCAGTCGCTTCCACCTAGCTACAAGATCTTTGTGATGAACTACAACATGCAGGGTATGGAGAAGTCCATCCCTGAGTTGTACTCGATGCTGAAATCAGCCGAGGTCAAGATCAAAAAGGAGCATCAAGTGTTGATGGTGAACAAGACCACTAGTTTCAAGAAAGGCAAGGGTAAGAAGAACTTCAAGAAGGACAACAAAGCAGTTGCCGCGCCCGGTAAGCAAGTTGCTGGGAAGAAGAACAAGAATGGACCCAAGCCTGAGACTGAGTGCTTTTATTACAAGGGTACCGGTCACTAGAAGCGGAACTGCCCCAAGTACTTAGCGGATAAGAAGGCCGGCAACGTTAAAAGTATATGTGATATGCTTGTTATTGATGTGTACCTTACTAGTGCTCGTAGTAGCTCCTGGGTATTTGATACCGGTGCAGTTGCTCACATTTGTAACTCCAAGCAGGAGCTGCGGAATAAGCGGAGACTGACAAAGGACGAGGTGACGATGCGCGTCAAGAATGGTTCCAAGGTCGATGTGATCCCCGTCGGCACGCTACCTCTACATCTACCTTTGGAATTAGTTTTAAACCTTAATAATTGTTATTTAGTACCAGCTTTGAGCATGAACATTGTATCTGGATCTCGTTTGATGCGAGATGGCTACTCATTTAAATATGAGAATAATGGTTGTTCTATTTATATGAGAGAAATGTTTTATGGTCATGCCCCGTTGGTCAATGGTTTATTCTTGATGAATCTCGAACGTGATGTTACACATGTTCATAGTGTGAGTACCAAAAAGTGTAAGGTTGATAACAATAGTCCCACTTACATGTGGCACTGCCTCCTTGGTCATATTGGTGTCAAACGCATGAAGAAACTCCATGTTGAGGACTTTTGGAGTCTCTTGATTTTGAATCATTTGACACGCGCGAACCATGCCTCATGGGCAAGATGACCAAGACTCCGTTCTCTGGAACAATGGAGCGAGCAACTGACTTCTTGGAGATAATACATACCGATGTATGTGGTCCAACAAGCGTTGAGGATCGCGGTGGCTACCGTTTTGTTCTCACCCTCACTGATGACTTAAGAAGATATGGGTATATCTACTTAATGAAACACAAGTCTGAAACTTTTGAAAAGTTCAAGGAATTTCAGAGTGAGGCAGAGAATCAACGTGACAGGAAAATAAAGTGTCTACTATCTGATCGTGGCGGAGAATATTTGAGTCACGAGTTTGGCACGCACCTAAGAAAATGTGGAATTGTTTCACAACTCACGCCACCTGGCACACCTCAGCGAAATGGTGTGTTTGAACATCGTAATCGCACTCTATTGGCATGGTGCGATCTGTGATGTCTCTTACCGACTTACCGCTATCATTTTGGGGATATGCATTAGAGACTGCTGCATTCACTTTAAATAGGGCATCATCTAAGTCCGTTGAGACGACACCGTATGAATTATGGTTTGGAAAGAAACCTAAGCTGTCGTTTCTAAAAGTTTTGGGATGCGATGCTTATGTGAAGAAACTTCAACCTAAGAAGCTTGAACCCAGAGCAGAAAAGTGCGTCTTCATAGGATACCCCAAAGAAAATGTTGGGTATACCTTCTACCTCAGATGCGAAGGCAAAGTATTTGTTGCCAAGAATGGATCCTTTCTAGAGAAAAAGTTTCTCTCGAAAGAAGTAAGTGGGAGGAAAATAGAACTTGGTGAGGTAATTGTACCTCCACTCGAACCGGAGAGTAGCATAGCACAGGAAGTTGTTTCTGTGGATCCTGCACCGGCTGGAGAGGAAGTTAATGATGATGATCATGAAACTTCAGATCAAGTTGCTATTGAACCTCGAAGGTCCACAAGGACATGTTCCGCACCAGAGTGGTACGGCAACCTTGTCTTGAAGATCATGTTGTTGGACAACGGTGAACCTTCGAACTATGAAGAAGCGAAGGCGGGCCCGGATTCCAACAAATGGCTTGAAGCCATGAAATCCGAGATAGGATCCATGTATGAGAACAAAGTATCGGCTTTGATGGACTTGCCCGATGATAAGCGAGCCATAGAAAATAAATGGATCTTTAAGAAGAATGACGCAGATGGTAATGCGACCGTCTATAAGGCTCGGCTTGTCGCTAAGGGTTATCAACAAGTTCAAGGAGTTGACTATGATGAGACTTTCTCATCCGTAGCGATGTTGAAGCCCGTCTGAATCATGTTAGCAATTGCCGCATTTTATGATTATGAGATGTGGCAAATGGACGTCAAAACGGCATTCCTTAATGGTTTCCTTAAGGAAGAACTGTATATGATGCAGCCGAAAGGTTTTGTCGATCCTAAAGATGCTAACAAAGTATGCAAGCTTTAGCGCTCCATCTATGGGCTGGTGCAAGCATCTCGGAGTTGGAACATTCGCTTTAATGAGGTGATTAAAGCGTTTGGATTTATACTGGTTTATGGAGAACCCTGTATTTACAAGAAAGTGAGTGGGAGCTCTGTAGCATTTCTCATATTATATGTGGATGACATATTGTTGATGGGAAATGATATATAACTTTTGGAAAGCATAAAGGCCTACTTGAATAAGTGTTTTTCAATGAAGGACCTTGGAGAAGCTGCTTACATATTAGGCATCAAGATCTATAGAGATAGATCGAAACGCCTCATTGGTCTTTCACAAAGCACATACCTTGACAAGATATTGAAGAAGTTCAATATGGATCAGTCAAAGAAGGGGTTCTTGCCTGTGTTACACGGTGTGAGATTGAGTACGACTCAATGCCCGACCATGACAGAGGATAGAGAAAATATGAGTGTCATCCCTATGCTTCAGACATAGGCTCTATTATGTATGCCATGCTGTGTACCAGACCTGATGTGAACCTTGCTATAAGTTTGGTAGGGAGGTACCAAAGTGATCCCGGAGCGGAACACTGGACAACGGTCAAGAATATCCTGAAGTATCTGAAAAGGACGAAGGACATGTTTCTCATATATGGAGGTGCTGAAGAGCTCGTCGTAAAGGGTTACGTCGATGCTAGCTTCGACATAGATCCGGATGACTCCAAGTCACAAACCGGATACGTGTATATTTTGAACGGAGGGGTAGTCAGCTGGTGCAGCAGCAAGCAAAGCGTCGTGGTAGCATCTACATGTGAAGCGGAGTACATAGCTGCTTCGGAAGCAGCACAGGAAGGAGTCTAGATGAAGGAGTTCATCACCGACCTAGGAGTGATTCCCAATGCGTTGGGCCCGATGACTCTACTCTGTGACAACACTGGAGCTATTGCCCTTGCCAAGGAGCCCAGGTTTCACAAGAAGACAAGACACATCAAGCGCCGCTTCAACTCCATTCGTGGATATGTCCAGGATGGAGATATAGACATTTGTAAAGTACATACGGATTTGAATGTCCCATATCCGTTGACTAAACCTCTCTCACGAGCAAAACATGATCAACACCAGAACTCTATGGGTGTTCGATACATCACAATGTAACTAGATTATTGACTCTAGTGCAAGTGGGAGACTATTGGAAATATGCCCTAGAGGAAATAATAAAGTGATTATTATTACATTTATTTGTTCATGATAATTGTCTATTGTTCATGCTATAATTGTATTAACCGGAAACCGTAATACATGTGTGAATACATAGACCACAACATGTCCCTAGTGAGCCTCTAGTTGGCTAGCTCGTTGATCAATAGATGGTCACGGTTTCATGACCATGGACATTGGATGTCATTGATAACGGGATCACATCATTAGGAGAATGATGTGATGGACAAGACTCAATCCTAAGCATAGCACAAGATCGTGTAGTTCGTCTGCTAAAGCTTTTCTAATGTCAAGTATCATTTCCTTAGACCATGAGATTGTGCAACTCCCGGATACCGTAGGAATACTTTGGGTGTGCCAAACATCACAACATAACTGGGTGGCTATAAAGGTACACTACGGGTATCCCCGAAAGTATCTATTGGGTTGGCATGAATCGAGACTGGGATTTGTCACTCCGTGTGACGGAGAGGTATCTCTGGGCCCACTCGGTAAGACATCATCATAATGAGCTCAATGTGACTAAGGAGTTAGCCATGGGATGATGTGTTACGGAATGAGTAAAGAGACTTGCCGGTAACGAGATTGAACAAGGTATAGGGATACCGATGATCGAATCTCGGGCAAGTAACATACCGATGGACAAAGGGAATTGTATACGGGATTGATTGAATCCCCGACATCATGGTTCATCCGATGAGATCATCGTGGAGCATGTGGGAGCCAACATGGGTATCCAGATCCCGCTGTTGGTTATTGACCGGAGAGGTGTCTCGATCATGTCTACATGCCTCCCAAACCCGTAGGGTCTAGACACTTAAGGTTTGATGACGCTAGAGTTGTAATGGGAATTGCATATGGTTACCGAAAGTTGTTCGGAGTCCCAGATGAGATCCCGGATGTCACGAGGAGTTCCGGAATGGTCCGGAGGTGAAGATTTATATATGGGAAGTCCAGTTTCAGTCACCGGAAAGGTTTTGGGGTTTATCGGTATTGTACTGGGACCACCGAAGGGGTTCCGAGGGTCCACTGGGAGGGTCCACCTGCCCCGGAGGACCTAATGGGCTGTAGTTGGGTGGGAACCAGCCCCTTAGTGGGCTGGTGCACCCCCAAGGGCCCAAGGCAACTAGGGGACGATGCCGCCCCCGTCTCTAGGGTTGGGAACCCTACGTGGGCCACCGCCCCCCCTTCTAGGGTTGGAAACCCTAGGGAGCCGCCGCCCCCTTCTAGATGGATCTAGGGGGGTAGGCCTCCTCTCCCCTTCCCCCTATAAATAGTGGGGGGAGGGCAGCCACACCCTTCCGTTGGCGCAACCCTTCCCCCTCCTACACCTCCTCCTCCTCCGTAGCGCTTAGCGAAGCTCTGCCGGAGAACCACAAGCTCCACCGCCACCACGCCGTCGTGCTGCCGGAGCTCTCCCTCAACTTCTCCTCCCCCCTTGCTGGATCAAGAAGGAGGAGACGTCCTCAGGCTGTACGTGTGTTGAACGCGGAGGCGTCGTCCATTCGGTGCTTGGATTGGACCTTTCCACGATTTGAATCGCAGCGAGTACGACTCCATCAACCGCGTTCTTGTAACGCTTCCACTTAGCGATCTTCAAGGGTACGAAGATGCACTCCCCCTTTGCTCGTTGCTGGTTTCTTCATAGATTGATCTTGGTGACACGTAGGAAATTTTTTCATTTACTACTACGTCTCCCAACACAAAGCTCCAGGCATGCGTCGGGGTCTCCAATTAAGTTGTGGAGATTGCCCCGAGCACTTGAGGTCACCGCGGAAGCCATAGTCCATTGTGGTGAAGCTTCACGGTGTTGTTGGGAGCTTCCAATTAAGTTGTGGAGTTTGCCCCAACCTTGTTTGTACGGGTTCGGTGACCACCCTCAAGGGTCCCTTAGTGGAATCACAACATCTTGCATTGTGCGAGGGCGTGAGGAGATTATGGTGGCCCTAGTGGCTTCTTGGGGAGCATTGTGCCTCCACACTGCTCCGAACGGAGATTATGATCCGCAAGGGTGTGAACTTCGGGATACATCATCGTCTCCGCGTGCCTGGGTTATCTCTTACTCGAGCCCCTTTACTTATGCACTTTACTTTATGATAGCCATATTGTTTCTTGCTATATATCTTTCTATCACTTAGTTGTTTATCTTGCTTAGCATAAGTTGTTGGTGCACACAGGTGAGCCTAGTTATTTTAGGTTTTGTGCTTGACTTATTAAACGTTAGTTTTATTCCGCATTTGTTCAAGCCTAAACCGCAATTATTTTAAAGCGCCTATTCAACCCCCCTCTAGGCGACATCCACGTCCTTTCAACAGTCTCATAAAAATCTTGTTGTTCCTTGGTGTGAAATCTGGTATCCACAGCAGTCCTGCTCCTGGAGGCATATGGGTCATTTTCTCACCACAACTCAGTCCTGAGTCTCCCCTCTTCTTCATATCCTCAGCAATAGGATGAGTGTCATCATGTGTAGGTAGATGGGGCCTGAGTTTCCTCGGCACAGTCAAATATTCCTCAGCAATACCGAGGAAGGACCCTTGTTCTTTGCTGCAGCTGGGATGTCTCTCGTAGTCCTCTTGGGATTAGGAGCTACTGGTTTCTTGGGTGCAGATTTCTTGCTCTTTAATGGAGCCTGATCTGGCATGGCATCAACAAGAAGCTTCTTCTTCTTAGCAGGAGGAGCTTTGGCAGATGGCACTTCATCCTCTTCTTCTTACTCAGCCTCAGTTGGATCTTCATACATGGAAGTAGGTCTGCCAGCAGCATGAACAATCCTCTTTCTGCTTCTCTTATTCTCTCATGTCTTCTTGGGCAAAGCCTTCTTGGCAGGTCCAGTAGTTACAACACTACTGGTTCTAGCACTCTCAGGTGCTCTCACAGCCTCAGAGCTAGCATATTCCTTCCTCACTGTCCTCTTGGGCACGGTGGTAGACTTCTTTGCAGCTTTATTTTTTCTCTTGCTGCTTCTGCGCTAGAATTCTTCTGGCACAAAGTCAGAATCTTCCTCATTAGAATTCAACTTCTTCCTTGCCCTGGTGGCAGCCTTGGGCAAATCAGCTGAGCTGGGGTTGTCATCATAAGAAGATGAACTAGCTTCAAGGCTAGTGCCTGGACTCATGTCAACATCTCTCTCTTTGAACTTGTTCCGACTGTCACCTGAACCTGACATTCTGACCGTGTGAATAGAGCATAGAAGAGCAGAGAGGTTGAGCATCACAAAACACAGAAGATTTTCTCAAATTTGAACTCAATTTTCTACTTTTGAATTTCTGCTGAGTGGGTTTCGGTACCACCGAGTTACGGTACCACCGAGTTAGATAATTCGGAGCCACCGAGACTGACACTCTCCCGTTACGAAAACTTGACAGCCCTTTTCGGTGAGACCGAAAAGAGGTGCTCGGTTTCACCGAGAGTGTTCTCGGTTGCCCTCAACCACATATCAGTACGACCGGTATTTCAAACTCGGTGTCACCGAGACACACTTGGCAGAAACTCAACCCTAAAAAATTCCATTCTTCTGTTCTAATGGAGGTTTTGCGAGTATGGATCAATCTCAACCGGTGGCATATAAATGGAACAACCCTAATGCGTAAGAATTAGACAATGAAGCGCAAGAGGGGATCGGAATCTCACCCTAACCGATGACTAGTCCGCTACGATGATGACGGCGGTGAAGATTCCGTCGACGGCGAAGTTCCTAGCGACGAGGGCGCACGGGGAGTCAAGGGCGATGACCAGGGGTCCACGAGTGGTAGCTAGGGTTTGAAGGAGTAAGACGTTTGAAGGTTTGATTTCAAAAGTAGGGTCTGCCGAGATTATATACCCTTCGCTGTCAGTGACACGGGTTCAAAATTATCGATGCCACCAAGTTCCTCAATTGTTAGTTGATAGGAAACTCGGTGAAGCCGAGAATATGGAATTGGTGTTACCGAGATGGGAAAATCAGATCAACCCTAGGCATCAGCGAGACTGAGATTTTTGTGTTGGTTCCACCGAGTTGCACTTGGGAGGTTTTGGTGGTCGGCTCTTGACAAAATGGAACTCCGAGTGCTCCTCACGTAGAGGGTTCGAGAACTGCCTGTTCAAATTTTTGTGATGTAGCATGAATGGAATTTGAGACAAGAAAGCATAGATAGCTAGAGAGGGGTCCTAGTCATTCATGTACATCCAATTGGCAAAAAAATGAAAATCAAATAGCAACAATTGGATGCCCTCAAATGAGAAAATATATGCATACCAACATGCTCACACAATAAAATGTCAAATGAGATCATGGCAAACATGCAAAACCACTCTAGTATCTACCAAGCACTCCGACGATGATGAAATCATCTATATATGAGTATATTAACTTAGAATCCAAGTAAGAATACTTGATCATGGGTCATACTCATTGTCTAAGCACAAGTGGGGTCACCACTTTTACATAAAGCATTTTAATGTTGTCACATCTTGTGAGATGCTTTGACTCAAGTCTTAGAGAGTAATGCTCCCCCTTGATTTGACATCCCCCTTAAGAGGGATAAACTAACCTTGGGTTTTGTCGATGAAGACTTCATGTAGGTGTAGTAGTGGTGTATGCTCAAGGTTGATGAAGATCATCTTGAGTTGGGAGCATCCTAGTTGTTTATTACTCTTCTCACCTACATGGGTTAGTCCCATACACAAGGAACAAATACAAGGATATCTATGGACATGGAGTGCAATGTATACATGATGATGTCCATTGATTCTTTCATTACCTTGTCCCTTGCTTACCTTTGAGGGAATGTGTGACTCCATGAACTATTGCATGAGGTTGAAGTTGATTGCAAATAGTCCTTGAAAAAATGAAGGTGAGTTAATTTTAGTGGCGGAGTCACCCCTCAAGAACTTCTCTAGTTCTTCTTCTTTGGGATCCACATCAACTTGATGGGGATCCTTGGAGTTGAAGTAGCACTTGTAAAAGTTGAGCTTGTGGTAGCCTTGGGAACCCACTTGACTAAAGCTTGGGATTCATCTTCATAGGAGTCAATCTCCTCTTGAAGCTTGTCCTTGCCCTTGAGCTTATGGTCTTGTAGTGGAAGGTCATCTTGAGCTTTTGTTGCCTTGGGGAGAGTATGCTAATACTTCTCCTTTTGAGGAAAAAACTTCGGCTTGGGGTATTGACCTTCTTCCCATTCAACTCCATTGGCGTTGAAGTAGCCAATGCCATGGTTCTTCCGGTATCCTCCATCCTTATGTACAATTTCCTCAAATTGCTTTCATCCGACAATGGTGTATCCCATGGTTTATGCTCTTTGCGGACGATGTGGTACTAGTCGATGA